>JASAOG010000243.1:527500-877500 GCA_030265305.1 Biomphalaria pfeifferi
ATCCATCCATCCGTCCGTCCGTCCGTCCATCCATCCATCCATCTGTCTATCTGTTAACCCACCTACCCACCTATTTTAACTATCTGTCTGCCAGTTTGCCTGTCTGTCTATATAACTATTTTAAATCTACGTCTAAAATACAGTGCTATGAATAGTTTAAAGCTAAGGAGATTAAAGAGTAATATATAAAGTAGTTGTATTGTTGATTATCTTTCTATGCAGTTGTTTAGCCTCTGGTGCAGCAACACTTTGACTGTTTCAGTCTAAGAGTGCACGCCCCTTCCATAAAATAATTCTTAACATTTTACCTTTTCATGTAAGTAAAATAAAAGTTTCCTTTACAGACCTTGCGATCTATCGGACAGATGATGTTAAGCTCATCTGTTTCTTCGGCCAACGGCGAACGAGCAGGGTGTCGTGTGGCCAGCATAACGACCAACCGCCTTAAGTCAGGTACCCATTAGATTTGGGTTGACTCATGGGCGACAAAAAATCTCGAATTAAAAATCATAGGTTTTCGCCGAGATTCGAACCCAGGACCCCAGGTTTGGAAGCCAAGTGCTTAACCACTCAGCCACCACGACCCTTCCCCTCCCCCCCAATCTTCACATAAATATACGAATAGTGTTTTTCCACAACTTCAACCCTATTATTTAAAAAAAAAAAATTCTAAACATTCCAAAAGCTATGACACTCCACACATTGCACTTTTTCTAGACACCCACCATCTGATAGTCGAAGACACGCCTCTGTATGAAACACCCGAGCCGTGGTTTAGAGCTGATATTGATCTGAAATGGAAAGCTTGTCATGGGAGTAACGGGAGCGAATTACGACCGGGGCTAATCTCTTAAGACAAAAAGCCATTCATTTGCTTTGTGGCACACGCTGTGAGGGACCGGATCGCACAATGTGAGATACGCCGACCACAGTTTCAACCTTATGGTAAAAGAAAAAAGTTTTTTTCCCCTCCCCTAACTCCATTCGCCTCACCGTCTTCCCTCTTTTTAGAGATACAACAGCAGTGTTTCTTCAATATAGGCATATATCGATCGTGTATTGATAGGACGAATATATATATTATCTTATATAATACAGATGTTACTTTAAAATAAAAAAGAAGATGATTACGTCCTACGCGTCATGCATCTAGGCATGTGTGTTAACCAATGACTTAATTCTGCCAAGTGACTGGTTTTCCTGGCTGACTCAGGCAACCCATCCCATGCTCTAGTAGCACTAGGGAAGAAGGAGCATTTTGTACAAATTTATCCCAATCATATAGGAAACCCTGCTTAAGAAATAAAAAAAAAAGCGAGGCCATCGTTAGTTACAAACAAGCGAACAATATATTTACTTTGTATATTATTATCCCAATCATATAGGAAACCCTGCTTGAGAAATAAAAAAAAAAGCGAGGCCATCGTTAGTTACAAACAAGCGAACAATATATTTACTTTGTATATTATTATCCCAATCATATAGGAAACCCTGCTTGAGAAATAAAAAAAAAAGCGAGGCCATCGTTAGTTACAAACAAGCGAACAATATATTTACTTTGTATATTATTCTTTAATCAGCATGAGTAACATTACTTCAAATTATTCATAGCACTGTACACTTCTTTATTTACTGTCTTTTCAAAAACAAAACAAAATATTGATTGTATATAAAAGGCATAACAAGCGCTCCATACTCTATTAAATCATCATCATCATCATCAACCTTTCTTTGGGTTCCTCATGGAACATAGGGCCTCGACAAAAACACGCCACTCTCCACGGTCTCTTTTTTTTTTTTTTTTTTTTGATGGCTTCCCAGCTCTTTCCTGTCCTCTCGGCTTCCTCTAGTACACTGCGTCGCCATGTTCTTTTTGGTCTTCCTCTACGTCATGTTCCCTGGGGGTTCCACTCTAAGGCCTTCCTAGCACTGTTGCTGGTATCTTTTCTAAGGGTGTGACCAATTCATCTCCAATCCATACAATACTTCTAAATAGGTATTGGTAATTTTTCTTAAACCAGTGTTTCTCAAACATTTACTGATGGCTCCCCAGTAAACAAGTAAAATGAAGTATTTATAAAATTTGGACGCTCCTACGATAGTTACGTCCTGGTCTAAATCTCTTTGAGGACGTCGAAAGTAGCAGGGATCGAACTTGTTACCATCGCCGCGATAGTTTTCCAAGCGCACACCACACGACCAGACTGCCACTCAAATATTTTTATGGATAAAATAACAAATTTCATATTTTATTGAGTACATGTGACATATTTTTTTTAACATTTTGACCATACGGACAATAAAAATTATTATTATTATTATTATTATTAATTCCTCTTCTATGAAGCTTATGACGTTTATTTTGCTCTTAATATCTAATGAATGATAGAGTTAAAAAAAAAAACAATTAAACCGCCTTTATTTTGTTTCTGGATGATAGTTTGTGTATTTCTTCATTTAAATCTTTAATGAATGCATACACGATGCTCTCTGAAGTACGTGTGTTTACGTTAGGAAATGTCTAAGCCTCCAGACTAAATTTAATTTTTTAAAAGTTTATTATTTGAAAAATTATAACGGTCAAACCAGAGTTTTCCCTGAGTGTCAAATAAGCTAGTATTTTTTTTTCCAGCATAAATGTCACATTTCTCGGGAAATCGTTGGAGCCGTTTCGCGAACTGTGTCCACCCTACCACGCTTAATCCTCGTAGAGTTTGCCAGCTGAAAAGAGGAACTATAAAAATGATAATTAGAAACTTAAAGCCATATCGTTGAAACGGTGATATTGAAATTGGATTAATAAAATTATTCTAGTAGCCTATCGGATAGATACAGCAGAATGTGCTATGAGCTTCAAAATTACTCAGTTGTCTCTGAAGTGTATTCAATTTAGGATGTGAAATTGGTTTGCAATGATTTTATTTTTAGTCCGGCTATCAATAATTGTAGTTGGGGCTAGTACATATATCTATTTGGTCTTTGATTGCGTTCGCAGGGGCCGCCTACGAGTTTTCAACCTAGCTGGCCTAACAAAACTTTTTCCAAGCACCCACTCAGAACTGCTCCTCCGTTAAGCTGGCAGATTGCTACGCTACAGGTCACAAGGCAAAGAATGGTGTCACTGTCAGCTGTGGCCTCACCTGTTCTGTCGGGGTGATTTAAGCTTGTAGGGTGGGTGGAATCGCCCATCGGGTAGTGGAATTAGGTATCCGCCCCGATGGGAAACAAAAAGACAAAAAAAAAAGGGGGGGGGGGCATACAATAGAGATATTGATTCAATGCTAGGAAGCAATAATCGAATTTCACTGCTAAGTCAGAGATTGTGAAAATAATTAACAGAAAATCAAGTTGTTTTTTTAATCAAAAAGAAAAAAAAAATGTTTCAATTGCTTTCATATACTGCATCTTATAGTTGTTTGAAACTTTTTAGATTTGTTTGTCATCTTAGCTCTCGTGTGTATGTTTGTAATGTTTTCACAGCGCCTTGAGACATAAATTTCGTTTATTAACAACGCTTTATAAATTAAATTATTATCATTGATACCGGTATATATCTAGTAGTAAAGCATGCTCAGTGCGCTATGGTCCAGCTCTTTTGTTGACCATAAGGGGGAGGGGGGAGGGGATATTTTTAATGGCCTCGGAGCTAATATAGCAGACGACATTAAAAGCAATCACCGAGATTCAGATTTTGTTCAGATTTTATTCGCTTTAACTAAAATTCAATTGGTTTTTTGAAGAATGCGGGATATATACTGTGCTATGAGATTTCACAATGTCACTGTATTAATCCAGATAACAAAACTGTAACTTGTTTGTGGTCTTCATCGTATCATTATTTCATACTCTATGTTTGGTCTCACTGAACTAGGTATTAAGTTCTCGTTGCCTTTTGTTTTTTCCGAGACACTGGCATGCGCGTCGAATGGACCTCATTCACCAATCGTAAACAAACAACATTTAGCCACGTGGTGCTCTATCTCTTCTATATAATTTACGACCTCATGTTTATCTCATGTTTAATTCAGGATGGTTGTCAGGTGACAGTTTTTCCCGTTGTTTTATCAATAAGATCACGTGACTAAATGTTGTTTGTTTACAATTGTTGAATGAGGTCCATTGGAACGTAGAAAGGGAGATAAGAAGCAAAGAGAATGGGATGTTCTTAAAACAGGGGAGGCTCCAGTCCCTCCCTCCACCATCGCCACAGCCACCTCCCTCCCTACGACTTACTAGATTTAACACAGTTTGGCGCTTGGCAGCTTTGGACTTGCCTTACGAGGAGGAACTCTGCCACCTTGACACCACCAAGACCAAGCTGCCGGAAGTGATATTTGAGCGCGTTCTACCGACATCGTGTCAAACCTAGGGGACTATTGCGGGCCGTTCCCTGTGTGTGTCTGTGTATGTGTGTGTGTATAGGATGAAGAGATTATGTAAGTGCATGCGTATGTGTGTGAATGTTATGGAGTTCAGAAGAGTAAGCATACAAGGAGAATCCATTTAATGTTTATTTAGGCTGCGTTGTTGTGTTACATAGTAATCGACTATTTGTGAGCTTACCAATGGACCTCATTCACCAATCGTAAACAAACACCACTTAGCCACGTGGTGCTCTATCTCTTCTACACACATTACGTAATACACTAAGGCTGTCACGTGATACGTTTTTTCCTTGTTTTATCAATATTATCACGTGGTTAAATGTTGTTTGTTTAGGATTGTTGAATGGGGCCCATTGTTTGTTCCTCGTTCCATATGCTAGGACAAATTTGTACAAATACTCCTTCTTTCCTAGCGTTATTAGAGCGTGGAATGGGTTGCCTGAGTCAGCCAGGAAAACCAGTGACTTGGCAGAATTTCAGTCATTGACTAGATAGATGCATGACGCGTAGGACGCAATTATCTTCTTTTTTTTATGTGACGTCTGTATTATATAAGATTTGTATTGAAATTGTTATCAGAATTACGGTTGGGGACATATAAAGTTTGACCTAATCTGTGTCACACTTAAGCCTTCCTCTTTGCTAACAAAATTTGTACAGGTGTGTAGTGTTATTTACATACCACCCATGGTTGGCACGATGATTTCAACGGACGTTGTTTTGAATTGTTCATTCTGTCATCCTGATGTCATTGTGTCATCATGATGTCATTGTATCACCATAATGTCATTGTGCCACCATGGTGTCATTGTGTCATCTTGATGTCATTGTGTCATCATGATGTCACTGTGTCATCTTGATGTCATTGCGCCATCTTGATGTCTTTGTGTCATCATGATTTCATTGTGCCATGATGATGTCATTGTGTTATCTTGATGCCATTGTGTCATCATGATGTCACTGTGTCATCTTGATGTCATTGTACCATCTTGATGTCATTGCGCCATCTTGATGTCATTGTGTCATCATGATTTCATTGTGCCATGATGATGTCATTGTGTTATCTTGATGTCATTGTGTCATCTTGATGTCATCGTGACATCATGATGTTATTGTGTCATTATGATGCCATTGTGTCCAATCTGTGTTACGGTGACTGTGGAAATGGAGCAGGGACTGAAATTTCAATTTCTTCGCTCCTTGTCTACTCCTCTTTATTTTTAATTTTTATTTATGATGGAGAATCCAACCCCAATCGCCATCCTCACCACTATAACTACGTGGAATCGCCACCACTTTCGTTCATTAAGACAAAAACAGAAAACTCCAAAGTATAATTTCGTCCCTACTCTGTCAGACTTTATCCGAGTAGCTCACTGTCTGGGGATCGTGTAAAAGACTTTGACCTATTTATATGTTACATACAGTTGTAGTCACTCAAAAAATGTCTTTGTCTTTTTTTTTTTTTTTTGTCTTCATTGAAAATAGTAATGAGACATATTTCCAATTAGGATCAATGAATCAGTGTTAGTCTTAGCGCTAATCTTACCTTCACATTGACTGATCGTTGACGTTTTTTGACTTTGACCTCGCTGATAACCTTTTCTTGCCTAGACGATCTATGCATATTACAATGAAATTGTATAATGTGCATATACTGTATTGAGCAGAAATTATGATGGAAAATGTCCCTAACCCTGACCCAACTGGAATGTTTGCTGGGGACTCAGCCTGCCTAGGACACATTTGTACTAATGCTCCTTCTTCCCTAGTGAAGTTGGAGCAAGGAATGGGTTGTCTGAGCTAGCCAGGAAAACCAGTGACTTGGCAGAATTTAGGTCATTAGTTGACATGCATGACTAGATGCAAGACGCGTAGGACGTAATCATTCTTTTTTTGAAATAACGTCTGTATTTTATAAGATAAGATATGATATGATATGATATGGATATAAAATAACAGAAGTCCTGTTAATAAAATATTTTTTTTAACATTTCTCCAAGTGAAACTCATCGACATTTTGAACACACACTATTAACATGCAATAAAATTTGATTGCAATAGATTCACAAAAGTAGAATTGACATGAAGCTTGAAATTTATTGAACGATTATGCTTATTGTCGTATGTACTTGTATATATATATATATATATGTATACATATATATATATATATATATATATATATATATATATATATATATATCGCAATCAACACAAAGGAGAGAGAGAAAAAAAAACATGAAAAGAGAAAGAAAAAAGAAAATGAGAAAGAAAGAGAGAGTGAGAACATATAAAAGAAGTAGATAGAGCTATCACAGTTAAAGTTGTTCAGACAAAAAGTGAAAAGACACCCTTCTCTCCTCCTTGCCTCCGTATTTAACAGAACCCCAAACTCTCTTGAGGCGCCTAACTGACTCCTCTAATAACTATCAACAGACTCAAAAGCTGAGGATGCATACACATACACACGCTATCCTAGGCTCACTTCTAGAGTTATTCAATACTAATCTCTCTCTGTCTCTTTTTTTTTCTTATATAGACCCCCCATCCACCCCCACCCTTTCCATTCCCCAAAAGTTCTATTCGCATTTGCGCAGATACCCCCTTCCCCCTCTCTCACAAGCGTCAAGTACCCCCCCCCTACTCCCCCCTACTCCCCCCCCCCCCCTCACCCACTTCACCGGCTGCCGTAGGAACAACACGAATCGCAAAAGTCTGAAGGGGCAATAAAAACGGGCGCAACCGTAGCATGTATTGGAAGGGCCAGCCGAAGACAGGGGGCAATAAAACTATGAGTCGACTGCCTAATCGTACCCGTTCTTAATTGAAACACTTCCACGGGGCATTGGTAAAATAAGTTTTTTACTATTGTGGCTTTTTAAACGCCTCGTCTTTGTCAGTGAAGTGCTCTGTTTTTATGTCCCTTTCTTCCATTGCTGTTTTTTAAAATGTCTCTTTCTTCTGTTGTGGCTTTGGCGTGTTCTCGTTTTTTTATTTGTTTCGTTTTTATTTATTTTTAGTTGTTTATTTTTATTTCTCCCATTTTTTTTTTAAATTTTGCTTTTGTAATATATTACGTATTTGTTTGTTTGTGGAAACGTTTTTTCACAGTGAAATGATTTAATAAAAAATAGTGATATAGATATCAAGTCAAACAGACTATTAGATTAGATACATTGATGGACAGATAGACAGACAGATAGATAGATAGATAGATAGATAGATAGATAGATAGATAGATAGATAAATAGATAGATAGATAGATAGATAGATAGACTGACATATTCGTAAGTCAAACACACACACACTTAAACTTGTGTAAAAAATTCTTTTTCCCCCTACAAATCAAACAGCAAAACAGCGTGTATCTGTGCATTTGTCAATAAGTGTTTATTGTTAGAGTTTAGACTTAAGTGAATAAATGACTTGTATTCTAGGATTGTAGAATGTAGAAGCAATGACATAACACATACAATTATGACGTATATATATAAACGCATACAATTCAATATACTCTTTGCTTCTGTAGTGAAAACATTGTATTAAGTAGACTGCGTTATCTCTGTTAAAACCATATCTGAGATAACATTTGGGACTTAGACAATTAGCCTTTATCATCTTCTTCTTCGTTCTCATTTTACGTGTCGGGGAGAGTTCAGATCAGTAATCCTATGTCTGAGGTGAACCGCGCAGTGGTTTCCAGATCAGGCAGTTCTACGTATATTGTTTTGTACTATAGGAAGGTTTCGTGGCCCGAGTCTTGTTCGGTCCTCATGATTAGTATGAGGCTTTGAATGGCATTGTCAGCATTCTCTGGTGATGCTCCACAAGAGTAGGTTTCGCTATTCCCCACTTTAAGCTTCCGGAACATATGTTGTCTCATTTTGTTGTGTCCGATTCTGAGTAAAAAAATTGTGCGATGGTCATGTCGGGATAGTTTATAATAGGCGTCCTTTTTCTTGTAATTGGGATGTGAGCTGGTCCTATTCTCATTTATTCTACACTCTATTATTTTCATCATTTTTTTTTTTTTGGGTAGAGAAGGATTTTCATTTGTTGGAGGCTCTTTATTAAAGCTCTTCTGAGTCCACCCAGCTCTAATGGGTACCTGAAATTAGTCGGGGAAAATGGGAAAACGGTTGGTCTTTACACTGGCCACATGACAACCTCGTTAACTGTTGGCCACATAAACAGATGAACTTAACATTAACTGCCCCATTGATTTCAAGGTCTAAAAAGGGAGTTTATTTTGTATTCTGTGGTTTGGTGTCAGAAGTCGCGTAGCTTGGCGTTAACATTATTCAAACATCTACATCACATGACAGCATCTCCACACAAACCAAAGCACAATCTAAGAGAGACTCTCTTCACAGACATGACAGAGCAATAGGTCGATTACCTTAAACACAACACTAGTGACGTCGGGACTGACGAACTCCCAGCGAACAGGAAGTGAGCACAGAATCCATTCCGAGGCCCACGCAACCTTCGGTAAAAGCTTAAGGGTTGCCATGGCAATATTCTACAAACAATTTAATTAGGGCAATAATAATTACCAGGGCCTCGTCGTCTGCTCACGTTTAGCGAATAGAATTTCAAAAGACGTCACGCAGACTCTACACAATGGTTATAGGAGGTCATAGTGAAGAGCTTGAAGTCAGTCACTTGCAACTCTATCCGCTAGATCTAAATAATCTGCGTTACATTTTAATAACTTCCAGAATGCCATGTGGAACGTACAAATGTATAAGGCTTGAGTAAGTCACATGTTTTATATTATAGGATATAACTCCTCCCCTCCCCCCAAACCCATTCCATACATTTAAATTGTTGATACTTGTTTGTGAGAATGTGTTCTCGATTTAGTGTGCTACTGTCGAAGTCTCTTTCGTCAGTACATGTGTCGTTCTAGCTTAAAGCCTTGTTTTTGGTTTCTCTGCATTGTTACTTTAATACATCCAAGTGTAACACATGTTTTGATATCTGACAGATTCAAAAGTGATTTTTTTTAAGGCTACGCACACGCGCGAAGAAATACGAAGGTGTTTTTTCTTGTTTTTTTAGCCAGTTAGTTAAAAAAAAAAATCAACAACATTTTCGCATTTTGTTCTACAAAATTGAACCCGGTATTGAATTCCGAGATTCTCCTCCGCCCCCGCCTCACTCGCTTTCTCCCCCCACCCTTTCCAGGACCCCCTCGGTCCAACCGGCACCTTCGACATAGGGGTCACGGAGGTCACGGTCTAACACTCTGTCTCATCATCGTTTCCCTATGCTAGCAGTCAAAATGGAGGGCGCTGAAATCTTTCGCCCTCCACGCCCCCCCCCCCCCCCGGCCGTAAAACACACGAGACTTGAAAAGGATTTTCTTTTCTTTTTGACGTTACCACTGAATTATTAGGTCGGCAGAAGGGCCCACCGTCATCCTGGGTCACTGGGCACCACGTGAACACTATGTTGCAATGCTGATTTTAACAACATGGATTTACTTGTTCATGTGAACTAGAAGTATTGTAATGATTTCTGATAGCAATTCATTATATAAATTAAATCGAATCTTTTTAGCTATTTTTTTTTTTCAATTTAACTCTTTCTCTCCGTAATTATTTACCACATTTTGGTGGAATCAACGTTGGAATAGTCAGTTAAGAGAGAAAGAGTTAATATATGAAGTAGAGTGTAAGGTATATGTAACTATGCATGTATGTATGTCCCGATTAGAAATCAAAACAGTTTGACCGATCTCGATTAAACGTGGCATAAATGTTCCTTTGATCATAGCGAAGACCGTAGCGTACATTTAATGTCACTCCCCGTTAAAATAACAAACACCTAAATTTAACTCTTTTAAAAAACGAAACTTTTTAAACAAATTGGATAAATTCGTTTTCACACGAGTTACTAAGTGTACCAGGTATGTCACTAGGTGAGCTAGCTGGGAGATTAATACACATCAAACAAGTTGTATTGGCTATTACAACACAACTTACCCCCCTCCCAGTAAGGTTTCTATTTTCCATCACATTTTAATCCCCCATTTTCCCCCCAAAAATTAAAAAAAAATATATAATACATACATACATTATACCGCTGATAATTCAGTTTGCAAAAAAAACAAGAAAATGTACTCGGGGATTGTGTAGTCCATACACATTTTACTTGGTGAGAGTGTTTTCGATACAATGAAATTTGAGGAGATTTGAGTTTTTTTAATGCAATATATAGACGTGGATGTTTTTATCAATATAAAACTTTTCTGGGGATGGTATTTAAATGTAAAACCTACTTGGGGATGGTGCTAACAATACGAAACAATAAAAAAAAAAAAAGATGACAATTAAAGTTAAGTAAGTTTTATTTCCGTTTGTTACCTAAAAAAAAAACCCAACTTTTTTATGAACTACACAGAATGCGTGTCTGTAAAAAGCTCCTGCTTGAAGTCATAAATTTAACTTTTTTGTGTGTGTGTCTGTCTTTCTTCGCTCCGTCTGTTCTTCAAGAAGTTCAGAGTGAGTAGTTTTTATGGCCATTTATACTCACTCGCGTGTTGACAAGCCCCACAAAGTGGCACTCACCAAATAAACTGCTACTTTAAAATCACACCGACTGTGTCATCGACTCTCGACACCTAGAGACCCGCGCATGCGCATACTTTGTGAAGTTTACTCATCCCACTCACATCCCCCTCCCCGCTTTTCCTCCTCTTCACACGTTGAGGTGTTGGTATACAAAAAAAGAGAGAGTTTGAGAGTAGAGAACAAAAAAAGAAAATATAAAAGACAGACATACACAGAGGAGGGTGCAGAAGAAAGTGGAGGGGGGGAGGGAGGGGGGAGGATGATGATTTATTGTTGGGCTCCCCATGGAATGTGACAAAATGAAAGATGTGACAGATAGATGTATACTTAAGAACAAGGACAATTACGCCCTCTTTAGATCTTTGCGCATTTGTTTGACATGATCCCCTCTGAAGTTATCCTGAGAACTGTCATCTGCGTAATGATGGCTTTGTTGCGTGGCCGAGGAGTGAAATACGTCTGGAGGGACCGTAGGAGGCGTGCAGAAAAAAACATAGGGGAGGGGGGGGGTTGTGAAAAGAGGGGGGGCGGCTGTAAGTACACTGGAAGACAGCAGAACGTCATGGAATACTTAAAAGCAAAAGAAAAAAAGAAAAATGCAATATAAAGATTGATAGACGTGCTTTTATTCTTACTAAGTACTGACATAGTCTTAATAAAAAATGACTATACAATCTAAAAATAGATCTTACACACTAAAATCTCGGTGGTACGGAAAACAAATGCCATTGCCAGTGTTTTATCATGTTATGTTTCATTTGTAAGCTGCGATGACATACTCGTATATAGTAATAATAACATTAATAAATCTCAGTATCCCGGGGTATCGAGCTATCAATGCAACAGTATCAGCAACACTTTCGACACGCGCACATCTCTTCTTTGTGTATCGACGGAGAGAGGAGTTATGATAGTTTGTAGTTCATAGTTTCTGATATTCTTGTATGAGCCTACCACTTCCGGGGCCGACTTTGAGCTTGTGTTTTCGACACAAACTCACTTAGTAAACTTATTCTTTCTGCCTTTTTGAAATGGCTTATCGACAAAAAAGTATATCGACTTAGGAACTTAACTCGTTGGGACTTTTACAAAACTTTCTTTAAAAATGGGAAAATCTGCAAATGCTTACAATTTCTACACAACCTGCGTTTTTTTGTTTGTGTTTTTTTCCATCATCAAAAATAAGTTTAAATTTATTTTCCATTGCGAGTGTTTTATCATGTTATGTTTCATTTTTAAGCTGCGATGACATACTCGTATATAATATGGCTTGCCTTTAAGTCCCAAGTTTAAAGAAGGCTTCAGTATTTCACATGGTTAAGCAGACGCAGCTGTGACCTATATATTTTGTCCCATTCAACACAAAGAAATTGCCTGCGGGGTTCGATTATCGTATATAATACAAACTTTAATATAAAAAAAAATTTGCGAAATATTTCTTTTTATACTTTCTTATACTTGTGTGCTTATAAAAAGCTTTTTAAATTGTTAATAATGATTAATGATCGTATCTCTATATTAATTAATTAATTTAAGCTATAAGCCAGCTTGCCTTCCACACAATCAGGGGAAGATAACTCGAATAGATCATTTCTAATTGTATTTGAAATGTTAATCCACTGGCTTCTGTCCCCCTTCCCGCATTTCCAAGCAAGAGATGACGCGGCAGCTGGCACTGACGTTATATTTATGGCTCGCATTGGATAAGTACGGTGCACAATGTGTGCCATTTTAAATGTAAAATTGTAGCCGCTTTACAAAAATAAATTATTTTCGCAGCTTTGTCTTCTGGTTAGCTTGTTTATTACTAAAGTGATAATTTATTTGTATTTTGCAATCATCTACTATTGATTCTACTTTAAGAAGTGGTGAAGAATATGATATTTTTTGTCCGTGAAATGTCTCCACAAGAACACACAAGAGTAAAGATCAAAGGAAGACGCGGACTTGCAAAAATATAAATTAGGAAAGAGCGGACGCTGACGTACACACACACATAAAGATAATAAATAAGTACTGAGAGGCGTACGCGGATTTGCCAAAAAATAAATAATGAGTGTTGTGGACGGTCGTTGACTTGTAGCACCAAACTGCTGGTAGACAACTAATCCGCTGTAAGTGTATTATATCTTAACTTGTAATACTTGAAATTACTGTAATAACATCTTTTGTGAACAAAACTAAACATAACTTTTATTACAATATAGACAAATTCAATTTGAGATCACCTGAAATCAATGTAGTAAAATAATATAAAATGGTATTCTGAACTCACCACAAAAACATGTCTTTTCAGTCTGACGTTCTGGAGTCGTCTGCCCTAACTAAGACCGCTGACGACACTGCCACTTATCTTGCGTCATTCACACAGCATAGCTAACCTCTTCCCACCGTCACCATAGAAACACAAACACACTTCATAACAATTAGAAAACGGACGCATTGTTGACACTGTGACGCATATTTAGAACTGCTCAAATACAATCACAGAATCACAGTTCAAGGCATTTCTACTATCACTTTTCCTATTAACTGCCTTTCTTCTGTCATTTTAGTGACATTTTATTTCCTGTTCTGTAAATTGCCTTAACTTTTCGACCACCGGCAGATTGTCTGCGCTGCATGTGGCAAAGCATGTAGGTCGCATCTGGGGCTGCGTATCCAAGGGAAATGCTGCATACCTCATTAATCTTCGGACTCGAAGACGAGCCTGATTAATTATTTAAGTCATGTGATGTACTTGCTGTCTTGAAGTCAACTCTAGATGACTTGAATTTCAATTAATTACTCTGCAAGCGTTTGAGTTTTATTGTTCGGGTGTATTCAGTGTAGTTGATCAACAATACAGAATAAACAAGTCGATGGATGTAACGAGTAAAGAGATGTGGTCAACACTGATGGACAGTTCATACTATATTTGTTCTAATAAAAGGCCACAGTAAAAGTCTATGTCAACTAAGCACGTCCTTACCCTAGAGGATTCTATCGCTAACTGATTTTCCTTTCACTAACCCAAAATATCCCAAACGTTACTAGTCCCGTTAAATATACGTTTTCTATGGTGCGTCGCTAAATAACTAATACTTAAATAAACTAGGTGTCTAACAGTCATTAAAACAGACGCTTTTCCTGGCAAATAAACTGTCATTTTTTTCGTGTCATTTAGATTATCAAATTTTCTTTTCATATAAACTTTTATATATCCCGTGATTAATTAAAAGAATATGTAAATAGTAGTCCAATTAAAAAAAAAAAATTTTAACAGACAATACCTCCTTTATGTAATTTATTGAGGGAATCGTTTGTTTTTTTCTTAAAAAATTAATAAATGTTAGATTTCAAAACATTTTTTTTACCCGCCCCTTCTTCCCGAGAAGAAATCCTGGTTAAGCAAATGTACAGATCTAGTACACCTTTTAATATTCCAGTTATAAGCATTTAGATCTAGACTTAGAAGACCGTGCGCACAATTTTTCTGGACATTAATTTATTAAACTCTTGAATCAATAAAGCCTTACATTCGAAAATTCCCGAACGCGGTAGACCTTTTAAAATTGATGTAGGATCTAGACCTATATTTAGTCTCTAGCCAAATTTAAATTTATTTTATTTTTACTTTGAAAAATAATAACGGTCAAACCAGAGTATTCCCCATGTGGCCAACGAGCTAGTTATTCTTATACATCAACTGTTACTTTTCTAGAAAAATCCTTAAAGCCATTTTTTTTAGATCAGCGTCCGACCAAGTTGAATGAAAGAGTGACTTGAATAAAGGTATTGTAAAAAAAGAGTGTTTCCAATCGATCAGACGGACCACAAAGAGACGATATATTAAAGACTGCTTTGATTTCTTTTTAAATTTTGGGGAAAAAATTGAAGAAAAAAAAAACTTTTCAAAGTATTGGAAGGGTGATGTATGGTAGATAAAACTATGCAGACAGGAGGTCTTAAAAAAGTGTCTCCCCAGCATTCCCAGTAATGCAAGTCACGTGGACGCTTTGAACTTGACGCGTCAGTCCGCATGTCACAGGACGAAACCGTTTAAGGCGCCAAAGTCAATTAATTTATAGCGCCATTGTTTGCAAACCGCTTGGGGGCTAAAGAAGTTATATATATATATATTCTATCTATCTATCTATCTATCTATCTATCTATCTATCTATCTATCTATCTATCTATCTATCTATCTATCTATCTATCTATCTATCTATCTATCTATCTATCTATCTATCTATATGTCTGTCTGTCTGTCTTGTCTTCCACCAGAAGCCATATTTCCTCGTTTAGAATGCTGATGACGTAACTATTGTGTTGCAGACATAATCAAATGTTTTAGTGACGCAAACGATTTGAATCCTAATAGCCGGTTAGTCGGAAAAATTGAATTCGACTGTATATTAGGTTTTGTTCCGATTGGAATGATCCGATCAACCGGTGCTCCGATTAACCAGATTCGACTTCAATTAAAACTACACATCATTAAAAAAGATATTTTCATGAAGACATCTTTTTCTGCATCTACAGCGCCTGTCCTTGACATAGCCATGAAAAACGACTTTTGAAAATTCGACTTTTGCTTGATATCTTTCACCTCTTTACCCAACAGCTTCATTATTTAAGAGTCCAGGAACATGTCGTCTACATGTCGTAAACAGTTTTTAGACAATTTGGGAGGCAGCTTAGTTTATTGGAATGGAATTGGAGGGAACACAAAATCTGGCCACTTCTGCTGGTATAAGGTATCCCCGCTCTGACAGCACTGGGATATAAAAATGTCTGGTGCTAACAAAACAAAGTTTTTGGCATCCATTGTGTGGGTGTTTAGCACATAGCACTTTCTTCCTCATCCGCCCCTTTCATTGGTCTCCTCCCTTTTCCCTCCCCCCCTCCCGGCTCTCTTGCCTGGTGTCAGTGAATTGTTCGGAAGCTTAAGTTCAATGAGATTTTTTTGTAAACTTAATTTGTTCTCTAGCACTCTCTTCCCTCATTTTAATCTTTCTCCCTCTCTCTCTCTCTCTCTCTCTTTCTCTTATCACTCACTTCGAGCGTTTTATTGTAACTTTTCCTCTTTTTATTCTCGTTCTGTCAATCTCTCTCTCTCTTTCTCGTACTTTGTTTGTCTCTCTAGTTCACAGCCAAACTCTCTCTATCTCTCTCTCTCTCTCTTTCTATCTTTCTCTCTCTCTTTCTCTCTCTCTTTTCTCTCTCTCCCTTTCTCCTCTTCTCTCTCTCTCTTCTCTTCTCTCTTTTCTCTCTCTCTCTGATGAAGAAAAAAGATTCGAGATTAAATTTCCAGGAATTTAAAAGGAAAAAGGCTAACTATAGACCCTGGCGTTTAAATATCTTACTGAGCTGGATTTCTTTATTGTTTATTATTTCGGAGTTGTATTTTTTCTTTTACGTAATTGAAAATTTTTTTTACTTGGGCCCTAAAAGTGCAGATATGTTGTTAGCAACTAATGTTTTCCACTCCTTCTAATCAAAGGCAATCTTAGTAAGAGTTGATGAAACGAAGTCAACCAGTATTTCTTCTTGCAAATGTTTCTCTGTTCTTTCTGCTTTACTGTATTTATGTTTTTTTTTTAATGGTATACCCAGCGATCCTGGGGGCAACGGCTTTGTCAGCATCAGAGTGATAAAATATGCAGGTCACAACTGGGTTTGCGTAGTTATGTAAAACTCTGCACTCATCCTTAAATAAAATACATTACCTTATTATATGGATCAATCTAAATAGTTCGGGGCATCTTAAGTTCAAAGATTGATCAAAACCTGATATCTTCTTAGAAGAAGAAGAGGCAGACAGAGAAAGCGATGGGAGGACAACCTTAAAGAACGAACAGGCCTGCCATCGAAAGAGGTTCTAACTAAGCCAAAAGACTGAGAGGAATGGAGAAAGGCTGTCGACGAGTCTTGCATGGTGCCCCAACGGTCCAATGCATTAAGGGATAGGTAAAGGTAAAAAGTAAAATGTTCTGAGCAAAATAAATGTGACTTATTTGTTCAGAAAACCACGTCGTACCGTTATCAACACTGCCAACCAAAGCAATAACTTTAAAAAAGAAAATTGAACAATTAAAATCTAAATTTTTAAAACCTAATCTCGATAATTGTAACAAAATGTTATCGTCTGGCCAGGGCGCTGAGCTTGATGCCTAATTGAGAAAATTATTTCATAACGATTTGAATTGTGGCCATTCGACATAACATATCAAATGTTATTTTTATATTTCCTCATCACGTGCAGCCATTACAAGAACTCGTTATATGTCGTCGTTTTTGAATCTAGTTAAAGCCTTTGTGATTGGTCCGTTTAAAAATGATACACACATAAGGAGATAATTGAGAGGAGTTCTCTGATTGGCTAAATGGCTTGACGTTACGGTTTCTATATTCTGTTTTTTTCGGGTTGATGGTTGGCCTCGGAAGGTCATCTACGGAGGCGATTGCGCAGATGTTGTAGAGAAAGGGGGAATTGTATGGAAGAAGGTGAGATGTGCATATATGCCGCTTAAAATTGAATGTGAGATGTTGTTGTGTATACGTGTCCGTATTTTAATGTGAACAGTTCATCATTATATATATATATATATAGCCTACAAATTACGGTAGCACTATAACACAATGCGATTTTTATAAACGGGAGTAAACCGTTAATAACTACTCAATATTTTATCTCCCCTTTCCATTGTCTTCCCTTGTCTCTCACCACCAACTTTTAGACCATCTCTCTCTCTCTCTCTCTCTCTCTTGCCTCTCAAATGTAATAATGCCTTCGTATTATTTTTAAATCCTGTCTTTTCTTTTTATGGCTTTGCGTTATGTTCAAATGACACGTCATCGCTTGTGATCTGTTATGATAATTGTCTTGCATGACACTAATGTATGACATGTACGCATGGCATTCAGCGTTAACTATCTCCGTTATACAGTTAGTTGTTCTAATTCAGTGATACCCAGACTACGGTCTCAGAACCACATTCGGCCTGTATCGAAACTTCTCTCTTCATAATAAAACCATGTTCCAAGATCGGTTCCACTGGATGGCTTCCTTGTCGTGCAGTATGCTTTCGATTATTCTGGGTTCGAAACCTGCCCGCCACCATTCTTCATACCTGTATAATATATGTTTCATTATAGCTTCTGATTAGGACAGCTCTAAGCTAGTTAACTAAAGCTAGGAGGACAATTTAATTATACAACACAATACACTATATTAAAATACAAATACTTACAAGCATTTCTCTCTCTCTCTCTCTGTCTGTCTCTCTCACTCTATCATTCTCTCTCTCCCCCCCCCCCCCCCCCCCCCCATCTTCTCTCTGTCTCTGAGATGTATAAATGCTGGGATGGCTGCCTGGTCGTGCGGTATGCGCGCTGCAGTGTCGTTCGGACTTCTCGATGGCCCGCTGCAATCCAAGGTCGTCCTGCGGGAGGTTTGGACCAGGAAGTAGATTATCTTCAACTATGAAGGAACATCAAGAACGAGTAAAACAGCTTTACAAATTTTTTTTACAAAAAGTAACGAATGACTAGGAGATTAAGTTTGACTACATTCTGGTCACACCTGACATGCATAGGAAAAAAAAGTTTAATTAAATTAAAAAGAAAAAGATGCCTCTTCTAAAATCAATGTTAGATTTTTTTACGATGCTAGGTCAATTTCATTAGCTTTAAGTTGTTTTTTATTGCTTGAATATGACTGGCCATTTGTCAGGGAGTCTAATCCTTTGCATAAAGTAAAATGAACGACACAAAATTACAATACATACCATCAGGCCACCCAACCTTTCTGCTACCCAACCTGCAAGCCAGCTAACCTGTCATCTACAAAACCTGTCTGCTACCCAACCTGTCAGCAGCTAAAACTGTTAACCATCTATCCTATTAACAATTCAACATAAGAACAAACCAAAATCTCTTTATTTGTATCATTCTTGCATTAAAACATGATAAAGCATCATGGCGTCGCGCTATGAAAACTTTCGCGCAAATTGCCGAGGACACTATAGAACAGCGCTGGCAGACACACGAGGATTCATAAAACCCCAGTGCAAACCCTCAGCCTCCTGAATGACAAAAGCGGTCATCATCGAACAACGATGGACGAACTAAATTAATCAAAACCTATTCGCTTTTTCTCCCGTCTTCCCGACCCCCAATCACTGTATTATTCCTCCCCCATCATTGTATCATCTCTCTCCCCCCTCCCCATCACTGTATCATCTCCCCACCCCGATCACTGTATCATCTCTCTCCTCCCCCGTCACTGTACTATTCCCCCCAATCACTGTATCATCTCTCCCCCCATCACTGTATCATCTCTCCCCCCGATCACTGTATCATCTCTCTCCTCCCCCGTCACTGTACTATTCCCCCCAATCACTGTATCATCTCTCCCCCCATCACTGTATCATCTTCCCCCCATCACTGTATCCTCTCCCCCATCACTGTATCATCTCTCCCCCTCATCACTGTATCATCTTCCCCCCCCCCCGAATACACTGTATCATCTCCGCCCCCAATCACTGTATTATTTCCCCCTCTATCACAGTATCATACCCCCCCCCCAAAAAAAAACAACAACAACAACATTATTACCTCCCCTCTCCCCCTCCCAATAACTGTATCATCTCCCCCATCCTAATAACTGTATCATTTCCCCCATCACTTAATCATCTCCCCCCAATCACTGTATCATTTCCCCAATCACTGTGTTATCCCCCCCCCCAATCGCTGCATCGACCCCCCCCCCCCAAAATCGCAGTATCATCTCCCCCCCCCCAAATCACTGTATTATCCCCCACCAAATCACTGCATCACCCACTCCCCAAATCACAGTATCATTTCCGTCCCCCCCCCCTTCCCATTACTTTATCATATACGCCCCCCCCCCCCCCACCGCAATCATCTCCGTAACACGATACAATCAATTTTTTGTCCGAATCCAGTCACGTTGAATGTGAATACCAAAACAAAAACATCTGTCCATGTGGGCTACTCCTTGTCTCCTTCCGTGCGTCACGGTTCGGTCCCATCTCTACTGACGCTGTATTCCATGTCTAGCTGTGCTTCAGGGGTGGTTTCCCTGCTCTACGGAGGCCAGGTTCTATGTCTGTGGCGACGCGTCGATGGTGGGTTCCACTCCACGGACGCCGTATTCTGTGTCACTCTTTTATGATCGCCTGATGTCTGGCGAGCTGCTTTTAGAGCCGGCGCCCTGATCCTTGCAATTATACTTCTATGAGAACACGAAAGACAACAGGAATATTGAGGGAATGGGGGGCGCATGCACGCGGTAGAAAGTGAGAAGGAGACTGAGTATTGATTTTTGAGCATATGGACCTCCCATTTGTCTGCGCACAGCTCTATTTATGGTTCCTGACGTCATTATTAGCCAATCATATTTAATTTTGATGTTATATGAGATATCGCGTTCTTTTACCTCTCGTTTGAAAGTAATAGAATATTCAAATCTTCCTTTCTTTATGATTTGATACACCCGATAGTAAGTGTTTACACACACGCACAAGCATAGACACACCCAAACACTCGGATACTCAAGTATATAGCGTAAAAAAGTTAAGCTTTCCTTTCAGACCTTGTGATCTATAGGGCAGATGATGTAAAGGTCATCCGTTCCAGCGGCACACGGTTAATGAGGGTGTCGTGTGGCCAGCACAACGACCAACCGCCTTTACTTTTTCCCCAACTAATGTCAGGTACCCATTAGAGCTGGGTGGATTCAGAGGCGCCCAAAGATCCCGAAATTAAAAATACCAGTCTTCACCAGGATTCGAACCCGGGACCCCCGCTTTACCGCTCAGCCACAGCGATACTCAAGTATATGTACGTAAAATACACCTTTCAGACCTTGCGATCTATTCGGCCTCGATGTCAAGGTCATCTGTTTCTGTGGCCAACTGTTAACGAGAGTGTCGTGTGACCAGCACAACGACCAACCACCTTTACTTTTCCCAAACCCTTAGACCTGAGTGGACTCAAAGGTGCCCTAAAGATCCCAGAATTAAAAATCCCTATCTTTACCAAGATTCGAACCCAGGACCTCGGTTTGGGTTCGGAGGCCTAGCGAATTACCACTCAGCTACTGCTTCTTCACGGGTATATAAAAGAAATAAATATAAGAACATACAGAACATAATTTGTACACATTCAATATGTAAAAACAAATCTAGTGTATATAAATCGAAACTAATTAGTCGTTAGTAATAGATTAGCTAAAGGGTTTTTCTTTTAATTTATTCATGTGTTGTTTTCGGCAAGAAATAAATCTAAAAAAATTCAACCTGATCCGAGAATAGGAAAACAATGAGAAAAAACAACAACAACGTGTAAACGAATCCACCCAGACAGACAGACCTACGAAGTGAGTTAATATAATTTTTACAAAAGAACTTAAAAAAAAAAACGTCTCTCGTATCAAGGCTTTAATCATCTAGAATATCCTAGAAGGACAAATCGGTTCACGTCTGCACAGCACACATACAGACACAGACACAAAGCAAGCTTGGCCGACCAGGACAAATCAGTTCATAAAACACAAAAGAAAATATATCTACACAACATTAGGGGTGTGAATACACATCGCTTTAAAAAAACAAACCCATTTGCTATCGTCTGTCCGTATATACAGTTAGATCTAAACAGAATAAGTAATGTATTATCATTATTATATATAATTTCGATGTTACTTAAGTTTACAGTAGGCCGGACAAATTACAGGATATTCTAAAATAAAATTAAAGGAAAGTAAAATGGAACGCCAGATTGTTTTTACTTTAACCTATAATTAATGTACAACCTGGCACAGGGGAGTCTTTGTTTTGCCAGGTCATCGCATTCAAAACGAAAACTCAAACCAAATGAGAAAAAGGAAATTAAAATAATTTTAAAAAAACAAAAAACAGAGGAAATATCTTGTTTTTTTTATTTATTTTGTTAATGATTCGAGACAACTCCTACTGACAATAGGATTGCGTCCCCTTCTGTCAAGAAAATAAAAAAAAAATCTCTTAAGGATTATTTTGGTAAAAGGCATGAGGCACGACGCAACTTGTTTGTAATTTTCATGACCTAATCCTATTGTTAGCCAGTGTCACGGTAATCCAGAGCGTCGTCTGCTTCCTGACATTCTAGAGTTGCTTCCCCTCCAGTGATAACTTCCAAGCAATAAAACAAACGTATGACTCTTTACGATTCAAGCTCTACCATTAAAAAAAAAGTATTGAAAACATTCTTGAAAAAAAAAATTGAAATT
The DNA here is from genome assembly GCA_030265305.1 of Biomphalaria pfeifferi. Lineage (NCBI taxonomy): Eukaryota > Metazoa > Mollusca > Gastropoda > Planorbidae > Biomphalaria > Biomphalaria pfeifferi. Next base: position 549,745 of record JASAOG010000243.1, read on the forward strand.
ACGATAAACTCTTAGGTATCCAATTCGTTGCACGTGCTACGAACGCTATGAATGAGAAACAAGGAGGATAATAATATAGAAATGACTGGGTGGGTAGGGGTTTCAACTAGCTTCTTGACGCCACACCCCATGCCCCAATATCATCCTCCTCCACCACGGATAGGCGTTTCTTGTGTCTTGTCAACGCCGCAGCAGCCGCCAACGTCGTTCTTTCCATTTTTTTTCTTCTGCTGCACTATCATCATCGTCTTTGATGTCGTCAGTAAAATAGCTATCATCGAATTTAGCGAAAAAAAAACAAAAAAGTTATGTTTTTAAGTTTTGACATAACCCCCCCAAGACGATTGAAAGCGAAAGTATAGGGCGCCGTAAAACTTTCGCTGGCAATAACTCAAATTGTATTTCAACCTCCCATTTGAGCCACGCGCGGGCAGTGGCGTAGCCAAAAGCAGGAGGGAGGGCAAAAACCAATAAAACCTTATTAAAAGATAGAAGAGTGTGTCTGAAAATTTATGTTCTCTTCGTTTCTTAACTCCCTTTCAGCTCATCGTCCGTCCTTACAGCTCATCGTCCGCCCCCTTACACACCAGTATCTAATAACTCCATTAAGCTAATATTACTTCTGAGGATCTTCTGGAGAGTTGCGTTGAATTCTGAAACACTCAATGAGAACAGTAAATCAAGTCTGAGTTTTTAATTTTAGAATTGTTATATATATTGAATTTCATTATAGGTGTTTGTGATCTGGTGTCAATGAGACTTAATGTAGATTGGTTGTTTTATTAGTTGATGGTCTGAGATACCTATGTGGGCATTAGTTAATGGTCTGAAATGCCTACTGTGTGGGCATTAGTTTTTGATCTGAGATACCTTCTTTGTGGGCATTAGTTGATGGTCTGAGATGCCTGGCGTGTGGGCATTAGTTGATGGTCTGACATTGTCGAAATTGTCGAAATGAACGTGTATGAACTAGAGAGAAAAAAGAGAGAAAGAGAGGCGGAAAGAGAAAAAGAGAGGCGGAAAGAGAGAAAGAGAGAGATGTAAGGAAAGAGAGAAAGAGAGAGACGAAAGGAAAGTGAGAAAGAGAGAGACGTAAGGAAAGAGAGAAAGAGAGAGACGTAAGGAAAGAGAGAGAGAGAGAGAAATGTCTTTAATTAATTAATAATTAATTGTGCATTTTAAAACATTTTTTTTTCCGAATTCTTTTATCACCGCTGGGCTTGTATATGAACTGGCTTTGGTCCACCAGTTAGTTAAATAATCTGACGTCATTCACGAACACACTGTTTCCTGTCACCTATTCTGCTAGACTGACACATTGTAGTCTGAATAGTCAAGACCATGACCAATTGTAGTCAAACTGAATTTCCCATTGATTGGATCAATAAAATTATATTATCTTATGTTATCTAGTAGGCTTTTTATTTGACTATAATTTGATTCATTAATCAATCAAATATATATATATACATAAAGGTACCTATGTATCAACAGTATTTTGTAGCACTGCTATCGAAGCATGCCGGTACCGTGAAATATAAATTGTATTTATTTATGTTGTATTCATGTATGTCTTCTTTTTGAAATGGCAGTCCAAGTACACTCTGTTTGTATTCAGTGTACACAGCTGTGTACACAAGCTCTAAGTAGTTCAGCAAGCTTGTTGAAGTTTATTTATGTGTAACATCACAAGAAGCACAGTTTGGGAAACACTGATGTAGTGGGTTGTAGTTTGAGAAGCTTAATCACTAAATGTGTCGCTTTATCTTTAATAAAGCCTTTTCTTAGGGTTTTTCTGAATCGTTTATCTCTTTAGCTGTAGTTTGGTAATCACTATGTGTATTTTATTAGCCTCTAATGTGATGTACGTGCTCATAGTCATAACTTTATTATTGCTGTAACAATGTTATGGTTGTTGGTAAAAAAAAAATGGTCTACCTAAGTTATAAAATTTGTATGATATAAAACATTGTGACTTGAAATTGGCGAAAATTGCAAATTTACACTATTTATATAATTAGTTTTATTGTAACGATTAGTAATAAATTATTTGTTTCGGAAATAGGGGAAGTTTTGACTTAAGAGACAATGACGAGACTAGTAAAAACATGGATAGGGTTTAGACATAGAAACAGACTATTTCCAGGACGCCTTAGGAAGCCTTTCATGAACTTCGAGAGTTAACTGATATTCGATGGTTCCCTTCATTGCTATTGAACTTCTTGTTCAGTATCAGCGTCGACTAACTACTATTTATTGTTCGGCCTTTCGCCGGTGATTACGTTGAGTGATACCTCCGTTTGGTTTATCTGCATAAGACACCGCGGAAGCGCGTAACATGACAAAAAAATCACTATTACAAATACAATTTACACATATTTTATAATTTAAACATTAAGGAGTTAAACATTTTTTCTTTTTCTCTCTGACAGGTCCAAATTCAAATCAGAGACGACGTGGTCGTCAGACGTACACCAGATTCCAGACCCTTGAGTTGGAGAAAGAGTTTAAATTCAACCGCTATCTAACCAGAAGGCGGAGGATCGAGCTCTCACACATGCTGTGTCTAACGGAAAGACAGATCAAAATCTGGTTCCAGAACCGGCGAATGAAAGAAAAGAAGGAACTTCAGGCCATCAAGGAGCTCAACGAACAGAGCCGCGGCCACGAGAAATCCCACCAGGGTGGCTCAATGGCCAAGTCAGAAGACAAGATGGCGTCGCTTACGTCATCATCGTCGCAGCACGCCGCGGAGTCACCGAATAGCTCCGGTTCGGAGCATAGTTGAAGATGTTAGCTAGTTTTGCAGACTAGGACGAGTCCAACTTAATATTAGTACAGATTTACATGTCGTTCTATTGCCTGTATTGTAGTAGACAATGCACACACATAATTGGTCGAATCGAATACGACCATTGTCCTGCATTAACGCACTCCGATACCTTCACATTACAATAAAAACAAAACAAAAAAAAATGGAAACAGAATTAGGAGATTAGCATGTATTGATTACCACATACGCTCTGTGCTGTCATATAAATAATTTGTTATCTAAGGAATATGGATTCGATATTATCACGTAATCGATTGCAAACAGAAAAAGAAACGTTGACTCTATCTGGACGAAACATATTGGACGGAAGTATTTTAAAAAAAAGTACTCTCAGGAATCGCTTGATTTATGAATGGGCAATACTCGCCGGATTCGTTGCAGTTGAGAGATTGTATTCGATGAGATGAACCCCCCCGACACAACGATACCAAACTCTGGTTCTAATGACCTGCTTCGTATTCTGTATTTTTCTATTTGTTTGGCTTTCTCGAGTTGGTGCGCGCGTGCGTGCGTGTGCGTGCGTGTGTGTGTGAATTGAGTTGGACCTATTTCTCAAACATAGATTCATTCTTGGACTATGCAACTGTTCTCAAGGCACCCGCGTCATCAGCAACACGGATCTCCATGACAGCAACTACTGGGGTGTCTCCTAGTCTACTTCATCAGTCTGACCACTGGCCAGTCCCCCTTCTTCTCCCCTCCCCTACACAGTGACCAGTCCGACGGAATTCGATGCAGGAGCATTAACTGTGAAACTGGTCTCCCTGTAGTAGGCTTACGAATATTTGGTTGGAAGCTATGACCCAAAAAAACTGATTCAAAGTTATCATTACAATCATTGACAATCAAGGGAGGTTATTCGTACATGAGTCTGTTGTCTCTACAAATGTGTTAACTTTAAATCAAACATGTTCTAACTAGTTCAAAACGTTAGGACATTTCAAAAGTTTTCCACTCAATATTTTATACTTAAAATATTTAATTAGCGATTAATTGAATTGTACAGAATTTTTTTTTAATTTACAATGTTTAAAGGCGAAAATAAACCACAAAATAATTTTAAAATATATTTACCTTGTGTTTTATGCGCACATCCCATCACTCACATATATGCCCTCTAAATGATACCTTGTATAATGTAATGTATGATAGTAATGCATTCATGCAGTTATCAGGCGAGAAGAAGGAGACGTGTAATTATATTTAAAATTATTTTATTTGTTGTCTTAATTTGATTTAGTAGTCAGGACCATTAGCTGACAACATTTATCTAATTAAAAATAAAATATATAACTAACTAAACTCTTATACATGTATACAAATGCAATGAGGTCCCCTAGCGTGCCCATTATACACCTGAACTCTCTTTTGCCACTCCTCTCACCCTAATGAAGTCGGAAAACAAATTTCAGTAGAACTTTAGCCAGCCCTGTGATTTATTGTTAAACAAACATGGAAGATAAACAAAGTCACGTGATACACTTGAAGCAATTATAATCAACGCAATGGGGAAAATAACTTATGGTAAACTATCGTTTCTGTTCTTGCACTCTGCGATCTATCATACAACAAGCCCACTGACGACACTTGTCTTGCAAATTATGTCTATAGTGTATTCACCAGCCAATACAGCAAACGTCAGCTAAGACCATCCTAAGATGATCCATAATACCTATAATAAGCATTCAATTGAAATATCGCTATCAATTCAATTAAAGGAATGATGTGTATCTATTCCAGGCGTAAAAAAACAATACAATATGTTACTAGAAATTTATTTAAATGAGTTTTAGTTTGTGCTGTATGTAACTCGACGTATGAACATTGTATTTACGAGGAGAAGTGGAAGTTGATACGGTTATAGATACGGTATCATCAGTACCCTTTTAGAAATTGTAAGTTATATTAGTATTAAGTGCTAGAATTTAGGAAAAAAAGATTTGAAGTTTTTAGAAATGTTACTGCAAACTGTTTATGACGATGTAATAATTTCAGGGTCGAAAAGTGTTGTTGTGTCAATCAGTGTGGCCTTGACCTAGTACGACACCTCTGAGTGTAATTTCAGAAGCGTAACATTTGATTCAGGATAAATGTGTCCTGACTGTATGCCAGGGCTGTGTCCTGACTGTATGTCGGTCTGTGTACCTACAGTGTGTCATCTTCTCGGTCATTAAATTGCGTCTTACTCTGAGTCTTGAGGCCTTTACCCTGTGTCTAGAGGCATTTACCCTGTGTCTTGAGGCATTTTATGCCTAGAGAGACCATCTTTTCCCTTTGCAACTTCTTAAGTGAGGCCAATCTTTGATACACAGCTGTGGACACATGTTGGGCATCTGTAATCAGCAGGCACTTTCGCCCTTCTTTCAGGGCCGGTCCTACAGGTTGCGGGGCCCTATGCGAAACGGATTGCTTGGGGCCTAATTTGGGTTGTGATAAGGATAATAAGGGAAAAATAAGATTTTGTATTCGAAAATAAATTCGTCTTTGCATTTTATTCATTCTTTACGAAGTACAAAATCACTGTCAAATTAACTTTACGAGCCATCTACAGTAGATAGTAGTTTTACAACAAAAAGAAGATAAACATTCAGATTTGCATTTTAGATTTAAAATCGACTAGCGAGTAGGATTGGCGTTTTCCATATTGAATGACACCCCGAATGACAATTTCGTCTGTTTTAAGGAGATTTGCATCAGTTTTCAGAAGATTTAAATAATTTCAGGAGATTTTCATGACTTTTCTTATATTTTATAATTTCAGGAGAATTCCTGGAGCCTTTTAATAATGAGTTAAATGGTTTAATTTAATAATTTTCACCTAGAATTCGCATCGCGCGGGGCCTATGAAAGTGCGGGGCCCACTGCGGCGGCATAGGTTGCAGTGGCCTAAGACCGGCCCTGCCTTCTTTCTACTGCTGGCGTGTACGCCATCTGCAATCCGGGACCCTTCCTTTATTCATGGTCTCCATGTGGATCTATCCAGCACCTTTTTTCCCCAATCGTTAGAGTCGATTTTGAAGAGCTTCATATCGCGTTTACATACATCAGTACCTGTGTCTAGCCCTGTGTCTTAACTTGTGTCCTGACACTTTTTACGTCACAGTGCCTCACTAAATTTTTGTGCATTATGTTAAACAGCAGCTCAGCGTGATAGCTGCTTTCAACTTTGTGCGGGACACACAATCTCTTCGTTCACCTTAGCCAACAGACAAAACACACAATAATATAACACTGAAATTAATAGCAAACTAAAATCTATAACACCCACACACACACAAAACTTTCCAAAAATGTCCATGAAAATTGTATTTAATGAATTTTAGCCTGTGTGGAGGGGGGAGGGTTGGAGTGGAGAGGATACGCCAACAGCCAGCATTTTTCATCATGAGATCAACATGAATGCGTTGATCTGATATTATTTATACATTCAATCTTCACTTGTCTCCTCATTGAGCTAGTATTATGCGATTTTATACTGTACTATGACCATGCAATGGATTGTACTATCTATAATAATAGACTTGTTAAGTCAGACTGAATGTAAAATAGGTGAACATGTGTATGAATGAAATGCACGGTATTGTATGAATAGTGAATGTAAAATTGAAATGTCTTCTGATGTTGTAATAGTTGAATGTTGATTGATTGATTGTGGATATTTCTGGTTCCTTTTATCAGGTATCGAGATATATATGGTAGTAAAATATAGGTAGTAGTACATTTCTGTTACAATAGCTTTGTCTTATAATCAATGTCATTGAATACATAAACAGAATGTCAATGGACAGTTTAAGATAAGCCACGAGCTCTCAACTGAAGTTGAGGCAAAATTAGGTATACCATATATATTTTTTTTTCCATATATTTAAGACATAGATCAGCAAAATTACTTTATCTAATGTAGTGTATCAGTTACACCTGGATTAACGTTTCGATTGATAGTGTAGTTAGAAAATTCTAACATTTATTCAGGTAACTGTGAGCTTAATTACCCCCCCCCACCCTTTTTTTTTCCCCTTGTATTGAAACAATGTCCTATTCTTAGTTTCTAAAGTGTTAAAGAACAATAACCAGGGATGCTTAAAAATATTTAAATAATGGATAATCAAATATAAAAAAATGCAAAGATCTACCTACAGGCGAAGAAAGCACGTATAAAAATCTGTAAACAAATGTAAGGGTTATCTTTCTTCTTTCTTTGCCCAACGGTAGAAGATTAATATTAGCATTCCAAATATTTAGCGTAAATCGAAACCTAATTAAAAATAAATAAACAGATGAATACAATTAAAAGTACCGAAATATTCTTAGAAACTAGCATTGAAAGACACCAATCTTAGGCTTATTCTTATAATGAACTAATAAGAATAAGACTGTATGTCGAAGACCAGCAACTAGTTATATAATTCTCAACAAAGACGCAGCATTTGGCGATTTCAAGTGACCCGCGCCTGAGAGGGGCCCCGCGATAACAGAAATTATTATAATCTAGATTGTTGATTATTCATTCAAAATGTTTCTAAATAAATAATCGTTGATTAAAGTTCACAAAATGAATAGAGGACTGTGACTAAATCTTGTATTACAATACAGTATGTAATGTAGCCAAAAGGACAATATTTCAGTACCTACGCAAGGTACTATGTTTAGTAACAATAATTTAATACGGTTCCAAGGCACACGTACGACACTCGCCTGGGGCCCTGCGTACTGTTAAGGCCTCCTCTGCTCTATTTGAGGGTGATATAACATTGACCATACAGAATGTCCAATATTGTCCATCGTTTTGTAGGACTTTTAAGTATTTCTATAAAAATATAAAGACGTGTTGACCTTTCAAAATGTTTTTGTCTTTGGCCATTAATCAAACCTCTAGATACATTTAGCATGTTAGTGAACACCACGATTATCAAAACGCCTAATGTTTATGATTCCTAATTGAAATCTGTTTTAGATGTTCTTAACTTTTGGGTCACTTTGTATTTAGCAAGTCCTTCTGACATCTTCATTTCTCTAAACTATTTGGGCATTCTTTTTTTCTTTTGAACTCTTCTTTCTATCTCTCTGGAGCAGGGAGTTTGGGGGCCCTGGGAGGCTTTACCTCTTTGGGGCCCCCTGCATTTTGAGTAATATTTAATTTTTTATTTAAAAAACACTAATTTTGCCCCCCCCCCCCTCATATGGGGGAGGGAACTTTTAAATCCCCCCCTACTCCCACCCTAGCTACGCCACTGCTCAAGAAGATACATGTCGGTCCGAGAAGATACAAACTTGGAAAAATAGACAAATAGACGGAGGCAGAGAAAAAGAGAGAGGGAGAGGGGGCGCGGTGGAAGTAAACACATTCTCTCTCGCAGATCTAAACTCCCTGGACACCGTGTTAGACATAGGCTTGAATTTATCTCCAGATTGTCCTGCCCGATACTAAACACAGCCCAGTCGTGAAGATGTCAAAAGACTGGCTGCAAGCGGGACTGGTTTAAGGGAGAGAATAAACAAGGGGTTCAGCAGCAGACGATCCCAGGAGTTACGTCCCCCAGACCACCTCCCACAGAGTCACTCCCTCCCCGACCCCCCTGAATAATCGAACTTTTCTTTGTCAACATCTGAAACTGTAAAGTACAGGAGATGTTTGATATATTTCCAAGTATGTAATTTCTGGGTCACTTCAGTGCTTTTAGTAGTGTCACGTTTCTCCCTCAAAAGCTACGGTCTGTGGGCTTTTTCAGTTCACGGTCTATTACGATAGAACTGGAATCAAGCTTCTTTCTCAACAGAAATGAACTGAACATTTACCACAAAGCTGCCTGGATGGCTGCCTGGTCGTGCGGTTTGCGCGCTGGACTGTCGTTCAGATTTATCGACGGTCGAGGGTTCAAACCCTGCCCGCTCCCATCCCCCTGTCGTCCTGCTGGAGGTTTGGACTAGGAAGTAATTATCTTTAACTCTGAAGGAACATCCGAATCATGTAAAACATTTTACAACAAGAGTTTTTTAGATTAACTGTCATTTTAGCTGTCGTGTGTGTGTTTGTAATGTTATTACAGCGCCTTGAGCCTACATTTTGTTTGTTAACAGCGCTTTATAAATAAAATTATTAATTATTATTATTATCACTATAAACAATATACAACAATTGAGCAGTAAATAGTAACGTAGTAATTTATATACTCTATATCTACAAATAAGTTACATAGTTACACTGGTATATTATCGAGTTTCTCAATACGTTTGTTTTTAAATCCTAAACACTATAAATGACATGGTATTTAAATAGCCGTGTTACCAAATAAACAACTTTAATTAGTTTGTGTTGCAAGCGAAAGGGCTTTTAGAAATTTTAATTTGCGTTGCTAAAAAAAAAATATTCGCTAAGCCTTTTAAAAGTCATAAATAATCCACACTTCCTATTTTCTGTACACCGGATACACCAAAATGGCTAACTATTTATAGCTGTCCGCCATATTTGAAAATCTCCTATACAGCAGTATCGTTTGTAAGTGTGACGTTATCTGTTTGAGTGAAAGATTACAAGGATATCTGGACGATCAAACAATACATTTCTGATGTTCTTCTCAGATTTACTAATGGTAAAATCGTGCCAACGTGATGCCGGAGATAGTACTTTAAAGTGTTCAACTCAAAACTGAGAATTTTATTTTGCATAAATACAAATCTCTTAATTCTGAAACTAGGATTAAACTTTAATAGTACCGGTATACAAACTACATACTTGTACAAAACAATTTAATTTAAATTATTCGGCTTTAGTTTTCGCGCTCCTTTCAAAGTCAAACATGACCTTGCCCTAAAAAGTATTAAATCTAAAAATAAACTTTATGCAATACTTTCATTATGTTGCGAGACAGTAAGGATTTGTTAAAAGATACATGTTCTTAACTCTGTAATATTTATACGAGAGAGAAAAAAGAAATATTACAGTCACACACTTTTCTGTGAACGTAGTTTTACATTTCTTTAAAATAATACATTTTGAAAAGTAAACATCACTTAACTATATATATATTTTTTCTCACTAAAAAGAAATATTTTAATCGTCTATATTATCTGTGTGACTCTTAGAATGCGTCAATAATAGACATTGTCTCTGGTTATAAGCTGATTATTCAATCCCATAAGTCCTGAGTGCACAACTTTTTTTCGGCTTGAGGACCATATATATTTCTTTCGATCGCTTTAAGGGGCCGATGCCTCAAAAAAAGTCCGATGAGGATGAAGGCTTACGTTTGCTCATCGCTACCAACATCTAGGTTTCTGTCTTCATGTTAGATAATTGTTTAAGCTATTATAGAAAACTGCTCACTGACTCACAAATTAAATTAATCCGGGATAATTTATGCATATCATTCAAAGAATTGTAAATATGTGTATGACAGTGTGATTTGAAACTTTTTGTGAAGTAGCTGGTTATAGCAGATTGTAAAGTTCATTTAGAGAATGTTGTTTTGGCGAAAAGTCAAATCCTGATGAGAATTGTCTTTGTCAGAAGTATGTTGTATGTATCATGCCCCGAGAAACGTTAGCATCGAATGAATGAACTAGATGATGAAATAGATGACTGAAATAGATGATGTGTAATGAAGTGAAATGTCAACACAATAATTGTCTTTAAAAAAAAATCAAGAAAAACATGTTTTCATTTTTAATAAATTTTATTTGTATGGCGCTCGTTTTGATTTTCACTAATTTATTTTTATAAAGTCAAGAAATCCATGTGGCATACATTGTTTTTTTTTTAAATGCATAGCCTCTATGTTGTTGTACATGTCCTGTATATTGTGTTATGAATTTCTGTTCAAACATTTGTTCACATTGTTCATTAAGATCTATAGTCAAATATATCTCTTGTCAAGCATTCAGTAAATCAAACACCAGCCTCAACCTGGTACTGTTTTGTTGACACCTAGGGTAGTCAATGGGGTTCCTCTAGACCTACCACACAGAAACAAGCATTGACGAATTTTATAATTTAAAAATAAAAAAGGCTTAGTACTTGTCTCATTAAAAATGGGGAAACTTTTCGGGTACGAGGCACTTTTTGGGTACTAGAAATAAAGAAATACAGTTCACAACATTGAAGGGATCCACTCCCCTGCCCCAATAAATATTTGTGTTCTGATGGTTGCACTTATTTAAATGTATAGAGTGAATTCTTCCCGTGGATATCGATCATTCGTAAGTCAATGTTTAATATTGTTCTCTTTTTATTCTTTTATATTTTTATATTATGCTTTCCGTATTATTTTAAGTGAACTACAAAATGACCTACAAAACACCATCAGCTTAAAATACTTTTAAGTGCACAGTTTAAACAACAAAAACAGTGTCCTAACTCTTTAGTTGTCCAAAGGCTATGAAGACCTTTAGATTAAACCCCGTTTGTTGCTTTATTTATAGTGTTTTTTTTTTTTTCTATTTTTAGTTCATATACTCTCTAACCAAATTTGTATACTCTCTATACGATGATTGCATAGCAATTATTCGCAAACAATTTAAAAAAAAAAAACAACTCCTTCACTGTTAAGAATCTATTACGCTTTAGGATGGCGGCCTGGTTGTGCGGTTTGCGCGCTGGACTGTCGTTCAGATTTATCGATGGTCCAGGGTTCAAACCCTGCCCGCTCCCTTCCCCCGTCGTCCTGCGGAAGGTTTGGACTAGGAAGTAATTATCTTCAACTCTGAAGGAACATCCGAAACATGTAAAACATTTTACAAACATTTTAATCGTGTAGCGCAGGGACAATATCAAATGTGTAGTCCGTGACGCTATGACATGGTCCATTAATGTCCATTTTTCAATAAGTGGACCCAGGTGTTGATATTTTGTGTTTTGGTATTGTTATAGACTTCATAACTTACACGGTTTACCTCATTGTATAAGCATACGTGTGCGTGCTCTATTAGTTCCAGTCTTTACAGACACAAGAGTACTTCAGCGTTTCTTAAATAACAAGCAGTATATGAGGTGTTCGATCTCGGACATATTCCAAGCATTTAGTTCAATAAATATGTTTCAATATGTCTATTCCACGCTTTTCGGTAAAATTTTAGCAGCATCTACTTAGGAGTCAAAATAATCTTTTGACAAAATTTACCTGGGGTGAAAATTTTTTGTTACGTTTGTCTGTTTCTTTAATAAACTTTTTAAAAATTATTCCCCTTATATGAATTTTAAGTTATAAAAGTAGAAAGGGTTTTTTCGAGAAATCATTTTTATTGTAACCTATTTATTGTTGAATATCGCTAGTAAATTAACAATTAGAGTCGTCTATTGTATAATATTACATTATAGTTACATTGTATAAGTGAATCTGTCCAACGTTATATTTGAGAGAGTTTTCTTTATCTGTTTATATCTTAAAGTATGTCTATACAAATTTTGCTTATATTTGTATTTTATGTTAAAACGAGAAATTCACTTTCACACAATTGTTGTATATCTATTTTAGTTCCGTGAGAGCTATGTACACATGATTGAACTATTTTCACAATTGTTGTATTCTTTATGTGTTGTAAATAGGTAACACAAAAAACGAGAAACTTTTGCAATAACATGAAACAAAACATGAATGAAGGAAACAAATTAAAACAAAGTATTTGTTTACTTTAAAAGTTATTTGTCTTTTTTTTTTCTTTGAGTGTTGTATTGCTCTTGTCGGTGCCAGTGTGCTAAAGGTTTTATACGATTACTGGTTTAAGTCGCTTTGATGATGAAGTGAGGGGGCACGAGTTCGAACCTTCATGACAACTAATGTAATTTGTCAACGACGCAATAGCGATGTTATAGTCGCATGTAGACCAAGGTGCCCTGAACATGCCATATTAGCATGTAGACCAAGGTGCCCTGAACATGTCATATTAGCATGTAGACCAAAGAGCCCTGAACATGCCATATTAGCATGTAGACCAAAGAGCCCTGAACATGCCATATTAGCATGTAGACCAAAGCGCCCTGAACAAGTCATATTAGCATGTAGACCAAGGTGCCCTGGACATGCCATATTAGCATGTAGACCAAAGCGCCCTGGACATGCCATATTAGCATGTAGACCAAAGCGCCCTGAACATGCCGTATTAGCATGTAGACCAAGGCCAAGGTGCCCTGAGTGTGACATATTAGCATGTAGACGAAAGCGCCCTAAGCATGCAATATTAGAGTGTAGACCGATATGCACAGAGCATGCTTTATTAGTAAAGAGGTCTAAGTGCCATGAGCAAAGTTTAGCAATGTTGAGAATTGAGCGGATCGAGGTTATCATTCTCGCATGAAGATCAGATCAAACAAAGCTTAATATAGTAACATGAAATAGAGCTATAGACATTGTAATAAAATATCCTGGAGCGATTTCACAAGTGGAACAAACATTTATATACAATAACTATACTTACAATAAAAGTATAACAAAATAGTAATAATAATATATTTATGTTTCAAAACAATAGATATGAACAATGATTATACTTACAATAATAGTATTAGTGTCTCATTGAAAAATGGAGTGCACACTATCAAAACCTTTACACCAAAATTCATCAGCGACTCTTCTATCTCAGAAAGCTAAGAAAATTTAAACTCGACAAAGCAGTAATTAAACTTTTCTATACAACAACCATCAGCAGTCTAATTAACCTTGCCATCACCTGCTGGTAGGGTAACACTTCACTGGCACAAAGTCATAGACTAAATAGACTAATTAAAAAAAGCATCGTATATCACTCGAACACAGCTACCATCTCTGGACGAAACTTTTCATGAAAGATGCCTTTCCAAAACACACACGATCCTTAAAGACAACCTGCACCCGCCAAACCACTGCTGCATCAGATATAAAAGAAGTGGTCGTCTCCTTTCCATTAGCACTAAAACAGAAAGATTTAAGATCTCCTTTATCCCACTTTTGGTCAGTGTTACAAGGTCATCTGTCGTCATCGAGAAGTACATACAAGTCTAATGCACCTCATTCACCAATCGTAAACAAACAAAATTAAGTCACTTGGTGCTCTATCTCTTCTATATAATTTAAGATCTCATGTTTAATTCATGATGGTTGTCACGTGACAGTTTTTTTTCGTTGTTTTATCAATAAGATCACGTGACTAAATGTTGTTTGTTTACGATTGGTGAATGAGGTCCATTCATAAAACGCTGGTTGTGAGTGTGTGAATGTTGTTGGTATTTGCATCTATATTGTTATTGTACAGTAGTTTCGCTGATGTTGTCATTTGTAGTCAAACTGAATTTCCATTTGATTGGACCAATAACAATTATCTTATCTTATCTCTTATTTAATAATAACAGCAAATTAATTTGTAATATTATAATAAAAACAAAAAAAACAATATCCCATGATTCCATCGTTCGTTTTTTCTTCTGAAATGAAGATTAATATGTTTAAGCATTCTTCATGACGTCTGGGTTTGAACGCGGGGCCATCATGACAAAATTTTAAAACGAGCTAGTGACTATCATCTTTTAACTATAATTATTTTAGTTGATGAACAACAAAAGCAGATAACTAACTCCAAATCAATAAGAAAGTGGGATCGAATGAAGAATGACTACAAGCTTATCTCACACACATTTTTGATGTGACTGTAGCGCACTGGTCGTGCGGTTTGCGCGCTGAACTGTCGTTCAGATTTATCGATGGTCCGGGGTTCAAGCCCTGCCCGCTCCCATCCCCCGTCGTCCTGCGGGAGGTTTGGACTAGGAAGTAATTATCTTCAGCTCTGAAGGAACATCCGAAACATGTAAAACATTTTACAAACATTTTACATTCTGGAGAGAAATTCCCGTCTATGGTAAATAACACTAAAGCGTCCCATTATCATTTAATGTTTGACAATTACGGAGATAATTTGTTGTGGGAGTGTACATATAGCTGCGCTTTATACCTGCCCGAGGAAACATTAACTATTTGTTTTGTGTGATATTATGGTGAAGAAGAAACTGAACAAAAAAAATTAGTAGCCCATCATGATTTTAAAAAAAATTGAAGAAATTTGTAGTTAAACAATGTTCCGTAACTGAAAACGATCCTAATTAAATTCGATAAATAATTTATAAATAATCATACAAAAATGCAGAATGTTCTATTAAAAAAAAAGTGGTTTCTGGACCTCCCTCTTCAAAAAGGAAAGTAAAACTACCGGAAGAAAAATTAAACCATTTGATGGAGTATCAACAACCCGGCTGCATGCGACCCTTTCTGTCGTCATGACATCCCCGAGTTCGAAACAAGCCTGCCTTCATCTCCTGTAGTCTTTCAAGAGGGCCTGTGCCCTGGGCTATTACGTAATAATCATCTTTGAAGTAACGCCAGTAACTCTTATAACAGCGACCTCTAGGCTGCAATGTCTAAAAATAGACATCATCTGGTTTAAGTTTAAACCAATAAAAGCATTTCAGGACAGAAGATTAAAGTAGCAAAAGGTCCTACTAAAGGGCCGGCCTTTCATAATTAGAGGCCCTAGGTGAATTTGGTGGCCCTAAATGAAAAAATAATAATAAACAAAAAAGAAACAGCGAAAAAAAAACAAAAACTTGCAATTTATTAAAAACATACTCTTTCATATATAAATCAATAAATAACTGAAATTTATTTTCCAGTTTCAGTAGTCTGGCGTAGTAAGGATTTACATTAGTAAACATAGTCATAGTGCTCTACTATATTTGAGATCTTACCCAAGCTTAGAAACGTTTTCTCTTATTTTTTCTTAAGTCCTGTGCGAGACCCCCTTAATTGGAGGCCCTAGGCCGGGGGGGGGGGGCTTGTTTGCCTTCGCTTAAGCCTGCCCTTCATACTTACGTAAAACATTAATAAAAAATTTACATAAACGAAAACATAACCTAGAAAATACTCAGAAAGACACATATGTAGTTATTTCATCTCTAATTATAGTTCAATTTTGTACATATGCATACATGAGAGTCACTAGTGCATGGTACAGTTGTCTGAATCAATATTTATCATCTAATAAACACATGCGGAAAAAAAAAGGAGCTGAAAGCTATTCTAAAATGTATTTTACTCCACAGTTATTTTAATATATTGTGTCCACTAGTAGTAGTCGATTAGGTCGATGGTGGACTTACAAACATATAGACGTGTCTCGCGCAAACACATACTCAGAAATGTCCAACGAGTCCTTGACCTCGACAAGTTCGGGGCTGTTGCCCGGTCATAAATCACGACATTCCTAATGTTTACATTCTTCACGCTCTCTTTCTATGCCTAATGAGCTTTGAAGATGTGTATTGTGTTATACACTGTAATGGCCAGACTAGTCTTGTTTTGTGTTTACATGTTTCCGGTCTTCCTTCAAAGTTGGAAGATTTACATCCTAGTTTAAACCTCCTGCAGGATGACAAGGGGGGGGGGGGGGAGTTCGAAACCTGGAACATCAAGACTATCAAGCGACAGTCAAGAGCGCATGTCACACGACCAGGAAGCCATTCTTGATATCCAACATTATACCAGAAATTAAGTATTCATTTGTGGATATGTTGAATACATAATGTTTTCTTATGTGGATATGTTGAATACATGTTTTCATGTGTGGATATGTTGAATAGATACTGTTTTCATCTGTGGATATGTTGAATACAGAATGTTTTCAACTGTGGATATGATGAATACATAATGTTTCCATCTGTGGATATGTTGAATACATAGTGTTTTGATATGTGGATATGTGGAATACATGATGTTTTCATATGTGGATATGTTTATTCTATATGTATTTTTTGTGTTTGGATATACATTAATTAACTCGTATTGGATTTAAAAACTGGATAAAATACCAAACCGAAAGTCAGGTAAGTGAAATACACTTTAATCTATTGAATATTTTGGATTTTTGTTCTTTATGCATTCAGTCTTAAACCTAATTAAAGATAATAAAGAAATACTTTTGTAATGACAGAGGGGTCTCTTGCAGGAGGTGGGAGGCATAATTAATCTTCTTCGTTCTCATTTTACATGTCGGAGGGTTCAAGTCAGTAATCCTATATCTGTGATGAACCGCACAGCGGTTTCCAGATCAGGCAGTTCTCCGTATAGTTTTTATTCTAAAGGAGGGCATTTGGGCCAGAGTCTTGTTCGGGCCTCTTGTTATAGTATGTAGCTTTGAAGGACCTGGTCAGCATTCTCTGGTGATGCTCGACAAGGGCAGGTTTCGCTAGTCCGACTTTAAGCTTTTGGAACATATTTTGGTCGCATCCACTCAACCATTAAGGAAATTAGAAATTTGTTGGTAAAAGTAAATGTGGTTGGTCATATGCTGGCCATAGGACATCTTAGTTTAACCATCCACTACCGAAATAGATGACCTTTGCATCATCTTCCCTCGTCAATTTCAACGTGGGAAATGGGTACTTGACCTTTGCTACTGTTATAATGGGAAACTAAGATTAGCTAATATTAACACAGGTTGATGCCATTGTCCAATAAAACAACTTTGGATGGCTGCCTGGTCGTGCGGTTTGCGCGCTGGACTGTCGTTCAGAATTGTCGATGGTCCCGGGTTCAAACCCTGCCCGCTCCCATCCCCCGTCGTCCTGCGGGAGGTTTGGACTAGGAAGTAATTATCTTCAACTCTGAAGGAACATCCGAAACATGTAAAACATTTTACAACAAGAGTTTTCACATAGTGGCCAACGACTTAGTAATTCCTTTCTCAGCAATATATTCAACTATCAAACTTCTGGGAAAATCGTTAGAGCCGTTTTCGAGATCCATTTCCAGGTTTTTTAAATTTGAGCCCACTCAGGTTCCATGAAGTTATAAGCGAAATATAAGTATTGTACAAATACAGAGAATTGTATAATATGTAACTTATTAACCTTAAAAACAATTCAAACTTAGGCCTAAATTATAAAACTAGAAAAAATATATTTTCCTAAATATATATTTCCATATATATCAACTCCATAACATTCTTTATTGCTATATACTCGTTTTCGAATCCTGGTAAAGACTAGGATATATTATTGCTGGATCTTTTGGCGCCTCTAAATCTACCATGCTCTAGTGCAGCGGTTCTCAACCTTTTAAGCTCGGCGACCCCCTTTTTACTACCCCCCCCCCCCCCCCCCACTCTGCCGCGACCCCCGCCATAACATACACAGCTATAGAAGAATACACTAAATACAATCCATATTTTTCATGGTCTTAGGCCACCCCTGACTAATCGTGCTAGGGGTTGCGACCCACAGGTTGAGAACCCCAGCTCTATTGGGTACCTGACACTAGCTGGGAAAAGTAAAGGCGGTTGCTGGCCACATGGCACCCTCGTTAATCGTGGGCCACAGAAACAGATCACCTTTACATCATCTGCCCGATAGATCGCAAGGCCTGGAGGAGAACTTGACTTACACTCGATGACTTAGAAACATTCACACATTAAATCTAGAACCGAAAGATTTAAAAACCTCTCCATTATTGGAACTATTGATAGCGGGTGTCTAGGTCAGTCGTCACTAGTTCTGTATGGAAGCTATGATGCACTACGCCGCACAGCAGAGTTCCTTACCAGGGCACTACGGGAGACCTGGGTCTCCCTGCCTTGTCACCAATCGAAGTTGATCTCGGGTCAGTCGTCACCACCGAGTATTACATAGAAGCCTAATGGACCTCATTCACCAATCGTAAACAAACAACATTTAGCCACGTGGTTCTCTATCTCTTCTATGATCTAATGTTTAATTCATGATGGTTGTCACGTGATCGTTTTTTTTCGTTGTTTTATCAATAAGATCACGTGACAAAATGTTGTTAGTTTACGATTGGTGAATGAGGTCCATTCGACAATCGCTGTTATGTTGTGTGTATGTGTGTGTGTTTTGTTTCTGCTTTATTTCTGTTATGCCAATGTTGTTTGTCTTTGCCTCTATATTTTTATTGTTATAGAAGTTTTGCTGAGATGGACTGTAGTAACCCAACTAAATTCGCATGTTTTTGAACCAATAAAATTATCTTATCTTTTTCTTAATACAAATATTATTATTTCAGTATGAAGTTATAATGTTTCAAAACGGACGAACCGTTCCGCTAACATTTATGTATGAGTATTTGAATGTAATCTAGATACATGGAAACAGAGACGTAACTAACAAGTTATTCTTTTTGTTTATGAGAATAAGGTAAGCTAATGGTTACAACTTCTTCAAATGTCGGGCAGTCATCGAGTTTCTCTCAGAATTTTTTGAGGAATATTTGCAAGCGATTCCTCCGATATAAGCCTTTTGTGACAAATTAGCAGGTTATGGTGTTCAGTGCATCGATTTAGTATAACCGCCTTACTAGTTAGTAGAGTGGAACCATTGGAACATCTTAGCTGCCTCTGTAGTCTGGTAAGTTGGGCTAAAACCCATTCAACCAATATGGCTGTTTACCGCTTGGAGTCCTCAGACAGGATTCGGGAGAGGGAATCCCTTGCCCAGGCCTGGTTGTTGGGTGGCACCGCGTAGGCGCCGATTCTCTACTGGACTTCACTGAAGGTAAGTTGGGCTACAGGCACATCAAAGCGACTAGTAGAACGAGCATGTGTCACCAGTGTCAGCATGTCCTTGCAAGTTAACGGACATTTTTTTTTAAGTTCCCTAACCTTTGACTCCAGAGTGTGACAAGAAGCTTTATAGAGAGTTCTGGCTGCGTTGTCATTAGGGGTTTACAAAAACAGAGCGATAGCAATAGTGCTTTTTCTTTAGCAGCTCTTGAATTTCCACATTGTTCTCATCAGAATAGTCTCTATGGAGTTTAATCATGACTTAGGCTAGTGTTTCTCAAACTGTGTGCCGCGACATTTTTTTAGTTTGTTTACTGTGCCGGCAGACAAAAAAGTTTGAGAAACACTGACTTAGGCTGTCACGTCCTGAAGTGTTGTTTTTAACTTGCTCCAGTTACTCTCTTTCTAAGATCAACATCGAGTATTCCCCCGTATTGCTCTTGTGCGTCAGCCAGCATATCAACATTTAGATTTCGTGCCCTAGAAGAGCCATTTGTTTTCTGATCATGCTGGTGATGTTCAGCTTTGTCCGAACAATACGATGGTCCGCGTAAAAGTCGGCGCTAGGCTTTTTACTCTAGTATTCACCACATCTTTAGCATCGCACTGTCTCTTAAGTATGTAATCCAACATGTGGCAGTGCTTTGAGCGTGGATGCCTGACGGTGGTATTGAATTCGGCTTTTTTGTGTGTTTTTTTTTTTGTTTGGGAAATTGTGTTGGTCATTGCAAGCTTTGCTTCCGAGCAGAGTTTCAAAAAGTGTCTAGCTTTTTTTGTTGTTTTTTTCCAATCGTGCAAAGACCAATATGTATACTATATGCATATAAATATAAACCATTTTTACAACATGTTTTAAAGATAAACATTTTAAAAATATAGTGATCCCTTTGTTGAATAAATGTAAAGTAATTGGTTGATAAAGCTAAAATAGGTCTATTTTCAGAATTTTACCTGGTAATGAACATTTAATACACAACAAAACCAAAGAATCATACACAACACTTAAAAAGCTGTTACATGAAGGTCTAGTGAATAGGATTAAGTGGGGGAGAGTTCTTGGGGTGACAGAATTCAAGGACACATTCATAAACCTACACAGCAAACATATCCCACCAAAAGCTAGAGAGATAAGTTATAGACTTATCTTTGGGATGACCCCTATGGTTAGAAGACGAGCAAATGACCGTGCCTGTATATTATGCCATCTTGAAAATGCTGACATTGAGAAACATATGTATTTGGAATGTCCATTATTCCTTCAAGTTAGAAGTACTGTAAGGGACTTATTAGAAGCAAACTGTGGCAACTATGTAAATGTTAACTTGTCAATTGTATTAAACAAGCTGCCAAAACTAAAAAATAAAATGATACAAAACTTTAACTTAATTATTGTTTCCGAATACAGGAACCTTGTTTGGGCTAGCTGGCTCAAAGCTCTACATAATAATATGGTTTTTAATCCTAATCACTTAGAACTGACATTTAGAAAAATAATGGATTTTAGGGTAGAGAATTATCTAGTTTGATTTTCATATACTTGTACAATGCTCAGGTAGTTTTCCAGAAATGGGGTGATGAGGGTCAGGGATATTTGATATTGTGTTGATTGTTCTGGGGTAGAGGATACTTGTATCATTGTTCTGTCTTTTATGGATTCAATGGCTAGGATGGTTAGGTAGTATGTCTTTGATATTAAATAATGTTTCTGTTACTATTGTTGTACTTTTAGGTTAATCAATTTTCAATTGTTTATGATTTAATACTTGTGAATTATGAGAACTCACAAATAAAAACATATTGGAAAAAAAAAAAAAAAAGAAAGCCCACAAAAGAGGCAAGATGGCCCATACAAGAGGCACATAAGCCCAAATAAGAGGCAAAGAAAAGAAAAGAGGCCTAAGGCCCAAGGATTCCTATGATGACAAAGCTAAAATTGAATAGCGCTAATTCTGAGGTTTCCATTTAAAAAAAAAAAAAAAAAAAAAAATGGAATAGCGCTTTATTGGATACATGTTAAGTAATTGGTTGATAAAGCTAAAATAGAATAGCGCAAATTCTGAGGTTTCAATGGTTAGGATGGTTAGGTAGTATGTCTTTGATATTAAATAATATTTCTATTACTATTATTATATTTTTAGGTTAATCACTTTTCAATTGTTTATGATTTAATACTTGTGAATTATGAGAACTTACAAATAAAAACATATTAAAAGAAAACAACACAAAAGAGGCAATATGGCCCATAAAAGAGGCACATTAAGCCCCCCCAAAAAAGAGGCCTAAGGCCCAAGGATTCCTATGATAATAAAGCTAAAATAGAATAGCGCAAATTCTGAGGTATCCTTTTTAAAAAGATTTTTAAAAAAACAGAAAAAAAAAAAACGCAGCCCATGCGGGATGTATGCGGACTTATATATGTATACGTATCTAGAGCGGGAAAACAGGACAAGGAAATGAAAATAATTACTGAACATAGCTTCTACTTTTCTTGTTGTCATGCCATAAAATTCGTTGTTGTTTTTTGCAATGTAATCTTTTGGAAAGTGTTAAAAAAATAAAAAAGCAGCTCTACGTTAACATCTAGAAGCCGTCGCAGTTCCACCAACTTGTGGAGGTCTCTCCTATGATGATGTGGAGAACCGGTAAGAATAATCCAGTTCCTTTGGACCTGTATAGGCTACAATGGCGCAAAACACACGTCTTATCCGCAACGTGATAAGGACTAAATGATGTCCAGGAACATTGTTTGCATTGATTAGCCCAGTTTTAAGTATTTAGTTTTGGACATAACAACATTAGAACAATGAAAATTCACGCTGATTTGTCAGCTAGTAAACGCGTCAACAAAAACATTTAGCATTTTTGGCTTCCAGGCTTCCATGGGAACTGGAGACAGCTGCCTTCGGAAGAATCCCTGTTTCATCGTTAGGCATGTGAGGATTCTGCCCCATCTCAAGACGTAACCAAAGCCAGTGACTCATCTGGGCGCATCTATTGTCTTCCGAGACAGAAGGAGCTATACATATGCATACATGTGTCTACAACAGAGAACAATAGCCATGATGTTTACAGCCGGAAAATAGGACATCCAAATGAACTATGAACAATTTCTGGAGAAGCATGACATTACTTGTTGTGAAAAACCATGAAATTTGTTTGCATTGCTTTTGGACACGTAAAACCTTTTGAACTAATGAATAAAAAAAAACCGTAGATCTAGGTTAATAACACTAATATACTACATCTCTGTCAATACGATGAATATAACAGGCTTCATATCATAAATAAGAACACATGGTTATTACACAATGTGCCGAGTTTAAAAACGTTGAGACTATCAAAACATTTGCCTGTTTTCTTCCAGCACCAGCATTTGACAAATAAATAATGTGTACATGTTAAATTTTGTATATTTGATTGTTGTCATGGAAACAATGGTTAACTATTGCTTTACGAAATGTCACCATGACAACAGTAACATGTAACAAACGTTTTCATCGAATATAACATTTATCACAAATAAATAAAAACTGTCATTATTTTTTTTATGTAAAAAAAGAAATGGTCTAGATCAGTGGTTTTCAATCTGTGGATCGCGACCCCCTTGGGGTTCGAATGACGATTTGCCAGGGGTCGGCTAAGACCATCGAAAATATGGATTATTTTTGTCTATTCTTTTTTATTGCTGTATGTGTGTGTGGGGAGGGTGGGTGTCGCGGCAGAGTGGGGGAATTGTAAAAAGGGGTCGCCAGGCTCAAAAGGTTGAGAACCGCTGGTCTAGATGATATAGACTTCTGAAAGCCGAGACCGTACTGTCAACTTGAAGAGCATACAGTCATAGGAGAAAGTTCCTTTAGTACTTTCGGCCTATGAACGATTTCTGAACAAGTTTTACAGTTCTTGCTGTGAGACATTGAAACTTGGTTAGTTTGTCTTGTGTGTTTTAGTCAATGTCATCTTTGCGAAATAGCCAATACATCGGGAGAAAAAAACCGATCACTATCATTTTATAGAGATCCCAAAACTTACAATACTTAACAGAAATCTGAAATAGATTCTTGTCAAACTTCAGCTTTAAATTTGTAGAAACACATGAAATAATGATAATTTTTTACTAGTTTTAACTCACTAAAGACAAACATTAAAAAATAATTTTTTTTTAAAAAAAAAAGCTTGTATTAACTCTTTCCTATTTGACGATACCTACGTTGATTTAACCCCATTAAATTAAATTAACATTTGGTTTATAACCATTAATTTGTATTTGGTAAAAACAGAGCACGCATTACCCTATAATTCTATATATCAAATATAACATTTTCTGATAACAAAGTTATTAAAGCTTAATCATAAAAGAATAGCGAAATACAAGATTAGAAGAATGAATTATTCCATTACAAAGTGGAAAATATTTACTGCAGGAAAAGAGTTAACCGTAGTTGTATCGGTTTTGGGTCATGTAATTAGACTTGTAGTAGATATAGACTCACGATTTTGCGAACTGTCTCAACCATGAACGGAAATTGAGAATATTCATCCCATATGCTAGGACAAATTTGTACAAATACTCCTTCTTCCCTAGCGCTATTACAGCATGGAATGGGTTGCCTGAGCTAGCAAGGAAAACCAGTGACTTAGCAGAATTTAGGTCATTGGTTAATATGCATGACTGAATGCATGACGCGTAGAACGTAATCATCTTCTATTTTGAACTAACGTCTATATCACATAAGATAAGAAAAAGTATAACTTTTTGTTGCAACCAATGTAAAAAAAAATGACCATTGGTGTATGTTGTTGTACTAATTAATAGATACCGAATTTAAAAAGTTCATTTGAAAAAAAAAAACGCTGAGTATTATGTTGAAAAATTGTGAACTTAATTTTTCAGCACGGATTTGACTCGTTTGAGACAACGTTACTATGACGAATAGATTGAAAACCATAAAATGAGTTTTTCTTTTTTTTTTAAAAAAAAGAAGGAGTTCGCTTTTTATTGGGTTGAGAGGTCAAAGGTTACACGTCCCCTCCCCCCTCTTTGACTAGACTGTCACTAGACGACTGATTTGAATGTGTGTGTACGTGTTGCGTCATAGACGTGGTGGTCAAGCGCTTAGTTTTCGAACCGAGGGGTCCCGTGTTCAAATCCTGATGACGACTTGGAGTTTGAGTTTCGGGATTTTTAGGGCGTCCTTGAGCCCACCCAACTCTAGTAGTTAACTTACCTTAGTTGAGGAAAATTAAAGACGGTTGGTCGCCGTGCTGGCCACATGACACCCTAGTAGGCCACATAAACAGATGACCTTTTATCCTCTACCCTATAATCTAGACCGCATGGCCGTAAAGTGGAACTACACTTCTTCCTTACGTGTCTGGTGCCAAGGATGGCTGCCTGGTCGTGCGGTTTGCGCGCTAGACTGTCGTTCGGATTTATCGACGGTCGAGGGTTCAAACCCTGCCCGCTCCGATCCCCCGTCGTCCTGCGGGAGGTTTGGACTAGGAAGTAAACTATCTTCAACTCTGAAGGAACATCCGAAACATGTAAAGCATTTTACAAACATTTTGGTGCAGACGATCTCTCCTTCATCAAAGCACTAGAACCGACAGGCCCATAGGCTGTACACCCAAGTATTTCATTGTAATAATGTTGATTTTAAATAACCCTTTTTTTTATACAAATTTAAACAGCGAGAAAACATTTCTTATTCTATATGTTAAGACAAATTTGTAAAAGTGCTCTCCTTTCTTTGCTAGTGTTATTAGAGCTTATAAAGGGGTGTCTGAATCAGACAGGAAAACCAATAACTTAGCGTAATTTTTAGTCTTAACACATGGCTACGCGTTGGACATAAATGTCGTCTCTTTTGAATTAACGTCTGTGATTTATAACATAAGTTAAAAAGATTTTAAAAAAGATAAGATTAAGAAAATCTAGAGGAAGAAAAAGAGAAACAGATGTACTGACAGAAACAAATAAAAAAAACAACAACTATAACATTTAAAACAAAATCACGATTATAACAGTAGAATATAAATTACACATAAAATCGATTTTCACGACATGACTTGTATTTACCAAAGTGACTATTTAGTGGACAGTATATTGTTGACGGACTCGACATGGTCAACAGTCACCGGACAAAGTGTTTATATTTGAATAGAGGGGGGGGGAGATAAAGTACTCTCTAAACACACGCCCTAACACAGTCACACTCAACACACACACATACACAAAACCAATATGCATACAGCGCTGTTCGTTCTGGGTGGGTTTCTACAGTAATTGAATCAACGCTCCACAGTCAACAGACGAACAAATCTCCCATCGGCTTTCACAAAGGCTGACCAATTCCCCTGCATCACTTGACCACTCTGAACTCCCCGGGGGGATCCGGAGCGGACGAGATGTGTGGACTTCGCTCTGTGGACGTCACCTAAATTTCACGAAACGACCGTCCAGCGGCCTGCGGGCCGGCAGTATCCAAGACTTATGTGACGGACTTTTATCAAAGGCCTGCGCCCGGGTCAGAGGAAACGAAAGGGCGAGGCGCTGGGTGTCGGGGGTTAGCGAGGGAGGAGAACTGAAGAACGTGAGGTTGTGGGGAGGAGGAAGAGAGAGAGAGAGAGAGAGAGAGAGGAAGAAGGAGAGGAAGAGAGAAAGACAGACAGAAAGATGTGATAAAATAATTTCGGAACTGGAAAACTATTGGAACATCCATTGGTGAGTACTAGCTGACGATATCAAAGCCTTAAAGCGTCACATTTTTAACTCTTACTGTGGTTACCAAGTTGTTGTTGACTTTGTAACTCCAACTGAACCTATGATGGACGTATTAGTCTATTACGATAGAACTGGAATCAAGCTTCTTTGTCAACAGAAATGAACTGAACATTTACTACAAAGCTGCCTGGATGGCTGCCTGGTCGTGCGGTTTGCGCACTGTCGTTCCGATTTATCGACGGTCGAGGGTTCAAACCCTGCCCGCTCCCATCCCCCTGTCGTCCTGCGGGAGGTTTGGACTAAGAAGTAAACTATCTTCAACTCTGAAAAAAACATCCGAAACATGTCAAACATTTGACAAGCTTATATCTTATATGTCTATCTTGTGCAAATTTTAAAACACGTAATTTCTCCCACATCTAGTTCAAACTTTATACATTTATTCACTGCACCTAACAAAAAGCATGAAGTTGCTGACTCTATCACCCAACCAACCATAGATTTAATTTCATTAACTGAAGACAATTACGTTAATAGGAGCCAACCACATCTGTATTTACAAGAGCCAATGCTAGTGTTTTTATCCCATTCAAGAAAAGATAACTGTGATGGAAGGCCTTTATGGTTTTGCATCTCTTAAATGATCTTAGTTATGGTTCCCGATGCTTGATCCTAACTTTCACATCTGCTATTTTTTATCTATAGAAAACCTTAAATCCATTCATTAAACTTCTGGAAGAACTCAAGATAAGTGAGAGCTTTGCTAACGATGAAATTAATTTTCAATTAAAACTTTCAATTGAAAGTTTTGTGGAGAAATGCCCGTCATTTCTGTGCATGAGATCAATGTCAATAACGTCAAACATTCTACAAAATTGTGCAATCAGTGAATTGTGTATAAAAAAACCAACGAAATTCTCTGTAAATGCTTGAAAAAAAAAAATTCCAAGCATTTCTATCATAAATCTAACTACCAATTTTTTGGAGCACAAAATAGAAGTAAAGGCAAGTTAATTTGCATTTCGTAGTTAATGCTCTGGGGCTAATATTATTTTCTAAAAAAAAAAAAAGTTTTTTTAATGTCAAGTACGTATTGATAATCTTTTTGTTCAACAAAATATTAATCATTAAAGAAAAGTATGCTCACTTTTTAAGGGCCCCATTTATCTTACACAAAATAAATTTGTTATATTTTAAAAAGAAAAAGTTCAAGCTGAACTTCATATAACTTACAAACTAAACAACAGATAAAAGATAACAGACTTAAGATTCCCTTATTTTGTTTTAATTAAACTATTCTTTTGCCGCATTCAGTAAGTTAACAATTAAGCGACTCGTATTTAACTAGAGTAACATAATAAGGCTAGTCTTCGAGTCCGAAGATTAGTGAGGAATGCAGTATTTCCTGTGGCTGCGCAGTCCCAGCTGTGACCTACCTATTTTGCCACATACATGGCAAACATAACCGTAGGTGTTGGATTTAGATTTTCCTTTCGCCGTCTGCGTTTGTCCTCGGCCGCAGATTTTCTTTTGGTTCACTTTTGTTGCTGTCCTGCAGCGTGCGGACATTCCAGCAGGCGACTTTGAGAGGTATCTTTTATCGACTCGTTTGGGACTAGTCATTTGTGGGCTAATCACTGCATTGCCTTCAGCCTGCGCAGAGTATTTTTAAAGTGATAATTGGCTCGCGCAGACCAATATCACTCATTAAGCTAAATGCAGTTTACAGTAGAACAGAAGTCTGAGACGGCTGTGAACAACAGATGTAGGTGTTATATCGGAGTTTCCGTCTCCTAGACTGGCTGCCGACCAAAGCTATATAGCCCAGTCTGCCCAATGGCCGAATTGCCGACTTGGTTCTACATCTAGATCTAGTCCTACATACAGTCTCCAGATCTAGATCTAAAACACTTAACCATAACTTACAAATAACAAGGTTACCAAGACAGTTTGTGTGAAAACACAAACTCAAAATCGGCCCCCGTAGTGGTCCACCTAGAGTCTTCACCAGGATTCGAACACGGGACTACCGGTTCCAAGTGCCTTACACCTTATCTTATCTTATCTTATATAAAACAGACGTTACTTCAAAAAAAAAGATGATTACGTCCTACGCGTCATGCATTTAGTCATGCATATTAACCAATGACTTAAATTCTGCCAAGTCACTGGTTTTTCTGGCTAGCTCAGGCAACCCATTCCAAGCTATAATAGCACTAGGGAAGAAAGAGTATTTGTACAAATTTGTCCTAGCATATGGGACGAGGAATGTGCCTTTATTTTTGTGTCTTTCAGAGTATTTTATTAAATTTTGTTTTTGTATTTGAAGATTATGGTTCAGTGTTTTATGTACAATTGCTACTTTACCTTTGAGTCTTCTGTCCTGAAGGCTTTCTAAATTTAGTGATTTTACTAATGATGTTACTCTAGTCAAATGTGCATATTCATTTGTTATGAATCTCACTGCTCTATTTTGTGTTTGTTCCAGTTTCTTAATGTTCTCTTGAGTTGAGGGGTCCCAAACGGTGGATGCATATTCTATTATTGGCCTAACCAAGGTTAAATAACATTTTAGTTTTATGTTCTTATTTGATTTCTAGCCACATCATCTCCATATATTGATTTAGCGTACACTTATATTTTAAAAAAAAATAATTATTAACCTTATCCATACATTCAAAATTAATTAACATTTTACATGTAATAAAGAGAAACTAAAAAAAAAAATATTTTTTTAAACAATAATTAGATAAATTGGCAACATGTTGCTTAATATGCATGACAAAATGCAAGACGCCGCATTGACGCGTAGGACGTAATCATCTTCTTTTTTTAAGTAACGTCTGTATTAATTAAGATAAGATAATTGTTTCCTGTTTGAGTTATATCTAATACTGTGACAGTCTTTTTTGTTCTAGATGTTATTAAACTGCATTTAACGGCAACTGCATTCCCTAAATGTCAGGTGATTGTGGAGAAAATACAACATATGGCTCTCAACTAGTAAAATCGTGACAGTAGATTAACGGCTCGCAAATGAGTAATCACAATGAAAATTAGAAATACATTGATAGCATAAATCCATAGTTTCTGAACGGTTTAGACCAGTGATGCCCAAAGTACGGCCCGCGGGCCAGAGTCGGCCCAAGATGTGGTTCCATCCGGCCCGCCGAAAAGTCGGCACAAAAGTAATAAATTCTCCCCCCTTCAAAAAAAGTTGAAAATGTATCTTTACCTTTGTTAGGGCCCTCACTTTTTCTCTGATAGATTGGTACGATGACCTTTAACGAGTATGAGTTTTTGAAATGGAACTCTGAATGTAGAATCTTATCTTCTTATCTTATATAATACAGACGTTACTTCAAAAAAGAATCTACCCAGAAAAGTGAATGGATCTATTTTGTGGAACATGATAATAAGCCAACATATTTTGTTTGTAAAGAAAGTCTGGATGTTTAACAAAAAACAACATATACAGTGGCATTATAAAAACAAATAGGAGGGCCTTCTAGGTTTGAGCCGCGTATAGTTAAACTACGCCTAGAGATGGACCAAAAAGAGACAAGAAAATAGTTGGTGGTAAAGGTAGCTACAGTGCTGCTATCATTTTAAGTAGAAATGAAGCAATATTTTTAGATGCGTAAAAAATGATAGACTTTAACTATTCCATTAATTAATGTAAGAACTAGATCCAATAGTTTCAAATGGTTTCAGGTGAATTTAGATTTCATATTTTACCATTTTGTTGATGTGGCCCGCAACACACGTGTCGAAAGTTAAAATGGCCCGCAGGTCAAATTAGGTTGAGCATCACTGGTTTAGACTATTATCTTTAAGGAGCTACCCAATTTTCATCAACCCAAACTATCTTTATTGTAAATTGAGGTCAGGGCCGGCCTTAGGCATAGGCAAACTGGGCAGCCGCCTAGGGCCTCCGATTGGTGTGGGGGGGGGGGAGGCTTCGAACAGGACTGATTAGAGAAGAAATAACGAAACTAGGGCCCATTGTCGGAGATACACACAGTTTTAAATAAATTGTGTAATTGTATTTTATTTTGGTGTTTATTGTCTATTTTCCTATTTCATATGGGGGCCACCACATTCACTTCGCCTAGGGCAGGGGTTCTCAACATGTGGGTCGCGACCTCCTTGGGGGTCGATTGACGATTTGCCAGGGGTCGCAAAAGACTATTGAAAAAAATGGATTGTTATTGTCTATTCTTTTATTGCTGTGTGTGTTTGTGCGGGGGGGGGGGTCGCGGCAAAGTGGGGGATTGTAAAAAGGGGTCGCCGAGCATAAAAGTTTGAGAACCGCTGGCCTAGGGCCTCCAATGATCTGAGACCGGCCCTGATTAGGTCGATTCTAATAAAAATAGCGATTAACGATGGTAGTATATTCATAAAGGATAATTAATTTAAAAATGACTTTTTAGAATTGCGTTTAATTTTTTTTTTGCCAATTCAAATATTTCCTCAACTGTAAACGGACAAAGAATTGAGCCGCACAACAAACAGATCAGACCAGAACTAAAAAAGAAAACAACTGTATATACATATATTTTTGTTTCCTAGTTTTACGCTAGAATGTAGATCTCTCCCTTTATCAGTGCTGTAGATAGGCCGCGCATTTCTCAGGTTTTATGGCAAATTAAAAACACGTATCTCCCGGCGGTTATGTTCTGTAGCTCGTTGGGGCAATGGCGCACTTCATTATAACCCATTGGCTGGTCCACTTCGTGTGGGCGCGGTAGTAGACGGATGGTATGGAGCCTCTTCTCTAGAACTTCCCTCTCCCAGCGAGTAGCAAGAGAAGCATCAGAGGGGGAAAAAAAGAAGGGGGAGTGGGGCAGAACATTCGTTAAAAAAAAAAAAATAAGGAAGAGTCCTTGGAAAAGGAGGTGGGGTAGAGCTAACAGCTCAGCAGCAAAATGCTGGCTAGAAGAAGGGGGGTTAGAGGATACATTATATGTTGATTAAAACTTTTCGAGATGACGCAAACAGAAGGGTGATAACTGATAGATTGCCTGGAGGGAAAAAAAAACGATAATCGTGTTTAAGGCAAAGGACTAAATCTATTGCCCCAAGATATCTTGACAATATGAAAGTTGATTAAATTTGCGAAATTTAAACGCATCCATGGATGAAGTCGAGCGGCAGGGGGTTCTGGGAATTAATGGGTTCTTGGGAGACTTCCATGGCGGGGTCCTGGCTGAAAATATATAAGTTAGTGAAATAAGTGTTAACACCTTCTATCTACCTACCTACTTATCTACCTACTTAACTATCTATCTATCTATCTATCTATCTATTTACTTACTTATCTATCTATCTATCTATCTATTCATCCATCCATCTATCCACCCATCCATCCTTCTATCCATCCATCCATCCATCCAGCTACCTAGGTCTTTATGTATATTGTTATAACCCTAGTGGCGGACTGAAAAGGGTGAATGCAAGCATGTCAAACACGGCGTTCGGGAAGGCATGCGGCCCGCGACCACCTTGCATGCGGCCCGCTTGGCCACCTCAAAAATTATCAAAAAAATGTTAAACTATTACGCTGGAAAATAAAAGATGACAAGCTACTTTAATTGAAAAATAGTAATTGTTAAACTGAACAACGAGATTGAATCTGCAGTGAAAGCCAGCTACATTTTTCAAACTTAATTGCAAGCCATAGGAAATCCTTTAGTGAAAGGGATTTTATGAAGAAGTGTATCGTTAAAGCTGCCGAAGTAATTTGTCCAGAAAAGGTGAAAGTATTAAGCGTTAACTAGGAACACTGTGGCAGATAGAATAAATGACATGTCAATAAGCTCGCGTGAACAATCAACAAAGCAGTTCTTTTCTAGAATGAAAGCTACAAATCACTTCACCGTTCGAGATTATCTGATCATAATTTGTCATCAGTGATGAAAATGTCAGTGGCAAACAAATTTTAACCCGATATTAATAAACTTGTATCCCAGAAAAGATGTTAAGTATCAGGATAAAAAAACAAAATGCGCAATTATAGAAATTGTTATTAACATATTGTACTACAAGGGACAGGTATGCCATAAATTATTGTATTCTATTGTATTGTTTCTAATTTACATAAAACTAGTAAACTGTTTTGCAACTTATTTTTGGCTGCGGCCCCTCAGGCCATAGTAAGATTTTATGCGCCCTGTACACCTTAACGAGTTTGTCATGCCTGGGTTAATGTGTGTGCGGCCTACTGACGCACATGATTCAGGCCAATCACACAGGTCACGGGCTGTTGAACAAGGGACAGTACTCCTAATGCACGCAATATGACCAATGTTATGGTCATGTGACGAGAGACAGTGTGTTAGAAAGGAGTAGAGTCCAGGACAGCAAGCAGTAAGGACTGCTACAAAAGGAGTCCTCGAAAATGTAGCTGTAGTGAGACTTGTAGTGACTAGTTAGGCAGTTCTGTTGTGTAGCAAAGCATTTGAAGTTAGTGTAGCCAATTGTGTTTATTGGCTGTTGTTGATATATTTGTCATTAAACCGCCACATTGTCTATTGAAGCTCTTGTTGTTCAGTTGATATTTTAGATGTGTTGTGTTGTTGGGCAGTGTTTACAGAAGGCCTTATAGAAGAGAACGTAACAATATAATAATATTAATTATAGCTTTTATATATGGCTACTTTCATGCTCAGAGCGTTATGGTCCAACCTCATTTGTGGACAAGTGGTGGGAGGGGGTATCTGGGAGAAGGTTTTCCGTGGTGCCTTTAGGCGCTCAGTAAACACAACTCTGCTCGAGTCGGGTGTCGAACCTCGAGCCCCGTTGATAGGTAGCCAGGACAAGCCAAGTTCAAGCCTACTTAGCCTTCGACCACGCTTCTTACATATATGTGTGTTTGTGTGAGCGTGTGTTTGTGTGAGCGTGTGTTTGTATGAGCGTGTGTTTGTGTGAGCGTGTGTTTGTGCCTGTGATCTTACTTGTGACCAAGGTCGACATATAAAATATAATAAGATATAATCAATAATTCCAACCGTTTGACAAAAACGATTCTCTCACCCATTAGCCTGAAGCTGATATATGTCTTTAGGTGTTCAAGGTCTTTAGCGAGTCTCGAAAGTGAAAAGTCACTATTAGTGTGGTCTGTCGGTATGTCTTTTCATAAGATATAAAGAACTAAAAAATTCGATTTTATGATACTGTACTTTACAATGTTTGGTGCAAATGCTAATTTTTGTATTTTCTTAAAACTACACGTGTTGTTTTTTAAACTATACATTTAAGGTGTTTTTATATAAATACATCGCATTTCAAAGCATTTAATATTAATGATAAGACCATGGGAGGATATATTAAGTAAGGGAGGACACTCTTCTGTATATGTATAACATTAATTCAAATGGCTTTGTAATTTCTTTTTTAAAAATCTAAAACTATTTACATTAAAGGTTGTTTTTTTTAAATTACAGCTTCTAACAATTTACGGATTACGTCTGTTTACAAACAAAAAACAAAACAAAAAAAAACAACACTTCTAGCTTGTATAAAACTGAAATATATTTTTAAACAAGATTTATTATAAAAGCTATAATTTATCACCCACTTCTCTAATGAATGAACCACTTCTCTAATGAATGACACACGTATCTAATGAATAACCCACTTCCCTAATAAATGATCCACTTCTCTAATGAATGACCCACTTCTCTAATGAATGACCCACTTCTCTAATGAATGACCCACTTCTCTAATGAATGACCCACTTCTCTAATGAATGACCCACTTCTCTAATGAATGACCCACTTCTCTAATGAATGACCCACTTCTCTAATGAATGACCCACTTCTCTAATGAATGACCCACTTCTCTAATGAATGACCCACTTCTCTAATGAATGACCCACTTCTCTAATGAATGACCCACTTCTCTAATGAATGACCCACTTCTCTAATGAATGACCCACTTCTCTAATGAATGACCCACTTCTCTAATGAATTATCTCTCTGATGATTGACGTAACCACTTCTAATTAAAAGGGGACCTATGATCAGCCTTTCTCCGACTCTGAGATAATCCAAAGTGAAATTTTGTTACACGAGTCCTTACATCAAGCCTTTTAAGGACAAGCGCGGACATTAAAGAAGAAATAACTATGGGGGGGGGGGGGGGGGTCAGTTGATGGAATTACGAAAGAACAGGGAAGCCCATAAAGGGGAGGGTCGTTATTTCGAGGTAGAAAGGGGGGGGGAGGGTAGGAAAAGAACTTGGGGAAATTCCCTGTCTTAGGATTACCATGATAATGAGCAGTGATCATAATTTATGTGACGTCACCGCCGGTCTACGAGCGTCGTGACATTTCATCCGTTGCGCATGCGCGCGTGACACCCGAGTGCTATGGAAAGGAGAAAGTCTGGTTTGGGGGGTCTCAGCGGTCCAGCCTCCAAAGATGGCGTTATACAATACGCCATACGCAGGGGCGCAAGTCAGGCGACGCCCCCGCACTCTCCCAGGGCCGGGCGAAGAAAGTGGAAAGGCGAAATTTGATGAAATAAATGCATAGGACCTTTTTTTTTTTTTGTTTTGTTTAATATCCAATCTTCTACGATTCACAACTTTTTTCTCCCCCGACATGTTTTTTTTTTTTTTGTAAATAAATGCTCGAAACTAATTTCCTCTTTACAATTATAAACCTTTTATTTTTCCTAACTACAGTAATTTTAAGAAAATTTTAAACAAAATATGTTTTGTAAATGTAGGTTTAATAAAAGGGAAAAAAAAATCCTCCTTAACGTACACACACACACGCACACACACACAGGGAATTTAATTCCGCACTGAAATCTAAACACAAGAGATACACACACAAACACGCACACACACACACACAAAGTCACGCGATTATTTATATTTGAAGCTGCTTAAAACAAAAGGGATATATGGAAAGGGGGGTGGGTAGGTGCATTCATCATTTGACGGCGTGTATAGATGGGGGAAGGGTTCGGAGGATAAGGCAATGTGTCTTGTATCTACAGGGGAGGGTGGAGAGAGGAATATTTGTAACCATTAGTTACACGAGTTTTGTTTACATTGTTTGTAATTTTTACAAAGCTTGTATCAACTCACTCTGTCTGTCTGTCTGGTACAAATTTTGTACACGTCATTTCTACCACTTCCTATTCTTGTATCGAGTTGAAGCTTTGCACAATTATTCAATGTGGATGACAACACACGAATTGATATGAGTTAAAATAATAAAAAAAAAAAGAACAACCAATTAGTTAATTAATTATTGGTAATTAATTATTGGTAATTAATTTTTTTTATAAGAAGAGAAGATAAATCTTGCAGTATTGAGAGATATGACAGTAATTTTGCTATTCTTCCCCTTATATAAGCTTTATTTTTAGAAAAAAATATTGTTTTTATATATTACGCTTGTTCTATATTACTTTTATATTTTTAAACTTGAAAATTTGCCTAGAGGCTAGAAAGATGTTGCTTTCATAGGCAAAAGGTTTAGGGCTGTACTGAGGCGTAGCTAGTTTGGCGGGAGGGAGGGGAGAATTTGAAAATCCCCTGGGCCCTCAAATGACGGCGAATTCCTAGCTACGCCACATGGGGCTGTAAAAGATAGAATCATTTACACAAGAACTGTGGGATATATGCACTCACTGTAGAGACTCTAAATTCTCCTTCAGTACTTTTACTTTGTTTTATTACCTACGTGGTCACTTGGTTTGGTCACTTGGTTAGGTCACACGGTTTGGTCACTTGGTTTGGTCACTTGGTTTGGTCACTTGATTTGGTCACTTGGTCTGGTCACTCTGTTTGGTCACTTGGTTTGGTCACTTGCTTTGGTCACTTGCTTTGGTTTCTTGGTTTGGTCACTTGGTTTAGTCACTTGGTTTGGTCACTTGGTTTTGTCACTTGATTTGGTTACTTGGTTTGGTCACTTGGTTTGGTCACTTGCTTTGGTTTCTTGGTTTGGTCACTTGGTTTAGTCACTTGGTTTAGTCACTTGGTTTGGTCACTTGGTTTTGTCACTTGGTTTTGTCACTTGGTCGCTTAATCGCTTGTTCAATTTTCCTTTGGTAACTTGACCATCCTTTCACTTGTTTACCTGGTCACTTGTCATTTAGTCTCTTGGTCGCTTGCTTGCTCAATGTAAATATACATTTAGTAATAATGGCAATGTCTTTGATTCCAAAGATTAAAAATAAGTTGCAGTGTTTCACGTGACTACGCAAACCCAGTTTCGACCTGCATATTTTCCTGCATTTCGAGCATACAACGCTGTTATCTGTTGGTGACCCATTTAGTTTTTCTCTGCGTCTTCTGCGCCTGTCTTCAATAATGGCTTTTTTTTAATAGTATCAAATGTTTGTTCCGCAGCCGTTGTGAGAGCTCTCCAACTGTCTCTTTAAGAGTCCATCTGCTGCCAGCTACTTTCCTCTATGCCAGTTAGGGCGACATGGCGCATGAGTTGATCTTTATAGATCTTACGGCGGGTGGGGGGAACTTCTGTTATGCCGTCCTCCTGTAAGCTCGCCAAAGAAGATCGCGTTTGGCATGCGGTAGCAGAATAGTAATAGAAAAACGTAAAACTGTCATGTAAATTTTGAAATCTGTAGTTCCAACCATTCATTACAGCAGAAAATCGATTTTTCGGAATAATTGTGAATGGGATTTGTCCGAATAATCGAATGCGGAATATCATAAACTGTCCATTTCACCAAACAATATAAAGTTTGTTTCACTAACCTACCTTGAAATGACGAGAAGTAGATTTTTTTTTAAATGCCTTAGGAGTTAAAGGAGAGTTTGAAATTATAATTAAGCCTAGGCGATACCGGTGTAAAGAGTATATGACATGTAAAGATGCACATTACTTCGTTGTATGCCTTATTCACGTATTTACCTCACCTTAGTTATAAAGTAAAAAAAAATTAAAGGGAGACAAATCTCTAATCTACAACCTAAACTCAAAAGTATTTTAATTTGAACAAGTCTCTTGTATTTTACCTTATTCGTTCAAAAAAAAAATGCACAATTTCCTATAAATCTTTTTTTTTTTTCAAATTGATTAAGTTGAGTTTGATCCTATTATTTCAATTGATCGCAATTCTAAAGGGAAGGAAGTCTCGTCTCATAATTTATGCCGTCTGCTATAGACAGCCGAACCAATCAAAGGTCCCATTCACATATACACAAGCTGACATGCTTATTCAACAAAATAGACAATGCCACTATCAAGACACAAATAAATAAAGCTAATAATTTTTAAAAATTAAAATTATATCTTTGATACATAAAATTATAACATAAATTTGAAATTTTTATACATTTGAAAACAAGAGCCATAAGCTATTAATGAAAAAAAAATTTTTTTATTCATGCATCGACTTAGTCATCGGTGATTATTTCCCCTGAAATCTGTAGATAAGTTGGCTCTGTCCGAGTTACGGTTCTTTTCGTTAAAAGCATGCCCTTAACACCCTCTCAGGTTTCCCTGACAGATCCGCCTTTCTCCGGTCTGACCCCAACCCAAGCCGACGAACGTCTGGTTCGGTAAGAGATTTAGGTGACGTAACTCTTCCCTCTTTCAATTCAACTTCCATATGCACGCCAGGAGTTACTGCCCGTAGCATCGCATAAATAAATCGAACGCATCCTGCCGCTAGGGGTCGCCTTGCATTGTCTTCTGATTCGTTGTGGGTTCATTCCCCCTTGAATGTTAAGCTAGCCTTCTTGTACTGTTGGTGCACGCAGAACCAATAAAGGTGACCCCTGCCTCATTGGCCCCCTTAACTCCCTCGGCACCCCAATATGCGCCCCACCAAATTCTTTCTATTAGACAACCATGCATATTGCATGCGCTTGCTAATGAAGTATCTTCTAAAACAAATATTTTGGGGGCTTTCGTTGTTCAAGAAATTGTGTTGTTCTGTAGCAGTGGGGTGGTTAGAGGTGGGGCAGATCTTATCTTATAAATTATAGATTTTATCTTATCTTATAAATTACAGACATTATAAGATACTTATGCCCTACTTGTATCCATGAGTCAATCTAGTCATGCATGTCAATCAGTAACTAAAAATCTGCTAAGTCGTTGGTTGTCCTTGTTGATTCTGACAACCCATTCCATGCTCTAATAGCACTATGGAAGAAGGAGCATTTGTACACATTTGACAACTTATGGAACTAGCAATGTGCTTTTTTCTTTGTGTCATTCTGAGTATTTTATAGAGCCAAGGCTTGTTTTTTTTTTATTATCGCTACTTTACTTTTTAGTCTTCTGTCCTAAAGCATCTCGAAATTTAGTGATTTTAATAATAGTGTTTCTCTAGTAAAATGTTAATATTATTCGCTCTAAATTGCAATGCTCTATTATACGTCTGTTCTAGTTTCTTTATGTATGTTGTTTTTTTTCAAATGAGGGGTTCCACATAGAGGAGGCATATTTTAATATTAAAATATCAAGCTTTAATAGCATTTTAGTTTGATATTCGTGTTTGATTTGCTTAAACAAAAAATTTTAAAATATTTTAAGGATGAATACTTTTTAAATGATTTTGGCTTCTATTCGCCATATGGTGATCAGAGAAGATGCTTGTGGCTTCTGGTTACACGGTTGTGGTAGTCTTATAGGTCCAGACAGCTCATCCACTAAGTGACTAAGCCTTTGAAGGCGTATGATTTTATATTACAACTTGAACAAACCTTTTTAAAAACAAAAATTTTTATTAGAAAGCTTATCTCAACTTTTTTCCTGTTCGGCATACACAAGCAATAATGTACATACTTTTTTTTATGACAACCAATAAATGATCAAGCTGAAATTTCGAACTGTTATATCTTCTACCTTATAAAACAAGAATCAATTTAAAATTAATTAATTAACTATTGGTAATTGATTATTTCATTTGGTATCTCGAACAAGGGAAAGAAATTTTAATTATAATTGACTAAAGTGATGGTATAAGCTGAATTAGTCCCACTTATAGGTTGTCGTCTGAGTCATAGTGAACATAAAGTTGAAAAAATAGGACGAAACAATAGATAATTATACAGTCATGCATGTTCATCAGCTCTCCACTAGCAGAGTGGCTACCGTGTTGGCTTGAGAAGCCTGAGCCATGAGTTCGAATTAAGGTCTTTCCTCCATTTTTTAAAATTCATTTTTATAAATGCTATTTTATTGTTTGCCTAGCTCTATTACAAATGTAATTACATGACTAATCTAAACAAATGGATACAGGTACTCTTAAAATAAACTTTGTTTATTAAAAAGGTATTCTTTTTTTTATTGTCTTGTTGACAAAATATACAGTTTCAATTTCAATGTAGATGCATGTAGAAACGCAGTTATTAAGAAATTAGAACAAATTACAAATCACTTCAAGAACTACTGAAAAGACACACGCCCTTGTGTCTCTCATTCTCCGACCTCCACTCAACTAAAATAGATTGTTATCAGCCTCCCCCCTCCCTTTTTAAAAACTTCTTTTTCGATTGTGGTTACATCAGAATCTATTCAGCCAATATAAGAGCACACAAACCGAGACCACCCGTCATAGAAGGCCTGAGCACTGAACTGCAACGTCGCAACATGTGATCCGTTTAAACCAATACCTTGTGGCCACGTCACAGTCTGTACTAAGTGACAACGCGCTAGTGGTCTACTACTGCCCACAAGTTGCGACGTCGCAGGTCAGTGTTGAGGCCCTCTATGACGATTGGCCTCGTGCAAACACACCCCGTAACAGATTCCTTAAAAAATTTAAAGCAAATGAACGATTGATAATAGTTGGCAACGTCACACACACACACAAATCTTATATCTTATATAATACAGACGTTACTTCAAAAAAGAAGATGATTACGTCCTACGCGTCATGCATTTAGTCATGCATATTAACCAATGACTTAAATTCTGCCAAGTCACTGGTTTTTCTGGCTAGCTCAGGCAACCAATTCCATGCTCTAATAGCACTAGGGAAGAAGGAGTATTTGTACAAATTTGTCCTAGCATATGGGACGAGGAATGTGCCTTTATTTTTGTATCTTTCAGAGTATTTTATTAAATTTTGTTTTTGTATTTGAAGATTATGGTTCAGTGTTTTATGTACAATTGCTACTTTACTTTTGAGTCTTCTGTCCTGAAGGCTTTCTAAATTTAGTGATTTTACTAATGGTGTTACTCTAGTCGAATTTGAATATTCGTTTGTTATGAATCTCACTGCTCTATTTTGTGTTTGTTCCAGTTTCTAATGTTTTCTTGAGTTGAGGGGTCCCAAACGGTGGATGCATATTTTATTATTGGCCTAACCAAGGTTAAATAACATTTTAGTCTTATGTTCTTATTTGATTTATAGAAATTTCTTTTAATAAACCCTAATACTTTGTTGGATTTTTTTTATAGTTTCATCAATATGTGGATTCCATGACAGTTTTTCATTTATTATAACACCTAGGTATTTTGCGTTTTTAGTCTGTGTTACTGGTTTGCCATGAATAAGATAAGTGGAATTAATTTGTTTTAGTTTTTTTGTTACTCTTAACAACTGACATTTTTCTGGGTGGAAAGACATGCTCCAATTTGATTCCCATTTCTGTAAATCCCTTAGTTTTAATTGATTCTCTGAAAGCGAGAAATTTAAAAGCGTTTTTACTTTGTGGGGAGTTTTAAAAATACTTGTTTGAAATGCTTTAGATTTTCACATTAAATACTATTCACTGAGATCTGCTATTTTCTATACGTTTTGACTTTCAATGGGCCTACAAAACCAATAAAAAAAAATACAGACATTGTTATTATTTTTAAAAAAGTACGTATATTTATGTTTAGGGTATGGTGGGACAAAAGGCCCCCTCTAAGCTTCTATGGCCTGTTTAGGTTTTACAATGTCAGGCTTATCAATAAATTCGTATTCTTCACATTGGACAGGATACATCGATATGCTATCTATTTATAGCCTTACCTCCATTTTAGAAGAAGTTTAATGAACATAGATTTTTATTCTTTGAATACGCCTGATTAAAATTAACTGCATCCAACTCAGACATAGCTTTGTGTCTCCGTTCACACTCTCTCTCTCTTTCTTTCTGCCTTTACATCTTTCTTTCTTTCTTTCTTTCTCTGTCTCTCTCTCAGTCTTTACATCTTTATTTCTCTCTCTCTGTCTTTACATCTTTATTTCTCTCTCTCTCTCTCTACCTTTACATCTTTATTTCTTTCTCTCTCTCTCTCTGTCTTTACATCTTTATTTCTCTTTCTCTCTCTCTGTCTTTACATCTTTATTTCTCTCTCTGTCTTTACATCTTTATTTCTCTCTCTGTCTTTACATCTTTATTTCTCTCCCTCTCTCTCTCTCTCTCTGTCTTTACTTCTTTATTTCTCTCTCTGTCTCTACATCTTTATTTCTCTCTCTCTCTCTCTGTCTTTACATCTTTATTTCTCTCTCTCTCTCTCTCTGTCTTTACATCTTTATTTCTCTCTCTCTCTGTCTTTACATCTTTATTTCTCTCTCTCTCTATCTATCTCTCTGTCTTTACATCTTTATTTCTCATTCTTTTTCCCAGTCTGTCTTTACCTTCCTCTCTCTCTCTCCCCCTCTCCTAAATTTTTGCCTCACAAGTTCCATGTCGGCGTATCAAGTTTTAAACCCGCCAATAAACCATCACTCGCTCTATCTCCTCTACCATGTTTATCCTTTCATCACTACAGGGGGCTGGTCCTAATTACCGGCCCTGTAACCACAAAGTAGGCATATTTTATACCCGAGTATCGTCCCCTGATAAAACCTGTTCACTTCTACTCTCCCCTTGTGTATGTCTCTATTTATACACATCAGCGTAAGCCAACGTGAGGATAAAGACCTACATACATATCAGCCCGTCCAGTAGGAATGTTAATGACTTTTAAAATTTGCACATCTGATATAATAAATTATTTCCCAAATGAAGTTGTTTTTTTAAAGAGTAATAAGATTAAATACAGGTATACTACTGTGTTCTCAATTTGTGGTACAATTTTAGCCAATAAAGCCAAAATGTGTAAATATTTAAAATGGTCTGCCTAGAAAGATGAAAGCCTATTTACAACAAGCAAAATTTTTAAAAAATCTTTTATATATAAAAAAAAAAACAACTAATTCACTGTTAAAATCAGTTATTAGGTTTTTACAAGTTTTTTTTCTCCCGCTTTCATTGTCGAATCAAGTTGAAATGTTGATAAGTTATGCATAGTCGATAACAATACACGAATCAATCCAAAGATTAAGCAATTAGTTAATAATTTAGTAATAATTAATATTTTTTTGTTTTTATATAGCAGAAAGGGAGCTAAACCCTGTAATTTTTAGATAAATGACAGTAATTAGCGGTTCTTTCCCTTATATAAGCTTTGTTTTTTAAAAGCATTCTTTTTCTTTTTACATGTGTCTCTTTTAATGAGTTCCTTCAAAACATTAATTCAGAGTACATTACTACTTGACAAACCTAAACTA
Source organism: Biomphalaria pfeifferi (assembly GCA_030265305.1). NCBI lineage: Eukaryota > Metazoa > Mollusca > Gastropoda > Planorbidae > Biomphalaria > Biomphalaria pfeifferi. The sequence goes on from JASAOG010000243.1 coordinate 592,313, forward strand.
TAACACTATATTCTTACAAAACCACTTAAGTAGCATAGCCACAACGTAACAGTATGTAGCTACGCTAATACAACTGAAAAACTGATTTATTCTGTCTTTATAACCTACACTCTACTTTCACTAATATTTGACTTTAAAGATATAAAGTACTTAAAGACTTATTACAACTTATAAACCCGCAACAAATCTAGGAACGAGGCTAAGTCATTCCCCCCCCCCCCCCCTCCAATTTATATTTTAAAAAAACCGACTTGTCTAGAATCCCATAAACTTCTATTCTAAATACTATTATTAGCTATGACTTTCTAGAACTTGAGGTATGCGATTTGTTTTCTTGACCTCTATTTCTGATTGGTTAATTATAACTGCCAGACTGAGGGCCAAAAGTAAAATCAGAGCCACCCTCGTAAGAGATATGCTATTCGCGGATGAGGCAGCGGTAGTGGCACACACGCAAGAGGAACTTCAGTTACTAATGTCCCGCTTCTCTAAGGCTTGTAAAGAATATGGCTTAACTATTAGCACGAAGAAAACAAATGTTATGGGACCAACTGCTACAGCACCACCCTCCATCCTCATAGACGATAACAAGCTGGACGCCGTAAATGAATTCTGCTACCTGGGATTCACAATTACAGATGACCTGTCTCTAGAAGAGGAGATAAAAAAAACGCATAGGGAAGGCTGCCTCGACCTTCGCTAGACTCAGGCCAAGAGTTTGGGAAAACCAGAAGCCCACTACAGTGACCAAAATGGAAGTCTACAAGGCATGCGTTATGAGTACACTACTGTACGGTAGTGAATCATGGACCACCTACGCAAAGCAAGAAAGAAAACTAAACTCATTCCATTTGCGATGTCTCCGTATGATCTTAATAATCACATGGAAAGAAAAAGTGTGTAATACTGAGATCCTTGCGCGAACAGGTATTCCCAACATCTTTACAGCCCTCAGACAACGCCGCTTGCGCTGGCTTGGACATGTTCGCCGGATGGAGGACAATCGCATCCCGAAAGTCATCCTGTATGGTCAACTCGCGACTGGCACAAGAAAAACTGGTCGCCCCCACCTCCATTACATAGATGTAATAAAACGTAACCTCAAATCAGTGAACATCAATACAGACCATTGGGAAGACATACCTCTAGACGGCAACAGATGGAGAGAGACAGTGACCAAGAAAGCTATGGACAGTAAAAAACAAGGGTCTCAGCTCAGGAAGAAAAACGTACAATACCAAAAATGGCCAGCTCCTCTACCACCCAAGCAAAAGCCACATTAACCTGCGCTATATGTGGACGGAAATAGGGCTCCACAGCCACATGAGGAAGTGCGCGAGATGAACCATGGTCGTTCTACGACGGAAGTAGGTCAACAAACTAATTTTAACTAACACGTGCATATCCGTGCGACTTCTTTGACCCGACCCCCGTTACTAGAAAGAAGTAGAAGGAGGTAACATTATCGATTCGTGATACTGGCCACGTGACACCATCGTTAGCCTTGGAACATAGAATCAGATGACCTTTACATCTTTTGCGCCATAGATCGCAAGTTCTGGGAGGGGAACTTTATTTTACATTTGTATGGTCTGCATGTGTGATCCAGCTTCCAGCATCCATGCAATATTTGAATACATCTAGGCCCAAAAAAAGAAAACCCAATCTTCCTGTTCCTTTCCCATATTTTAATGACAATTAAACATTTTTAGACTTTTATTTTAGACCCGCTTAAGTTTATTACTGTTTTTATGATAGGGAGTCCGGGCTAAACTGTACCAGCGAGGGCACTGCATACGCCCCAAAACACATTACTGCTACTGCTAACACTGGTACAGGCCGGGGCTAATTGCTGTGGCGTCGTCTTTGTTGTGACACCTAACCAGCGCCCTTATTAACATTGATTTACTTACTCCAAGCAGGGACTGGGGTGGGCTAGGCTATCCACCAAGTGCAAAGAGAGCTGTGATTTGCGAGAGTATGGTGGTGTAGACATTTTGGGGGGGGGGGGGGGGCAAGAAGGGTGTGGGGCGATGTCTTGGACCCAACTTAGTCCTCACCTGGTCACGTGATTCATACGAAGATTTATCTTTTGATAATCTGTTCGGTGATAGAGTTGGAGAGAGAGAGAGAGAGAGAGAGAGATATCCCACGATGACTCTCATTAGATATTACGATATAATTTATGTGGGAGTTTAGGGGTAGATAAATTTGGCTCAGAATTCAAATTTATGATGTGTGTATATGCTTAATGCCCAACCGACTTACGATTCTTTATATCCACTTATTTGGCGCTAGTGCTGTTGTCTATGCTTAATGTTTAACCAATGTTTAACTATTAGCTAGTATTTATAATCCTCTATTTGGCACTTTTAGTATTTTAACGGTTAAAGGAAATCCAACACACCTATAACTCAATATGAAAGCTTTAATACTCTTAACTGCAGTTTGTGTTTTTGCTTGTAATATTTCCAATTGGGATATATTTTGTTTCAATTTTTTTTTAGAACGAGGTATATATATTGTTGTAACTCCGCTCCCGAGCCATACTGATGGTGCACATCAGAGCACCATTCAGCACTAGAAGTAGAAGACATGTTTTGACAGGAGGAAGGACTGTTGTGGATCCGGCTAAGAGTCATGGGAGTCTGAACAGTCTGGTGCTGAGTGCTGTCCTTTGCGATACTAGGAAACTGTTCGGGAGACCTGGAGCGACACTGGGAAGTGTGTCGGTGGTCAGTTCTGTGTTCTGGTATAACCCTAATAAATAAATACATCGTTTACTGTTGCCGACCTGCCTTTCGTTGAGTGCCTGCCTTAGAGTTACAACAATATGATATAGCTTAAGTGTTGTGACATCAGTTATTCTGCAGATTATCTGGATATTGCAGAGGTTCTCAATTTTTTTTTAGCTAAGAGACTCCTTTACAAGCCATTGGATATTAGCGGAACCTGATGCAGCCTGATTTTACAGCCCAGATCACATATTTCTAAAGCCGCTAACCTAATCAAACTCTCCGCATCTGTGTATGTTTTTGGCTATGTGCTTTTAGTAATGGGACCTCAAATCAGTTAACATCAATACTGACCATTGGAAAGACATAGCTCTAGACCACACTAGATGGAGAGAGACAGTGACCAAGAAAGCTATGGAAAGCGAAAGAACATGGGCCTCAGCTCTGGAAGAAAAACGTACAATGCGAAAAATGGCCAGATCCTCTATCACCGAAGCGAAAGCCACCTAAACCTGCGATATTTGTGGACGGGAGTGTCTCCACAATTTTCTGAGATTGGATACATGCATTAAGTAAGTGAATGGAGCCCGGTTGCTTGTCTGATTAATTTTCTGAGATTGGATGCATGTATTAAATTAAGGGAATTCCAGGCCGGTTACCTGCCTGGTAATTTTCTGAGATTGGATCAAAGTAAGTGGATGGAGTCTCGTCATGAGGAGGTATCAACTGACGACGTTATAACTTTTTGTCAATCTAGTTCAGGGGTTCTCAATCTGTGGATCGCGACTCCCTTAGGGCTCGATTGACGATTTGCCAGGGGTCGCCTAAGACCATCAAAAATATGGATTGTTTTTGTCTATTCTTCTATTGCTGTGTGGATGGGGGGTCGCCGCCGAGTGGGGATTTATAAAAGGGGTCGCCGAGCTTGAAAGGTTGAGAACAGCTGAATCTAGTTGAATATAATGTCTCTTGTGTCTCTGATTGATTATAACACGTTTAATACTGCCGTGTCATGCGTGTGTATGAACCACTGGGTGGCCACCACTGATGCTTAGATCTATAGATCTGTATCTTTTAGATGACTTGTTGTTTTTTTTAAAGGTTATATCAACTCTGTCTGTCTGTCTTTCTGTGTGTCTGGTAAAAAGATTGTACACGTTATTTCTTCCACACCCATTCTCGGATCAAGCTTTAACTTTAAACAATTATTTATTGTACACAAGAAAACATGAATAAATTTCAAAAATAACCATTCAGTCAATTAATTATTGGTAATTAATTATCTTGTATAATACCCAATAAGGGACATAACATTTATATTCCTGAGAGACTGCGATTTTTCAATTTCGGGATATTTGGGCGCCTCTGAGTTTACCCAGCTCTAATGGGTACCGGTCATGAGTAGGGGAAAACTAAACCTGGTTGATCGTTGTGCTAGCCACATGACACCCTCGTTAACCTTGGGACAAAGAAACAGATGACCTTTACTTGATCTTCCGTATACATCACCAGGTCTGAAATGGAAAGGGGGACTACTGAGAGATATAGTTGTAAGTGTGGAGTTCTTTCCTTTAGATAATTTTTTAAACAAGATTTTTAAAAATCTTTTGCTTGTTTTCCAAATGTGAAAACCTCTGTGTGTGTGTGTTCTCACAGTTTTGTGTTGTGAACAACACAAACACAATAGATGTGGCTAGTTCTCTGTTCTACATTCTATTGTACGGAACGATGGAGCTGCAAACGAATATGTTCCTCTTTTTCTGCAGGGACGGAATCAGGAAGAGTAAATCAGTGTGACACTATTCACTTCAGTCCGGCAGTCCTTCCTGTCTCTGAGTTAATTACTCCCTGGTCCACGGTGGCAGTTCGGATTTAGGGGCTCTGCCAAGCCCTTCCCCCCCCCCCCCCCCCTTTACCAGGCACTCAACTTGTTGATCTGTATCTTTTCTTTCTCGTATCTTCTTTATCCATCCATCCTCTCTCTCTCTCTCTCTCTTTTCTCTCTCTCTCTCTCTCTCCAATGTGATATCAGTTTTCGGCTATTCCAACGATTATTTTGTGGACCAGGCTGAACAATTGTTTTATAGGGTGTGACTGATCCCCGCACAGAGGCGACACTCCAGGTGTGAGCGGGTACAGAGGGCAAAAGAGTACATTATTTATTACTTCTGATTCCAATCACCCCCCCCCCCCCCACCCCCCGGCCTCACTTTCTCAAAAAAAAAAAAAATTGGTTAATGATTAAACTCTTCGAAATTCCCAATCAAACAATTCTAGTATTTTTTTTTTTTTTTTTTTTTTTTTGTATATCTGTAAAAGTCTGAAAATGTTGTAGCTTTGTTTCTATAAAAGTATTAAATGTTGTAAGTTTGTTTTTTGTAAAAGTTTGAAAATGTTGTAGTTTTGTGTTTGTAAAAGTCTGAAAATGTTGTAGTTTTGTTTCTATAAAAGTATTAAATGTTGTAAGTTTGTTTTTTGTAAAAGTTTGAAAATGTTGTAGTTTTGTGTTTGTAAAAGTCTGAAAATGTTGTAGTTTTGTTTCTATAAAAGTATTAAATGTTGTAAGTTTGTTTTTTGAAAAAGTTTGAAAATGTTGTAGTTTGCTATAAAAGAAAAAGCTACACTTAAAAAAAAATGTTTTAAAAGATATTTTTTTTTTAACCATGATATCAGTAATGACAATACTACGGTCCATTGTAAAACATGACAGACTGTCAAAAGTCATCCTTCAAGGTACAGTAAGGAAGCAAGAACATCGCCAAAGAAAAAGCTGGCTGGACAACGTACAACAGCGGTTCTCAATCTTTTTAAAGCTCAGCGACCCCTTTTTGCAATCCTCCACACTGCCGCGACCCCCCCCCCCCACACACACACAGCAATAGAAATCCATTTTTTCGATGGTCTTTGGTGACCCCTGGCTAATCGTCAATCGACCCCCCTAGGGGATCGCCACCTACAGGTTGAGAACCCCTGACGTACAAGAGTGAACCGGCCTTTCTCTTGATATGATGCTAAGTAAGCTGAGATGCTGCTTTCCTTCAGGGAACAGAACCAGAAAAAAAAAAGGAGGCAGACAGAGACAGCGATGGGATGATAACATAAAAGAATGAACAGGCCTGCCATTGAAAGAGGTTCTAACTATGGCAAAAGACAGGAATGAAGAAACACGGTTGACGAATCTTGCATGGTGCCCCAACAGTCCAACAGACTAAGGGATAGGTAAGGGTAAAAAAAAAATATACCGCTGATGACCTAGAAAGGGAGGGGGGATGATATTTTATGTCAATTATTATATTATTCATTAGTTATCAAGAGTATATCAATCGTTGCTACAAAGGGAGTGTCGTTATATGGCTGGCGGATGGTAAGATTGTTAAAAATATTATTATTTTCTTGTTACTTTTTAACATTTTTTTAACGTGACGTTCAAAGTCAGATTTATGATTCTGAAGTATGCTATAAATTTAGAAAAACATTAGAAATGATTGGCGGAATGCCAGCAACCGTTATATGATGTTTTTGACCAGTGGTCATTTCAAAAACTAAAAAAAAAAAAGATACAAAGAGAAAAACCCTTAACATGTCGGTCGTTAAATTCTCCCACCCCAGGTGTTGTCATAGCTATGACCATCACGCTGACCGACACAAAAAGCCTCTGGCCTCAGAGATTAGCAATAAAATAAAATTGTATTCTTACGGTTAAGGGGAGGTAACAGATAATGCGTTACCGAAACATAGTTATCGTCCCCTAGTTATAGTAAAGAACTTCAAGGCTCTTTTCCGTTTCACTGAATCTTTCGGATATGTGTTGTTTCCAGAGGCGGACTGCGTGTTTCTATACAATCCGGCCCACATATTTTATATCGTATGATGGACATCCAATTGTAGGTCTACCTGTCCGCAAAATAATAAATGAATATCTGTCATGGAATAACCATATTGATGAAACTATAAAAATAATCTAACAAAGCATTAGGATTTATTAAAAGAAATTTCTATAAATCATATTGTAGCATACTACTAAAATGTTATTTAACCTTGGTTAGGCCAACAATGCATCCTCCGTTTGGGACCCCTCAACTCAAGAAAACATTAAGAAACTGGAACAGACAAAAAATAGAGCAGTAAGATTCATAACAAACGAATATTCACATTTAACTAGAGTAACACCTTTAGTAAAATCACTAAATTTAGAAAGCCTCAAAAGTAAAGTAAGAATTATACATAAAACACTGAACCATAATCTTCAAATACAAAAAAAAAATTTAATAAAATACTCCGAAAGACACAAAGATAAAGGCACAGTCCTCGTCCCATATGCTAGGACAAATTTGTACAAATACTCCTTCTTCCCTAGTGCTATTAGAGCATGGAATGGGTTGCCTGAGCTAGCCAGGAAAACCAGTGACTTGGCAGAATTTAAGTCATTGGTTAATATGCATGACTAAATGCATGACGCTAGGACGTAATCATCTTCTTTTTGAAGTAACGTCTGTATTATACAAGATAAGATAAGATAAATCATTCTGTTAAGTTAAATAATGCATCAATAACTGAACACATGCAAACAATAAACTCAATTTATAGACGAAATATAGGCCTTATATATATATAGGTCCTAAAAGGATGAAGCCTACTAGTAGCATTGTCTACGGATAAAGGCTATTGCAATACTCTGGACAATGACTTAGATTAAATTAGTATTACACTGTAGAATCTATAAAAGTTTGTATCTTGAACACGACTCTCACTTGACCCCTATTACAAGAGAATTGTATAAAACCTTTAATAATGTAATACGTTCTATAGTGGCATTCATGAGGCCCTACCGGCCCATTTGGGTACCGGCCCACCGGGCATATGCCCAAATGACCATATAGTCAGTCCGCCCCTGGTTGTTTCGAAAACATTCTCCAACACTGGTTTAAACATTTGTTGTTATTTTTGTAAGAATGTACGCATCTGTGTGTTTGCGTGTGTGTGTGTGTACTTTCCCTGGCTGACCATGGTCACCATTTATTACTAATGTACATTGATTTTATCTCATTTCAACTTGATTTTGTCAATATCATAATAAAAGGCGGCGTAGCATATGCCACTATTTTGCATGACCGGCCTTAGGCCACTGCACCCTGTGCGACCGCAGTGGGCCCCGCACTTTCATAGGACCCGCACTTTCATAAGTGTATAAATTATTAAATTAAACCATTTTATAACTTATAACAGATTTCCCGCGGACTCCCGTCGATTTACCAGGAGCTACTGGAAATCTCCTGAAATTGCAAAATATACGAAAAAGTCCTGGAAATATCAGGAAATTATTAAAAACTTTTGAAAACTCCAACAAATCTCCTGAAATATATGGACAAAATTGTCATTTTGGGGTGTCATTCAATATGGAAAACACTAATCTTACCCGCGATAAAAAAAAAAACGTCATTATGCAATACCCTTAATTGTGGAATCTAGTGAAAGAAGCTTCTCAAACTAATGAAGAATTATTTGAGGTCAACAATGCTCGTAGATAGATTGAAACATTTGGTAAATCTTGCTATTGAGCGTGATCTATGTAGGCAATAAAGTTCGTGGGATAACTCTATCCGCAGAAATCAAACAGTGATCTTTCCTTTACTTCTTCTTCTCATCTTGAGGGTAGAAGAGAATGTATACATAGATAGTTCTTGCGTTCATTTGCTTGTCCTATTTTCCCGCTCAAGACACGTTTAAGTCCGCATACATCCCACATGGGCTACGGTTACTTTTTTATATTCAAATTTTATCAATGGTATCATAACATAAAATGCAAATATATTAATAATGTCTATCTTTAAAACATGTTGTAAAATGGTTAGTATATATATGGGTATAGTATACATATTTGCCTCTGCAAATACTGTATACTGTATGACGTCACTACACGCAAGGCTCGTGTAGTAATTCTGAGCGTAGTTAAGAATGAATAAAATGCAAAGACGAATTTATTTTCTATTACAACCTCTTAATTTTCACTTATTATCCGTATCTTTACCCAAACTTGGCCCCGCGAAATCCGTTTCGCATAGGGCCCCACAGTGGTTAAGTCCGGCCCTGCTATTTAGTGACGGGTGAATACAGAGTAGATTACTTGTTCTCTTTCCGTGACTTCTTGGTCACAATGGTTAAGTCCGGCCCTGCTATTTAGTGATGGGTGAATACTACTTGTTCTCCCCCCCCCCCCCTTTTTTTTTTTTCGCCTCTAAAATTACGTGGGGTAACTCAAGTCCGTCCGACTTGCAAAAAAAAAAAAAGAGTGATCTTTCCATTACTTGGTGTCCAAACTCTTGAGCTATGAAGAGAATTATATATTTGTATAGATCGATAGTTAGGTTTTGTTCGGAAAAGGAACTTGTTCAAGTAATAAGTTTTATTAATTTAGATACATTACGACTACCACGGTTTAGTTGTCTGCCAGCTGTGTGGTGCTACAAGTCAACCACCGGTAACAACAGATATCTACATGGAAAATCGTTTAAAGTATAAATCCTGACTCTACCCAGAATTCCTCTTCTTACTTATCGTCTGCCAAAAAGAAAATTCTCTTCTTTTTATTTTTTAATAATCGGGCCTCCGTGCAACCGTTTTATCAGCTCCCCGTTTAAACGTAAGATGTATGAGAAATTAATGACAACTCCACACAGATAGGCACCCTTTGATCTTGCATGGCGCCCTAGCCTACTCCCCTATACTTCATAAAACTAGTTTCTGTCTTAAATCTAAATCATCTTTCCTTTTTCTTTTCTCTGTAACGATGTGTATATTTTAAAAAGAAAAATATGGGTGGAAGTTATTGAATAAGCTGAATATCTCCCCCCCCCCCCCAATCTCTTACAAACACACACACACACAATTACACCCACACACACACAATTACACTCACACACACAAACTGATTCTAGAAGCAATAAATCTTTCTATATTACAGTTGATCTATATGTGAGGTGCGTGATGTATGGAAACACATTTACAAAATTGGAAAGTGTTTAAACGCCTGCTTGAACTTCCAGATTTATGTTTCAACCATATTTGTTTGGGCGCTGCGTGTCGTGTGTTCATTCATAGCCAAAGTATCAACTTGTGCACCAAATAAATGCACAAGCAAAATCACACACACACAAATACTTACACAGACACATGCATACACTCATATGTCGGTTCTAGATAATTGAAGGCCCTAGGCCAGGAGTCCTCAACCTGTGGGTCGCGACCTCTTTGGGGGGTCGCGACCCCTTTGGGGGTCGAATTTGCGAGGGGTCGCCTAAGACCATCAGAAAATTGATAATATGGGGGGGGGGCTTTTTTTTTCATCTGAAGTTGTTTTTTTTACATATATTTTTTGGGTGTCTGTAATGTGTTGTAACAAGCATGTTTGTACTATAGTCGATATACATTTGTATTTTAGATTACGTACGATTGGAAAATTATTCAGATTGTATTACTATTAAACAAATTGTGAAACGATCGTCAGGTATCATTTGAATAAAAAGTGGGAATATCTTATCTTATCTTAATAACAAAGGAATAACAGGGATAGGTGTAAGAACACGGACATATAGCCAGGGGATACGAATGTCACTTTAAGTGACTGTATCATCATTGAACGTAGACTTGATTTTTATTGGTAGCTACTTCTTTCTTTTTTTTTTATAATTGTTATTCTAAAATATTAGTTTTGGACCACATCTTCGTTGTTGTAGAAAACTTTTTCAACACCTGAAATTACTGTCCAACTAATGCTTCATAACGCAATTGCGGGAATGAAACATTTCTATTGAGAAGATCTAATCACGTACTGAAGAAAATTAAAACACTAACAAAATCACATTTACTTAAGCCAATAAACGAAAAAGATTTTATGGTTGAGGGGGTCGCCGTCTAGTTTAAAAGTGTATTAGGGGGTCGCGGAGCTAAAAAAGGTCGACAACCTTTGCCCTAGGGCCGCCCTAGGCGAAGTGATTTTAGTGCCCCCTTCCCCAAATAAAAATTACAAAATAAACAACGAGAAAAAAATTAAGTCACGCAATTTTTTGATAACGTGTCTATATTGAAATCAATCAATATGTTTTCGGTATGTTCCAATTGCTAATTCATGATGGCCATAAGGCCTAGATTTTTCCAATCGAAGCCGATATGCTGACTCCCCTCCTGTATTTCTTGTACCTGTATTTTCCTTGACCCATGTTCATGCCTTTTTTCCTGCTAATTAGCCGATTCGTTGACCACTCCTTGTAAAGCTTTTCATTTGCCCTTTGATGCAGCAGACTTGAAATTACGTCTCGACATTTTCACCAGAAGGCCTTCAAACAATAAAATCTAAACTTTTGCTAAAAACCTTTGAGTCGAGGTAAAAACTTAGAGCGAGTCTATCAGACGTAGAGAGATAGATCTTTGCAATGTTTGAGATTGGATCCAAGTTTCGCTGCTTTTCTGAAAAAATTTTTACAATCCTATGCTAAGCCGTCACCAATCTGAGTTCTAGTTTGCCTGTGCCTAAGACCGGTAATATTTCTTTGTTGTTTGTGTGTGTGTGTTCGTATATAAAAGTAGTTTAACAGTAAATAGAGTATTTCATTTCAATTATGTTCATTTTAACAATTTTCTTGTGCTACATAAAACAGAATTTCTAGAAATTAATACCCAAATAAATAGATGCCTGGTCGTGTGGTAAGCGCTCTGGACAGTTCTCTTGATGGTCCCTGTTCAAACCCTGCTCGCCGCCTTTCCCAATCATCATGAGGGAGGTTTGGGCTCCTCTTCATTTCTGAAGGAACTTCTATAACACCTCTATCATTGTGTCATTCTGAGGAACTTCTGTAACACCTCTATCATTGTGTCTTTCAGAGGAACTTCTGTAACATCTCTATCATTGTGTCTTTCTGAGGAACTTCTGTAACACCTCTATCATTGTGTCTTTCAGAGGAACTTCTGTAACATCTCTATCATTGTGTCTTTCTGAGGAACTTCTGTAACACCTCTAGCATTGTGTCTTTCTGAGGAACTTCTGTAACACCTCTATCATTGTGTCATTCTGAGGAACTTCTGTAACAACTCTATCATTGTGCCTTTCTGAGGAACATCTGTAACACTTCTATCATTGTGTCATTCTGAGGAACTTCTGTAACACCTCTATCATTGTGTCTTTCAGAGGAACTTTTGTAACACCTCTATCATTGTGTCTTTCAGAGGAACTTTTGTAACATCTCTACCATTGTGTCATTCTGAGGAACTTCTGTAACACCTCTATCATTGTGTCATTCTGAGGAACTTCTGTAACACCTCTATCATTGTGTCTTTCTGAGGAACTTCTGTAACATCTCTATCATTGTGTCTTTCTGAGGAACTTCTGTAACACCTCTAGCATTGTGTCTTTCTGAGGAACTTCTGTAACACCTCTATCATTGTGTCATTCTGAGGAACTTCTGTAACAACTCTATCATTGTGCCTTTCTGAGGAACATCTGTAACACTTCTATCATTGTGTCATTCTGAGGAACTTCTGTAACACCTCTATCATTGTGTCTTTCAGAGGAACTTTTGTAACACCTCTATCATTGTGTCTTTCAGAGGAACTTTTGTAACATCTCTACCATTGTGTCATTCTGAGGAACTTCTGTAACACCTCTATCATTGTGTCTTTCTGAGGAACTTCTGTAACATCTCTATCATTGTGTCTTTCTGAGGAACTTCTGTAACACCTCTAGCATTGTGTCATTCTGAGGAACTTCTGTAACACCTCTATCATTGTGTCTTTCTGAGGAACTTCTGTAACATCTCTATCATTGTGTCATTCTGAGGAACTTCTGTAACAACTCTATCATTGTGCCTTTCTGAGGAACATCTGTAACACTTCTATCATTGTGTCATTCTGAGGAACTTCTGTAACACCTCTATCATTGTGTCTTTCTTAGTATTTCATGAAGTTTTGTTTTTCTATTTGTAAATTATGGTTTAGTGTTTTATGTAGGCTTTTATAGCTACTTTACTTTTGAGTCTTCTGTCCTGAAGTGTCTTCAAGTCTAGTGTTTCTACTTATGGATTTACTCTAATCAAATGGGATTGTTTTAAATCTCACTGTTCTATTTTGCGTTTGTTCTAATTTCTTTATGTTTTTAACGGCCCCCGAAAAGGGGAATATACGCTATTAGTTTTGCGTGGTCTGTCCGTCCTTCCGTCCCGATTAGATCTGGTAAACTAGAAAAGATAGTGAAAATCCGACATCATAATATTTTAGACCCATTTTTACAACTATTCACTATTAATAGTACAAACACCGCAGGTTAGGATGAATGATATTTATGATATTTGTTTTACACATTTATGCAACGGTTTTTGATTGTTTGTCCAAAATATATATTTTTTAATGTGTATTGCTACGTTAAGTAAGTTCTGTCATACTAATTACTACCTTTACAAAAAAAAATATTGTTTTTAAAGATAAAAAATCTATTTAGTATTGCATATAAGTGGAAAATAATTTAAAACAACAATAGTTTTTTTTATATCTAGTGAACTGCCGCGTGGCATAGTTATATGAATACACAAAAAGAAATGTATTTTTTTGTTTTGTTTTCTTTTTATCTTGAGGCTTAATAAAACAATTAGATTGGTTAGACCAGGTTCACATCTAACTTCCCTTTTACCTATCCCTTGGTCTGCTGGACTGCTGGGGCACCACACGAGATCTGTTAACCTTTTTTTTTTCCCATTCTTCTCTGTCACTTGCATTGGATAGAATTTCATTCTATTATTCTTTCTGAAAATATTGAAACTTGCCTTTTTACCTGCCTAGGTGGACCATTTCGGGGAGCGATTTTGAGCTTGTGTTTCCACACAAACTGTCTTTGTAATCTTGTCTAGAGTCGAGTTCAATTGTGCACACCGCTAATTATCCGCCAATAAATGCGAATCCCAATAAAGCTGTGACTTAAAAACCACAAAAGAAACTCAAAAGTGAAACAACCAACAGAAAAAAAAGGTAGAAAGGATCAAATGTTTCCTATTCTTGTATTTGTGTTAAGTAGGTCACGTGACGTCACACATACGCACAATACTATATGATTCAAACTCACAGTCTCTTATACTATATGCTTAAACAACTAATCTCAGAGCCACTCACCCTCTTTCTGAAACAAAACCTTGGAGCCATTCTTTTTTTTAGTATCCCAGTCTCCCCCACCCACCACCCCCCATCTACCATCTTGTTCTCTTTGATTTGAGAGAGTGTGTGTGTGTAAGCTTGACTTCTCTAAGGACGATTAAGGTGAAGTCGCCCCTGAAACTTGCCTACACCAGAGGTAGACCTCATCTGGGCGCACGTCTTTTCTTTTATTGTTAAGCAGGGACGTAGGCACAGTGGGGTTGGTTTATTTGTATTCCATTTTACTCGATTCACTTCATGTAACGTATTTTTGGTCACGGCTATTTCGGTCTAAAAGATTTTTTATTTTCTATTTCCAGCTTTGTCTCACTCTTTGACTTCTTTTGATTCTTAATGTTTCTTTTTTTTTTGTTCTACACCTGCGGGCGCAATACGCCGTGGCGCCAGGCACCCAACTAGCGTGAACCAGGGAGCAACTGTGGTGACATTTCAAAGCGATTGTTCTCCTTTGATGAGAAGACAGGACTTGGACAGTGTAGACAAGTTATTCTTGCGTCATCATGGGAGGGGGGCGATTGACTGTGTCCACTGAGGTTGGTTTTTTGAAAGCTATATCGCTCGTCACACTTGGGGTAGCAAAGGGGGAGATGGTGGAGCCCTGGTCGTCCGCGGCGTGTTGGTCGCTGAGTGATATATTGACTCTGACCCAGGAGGTAGACTTGTGTTGTGTGTTGTTAGATCCAGAATTTATGACAAATCTACATGGAGCGTACAGATGTTTCTGTTATCACTATTACAACAGATTGTTTTAACTTATTTCATTGCCAAGTTTGTCAATCGATTCTACATGATAACCATGTATAATGAGTTACAAATCTTTTTTAGTTTAATCATGGAAAATATAGTTATTATTGTAGTGACCGAAACAATCCGTTAGATTTTAAAAAAAGAGATGTCTTCATTTAAATATTACAAGTTGAAAACTCATGATCAGTTGTAGAGGTCTTTTTGGATTGTAGTGTTTAATTAGGTTGTAGCGGTCAATTAGGTTGAGAGGTTCAGTTAGGTTGTAGAGGTCAAATAGAAAGCTACCTATAAATTGATACCAATAAAAAGGCTTGTCTTCGAATCGGAAGATTATTAAGAAGCACATAAATTTACGTCGCTAGGCAGCCCCATCTGCGACCTACATATTTTGCCACAACCAGCGCAGTCATAACCACTGTTCGCCAATTGTCTACTTTCTAAATTCGCCATCTACATCTGTCCTCAAAATTGGATGTTCATTTGGTGTGTATCCGCGGCCTATGCAAGTGATCTCCAGCTGTTTAAACTGCCTACTGCCAGAAAGCTCTCTTCTATGTCAGCTAAAGCAAGTTGGCGCCTAAGCTGGCCTTTAAGGCGTTTCCGTGGGTCAGCTCTCTTACGGCGACCATCTTTAAACTCACTAAAAAAAAAAAGCCTATGGCATGCGGTCATCCTCCGTAAGGGATACCGTCGCAGAAACGTGCTCTGCCCTGTTGATTTACACGAATTCCCCATAAGCAGTCCATACTGACTTTTGATATTTATATTGCGGTCTTGCCTTCGTATGTCCATAATGAAACGCAACTATTCTAATTGTATTCTGTACAGTACCTATGTCTCAGATTCAAATAGTAAGATTGAGTTAACTAACGCTTGGTAGATACTGATTTATAAAGGCAGGCGTATCTATATAAACTGTCACACTCTCGCTTTGTAAAATGTAAAATGTTTTACATGTTTCGGATGTTTTTTCAGAGTTGAAGATAATTACTTCCTAGTCCAAACCTCCCGCAGGACGACGGGGGATGGGAGCGGGCAGGGTTTGAACCCGGGCCCATCGATAAATCTGATAAATCCAGCGCGCAAACGACCAGGCAGCCATCCTATATATATTTGGAGGCGTCCAAAAAGCACTGCTAGCTTTCGCTAGACGGTTAATAACTTAAAAGTGATTTTCCATTTAATACCGTACTTCTCAGACATGTAAAGTGGTCCACCACTTTAAAATTGTCGATTTACATCCCCCCCCCCCCCCATGATACTAATGATAAAGTCACAGTAAGTTGTCAGGGTTCACATTATACGCTTTGCTCTCGTTCTTGTGTATCTTAACTTGGCTCACTAGGGGTTTCACTTATACAAACAAATATTACTTGATTCTTAAATTCTTAAATTCTTAAATTTTACAACTAAGAACAATTATACTTCAATACACATTAACTCCAACTCCAGATCTCCAAGATTATAACAATGATATTTTAATAACCAATATAGCTCAAATAATGCACAATGAATATTAATATTAATAATACAAACACCAGTCCAGGAATTAAACGTCCAACCTTCCTGGACCGGGAACAAGACCTCACTAACTTAACAGTCTCTCGCACATCCAAAGAAGACTTAATCACTCAGCTCACAACATGTGAAATGCTATTCACATTCATAACAAGGGGATATAACAATCATACCAAAATATCAAAGTAACATTCATTCTTGCCAAACAATAAGTGTGATTAAAAAAAAAAAAACAGAAAAATTTACCACACTTGTACCATTTTCTAAAAAATAAAAAAAATATATATGGAATCCTTGACACATGAATGGGGGCATGGTGGCTTAGGCCTTAGGTGTAAAGTGGCTTCCGAAATTTGCGTTCTGTGAAATAAAAATCTAAATATCTTCCAGTATGTAGGCCATATAATTCAGTTATGAACTCAAAATACGTCCAAAGTTCATAACAGATGTTTTGTTCTTCGTAAGTTACAGCATAGACATATACGAAGAACAGATATTATTATCAGTGATATTGAACCACAGCACAAACGAAGTACGTAGGCGAAAAGTGTACAAAGAGAAATAGCCCAATTAAATACAAAACTACGAAAATAAGAAATGAAACTGATTATGCTCCTTAATAGGATAGTCCCATGAAGACCTTTCCTGTAGAATTCTAAATAAGAAAAAGACTTACACATATTGTCGATCGCGGCCTGTGTAGTTGTCAGTCAGTTACGTCAGACGGCCTAGTTTTTTCCAGAACTATATGTGCTTCTGTTTCCATCTCAGGTGTCGGTAATTATCACAGATTATACGTGTGGCTGCCTGGTAGTGTATTATCCACGCTGTACGTTCGATCTTCTCGATGCCTAACCCCTGTCGTCCTGCGGGAGGTTTTGAATATGTGGTATATATTTTTCTTCAACTATGAAGGAACATCCGAAACATGTAAAACCCTTTTTTTTAAAAATTTAATTTAACTAACTTTAAAAAAAAATAAAAAATTGGGGGAAACATCAAAGATTTCACTGATAAGGTATTTTACAAATTTGGCATGCGTCGTTACTTCCCCTTTATTTTGTCAAAGTATGAATTGTCTTTCTTAAAAAAACACATCTTATTACACTTGAGCTCACATCTAGCAGTGGCATAACTAGGAATTGGCCATCGCTTGAGGGCCTGGGGGGGGGGGGGGGGGAATGACCTCTTTGGGGGCCCAGGCATTTGCGTAACATTTAATATTTAATGTAAAAAAAAAAATAACACTCATTAGGGGCTCCCGTCAAGTGCTGGCAAGGGAGAGGGGGGGAATTCTCCACATAGGCTAATCAGTTCAAAGCATATTACATTTAATATGTTTGTCATAGCCGTCAGTTACGGTTAAGTAAGATGAGTTACAGAGAAAACGAATTTTTAAAAAATTTAATTTAGTTCCTCCACGTATGGGGGTACACTCTATAAGAAAGCAGTCAGGGTTCATTTCTTAGCTTGGCTCAACTTGGCTCCTCAGGGGTTTACTTCATTACTTACAATTATTTATTATTAATAAACTTGAACTCCATGAATAACAATGATGCTCTAATACTTTAATAATATCCGATAGAGCACAAATAATGACCATCCATCCATCCATCCCACTGGCGCTACAGCCCATGGTTGGCTTTGGCTTGCTTCAACACATCCCTCCATTCAGATCTCTCCTGGGCCTTTCTTCTCCACTCCCTTACCCCAAGCTGCTTCAGATCTGCTTTCACATTATCAATCCATCGCATTCGGGGTCTGCCGTTGGGTCACCTGCCTTTTGGTTTTTGCTTTTATACAATTTTCGCTCCTCTGTCATCAACTTTAATAAATATTAATACAAAACCACCAGTCCAGTAGCGACCGTCCAACCTTCCTGGACCGGGAACAAGACCTCACTAGCTAACACACTCTCTCGCACATTCAACGAAGACTATACCATTCAGTTTATAACAAGTGCAACACTATTCACACTTTGAACTTCAGTGTACTTAAACAAGGGGATAACACTATCATACCAAAATATTAAAGTAACATATTCATTCTCGCCATACCTCCCCCTCACAAAAGCTAATTGAAAAATGTTACGAAAATCAATAAATTAATCCTGAAAATGACTTCATTCTACGACACATATCGTCTCTAAGTACATTCATTGTTCCTAGTCTTCGCCTCTCTCTCCGCTCCCATTTTTTTTTTTTTTTTAAATTGTTAGTCTTGAAATACTAGTCAAAGGGAAATAACCTCATTAAATATTATCATATTAATCCTAAAAGTTTTATTGTTACTATCTCCCTTTCAATCAACAGTTTCATAAGATTTGACTAAATGATTAATTGTGCATACTTGAAAGCGGGGTGGCTGAGTGGGAAAGCGCTTGTATTCCGAACTGAGGAGTGCAGGGTTCGAATACTGGATTTTAAATTTAGCGATCGTTAGGGCGCCTCAGGTCTAATGGGCATCTGACATAATTTGGGGTATATTGATGGCAGTAGGTCGTGCTGGCAACATGACACCCTCGATAACCATGGGCCACAGAAACAGATGACCTTTACATCATCTGCCCAATAGATCTGAAAGGGAATTCCATTATGTACAAACTAACCACAACAGAGACTGTTTCAATAAATAAATCATAACTTTTATTCAGTAAAGAGAGAACTGTCCAAAAGCCAAACCTCGTTATATTATTCTACGTGCAAGCAATATAAAAACACATCCTGTTCGTTCAAAGTCTCTAGCGTAACTGTTTCTATTTCTGTCACGATTCTATTTCAATACTTCTTATATATTGCAGTCTCATTATTAGCCTTTAGCGTACGTATCAACTTATATATTACTGTTACGTGCGCATGTTAGTGTAAATGTGGAATGGTGCGAATGCGTGTTGAAAGGAGAGGAGAACCCAAATGGAGAAATAGAAACGGAATAGCGTTTATAGAGTTTATAAACTCTGAAGTTGACGTTTTGTGTTGATATATTGTTAAAACAGTCTCTTTATATAACGAAACGTAACAATTACAGTGTTATGGGCTAATCTAATCTGACTTCGACTATGTATCATTTATTACTTAACATTAGCCACATAACATTACAAAATAGATAGACTTGATAACAACATTCAGTTTTTATAAAATGAGACTTTATTAACCACTGGTAAATCCGTCCTGTCTTCCTAAAACGTCACTATATCTAATTACTATTCAACTACTATTCAAAACAGCCTACTTGTAAGATAGATAACGCCATGTTGGTTTCTTGTTCGCCTAAGTCTACCGCGTCATTAGTTTGTCTTTACGTCACTACTTTTACCGTCGCTAAAACTATACACAATATATTTGTCTAACAAAACTAACCTACTCTCTGAACTAGTACATAACAACAGACGCTACTTTAAAAAGAAGATGATTACGTCCTACGCATCTCATGTGTCCATCTAATCCTGCATGTTAATCAATGACTTAAACTCTGCTAAAGGGCTGATTCAGGCAACACATTTCATTCAATAATGACGCTAGGGAAGAAGAAGCAGCTTGTACGAATTTGTTCTAGCGCTTGGAATAAGAAATGTGTCTCTATCTTTGTGGATTTATGAAAATTTCATTAAGTTTTGTTTTTCTATTTGTAAATTATGGTTCATATGCCCACATATGCCCACAAATGCCCACAAATCATCAATACGGGGCACGGCACGGCCTACACTGAGCCAATGTGCCTTAAAGTCTAATTCTAAATCTATACTAATAACACATAATCCCCGAGTTCTATAATATTCAGTAATTGTTACAGCTTTATCTGAAATAATACTACTAATAATAATAATTTAATTTTACAGAGCGCTATTAACAAACAAAATGCAGGCTCAAGGCGCTGTGATAACATTACACATAAATACGAGAGCTAATATGACAAAACTAATCTAAACAAGTGTTAAACAGGTCTTAAAATGTTTTTTTTTAAAGTAGTGTAGCATGTTGTTTGTCTAGGGAGTGAGTTCCAAACCTTTGGTCAGTGCACTGAAAAAGCCCGCAGACCGTAGCTTTTGAGGGAGAAACGTGGCACCACTAAAAGCAATGAGCGCAATGTTTTGTGAGGGACATATGGAGTGATCAATTTGCTAAGGTACAAGGGCATTTCTTTATTAAAGATACACTGGTGATTAAGATGTGAATCAAAGCAATAATTAGTAATTGCTTGATCTTATGAAATGTCAGCTGTACTTTGTAATAGTTTCTTTAATCCAGTCCAAATAGTCAGACACGCGCGTGTACACGTCAGGCGTGAAACTCCGCACACAACCTTTTTCCACGAAGCTGGCAAGGCCCAACAAGTAATACTTCCCCTGGATCTTGCAACTTAGGGGGCCCCCAGAGTCCCCACTGCAGACCCCGGCCGAGTGCGCTGTGGAGTTAAATTCCAGGCAGACATGCCCCGAGTGGATGACGATGCCTCTCAGGCTCCACAGCAGCCTGCAGCTGGAATGGGGCATGATCTGGACCTTCAGCTGCTGCATTTTATTGTATATTTTTTTCTCGGTGAGGATGTGGACCCCCCAGCCTGTGACGTAGCAGACCTCTGGGTAGATAAAGTCCCTCGGGCTCGACTTAAGAATACAAATAGGTCGGATATAGTCGTTAAAAGCCACCGGCTTGTTTAGCATAATCAGCCCGATGTCGCCCTCTTTTAAGCTTGCTTGGTAATTTCTATGAATCACCTCAAGGGCGGCTGTCCTATACTGGGCGCCCAGCCTCCACTTATCCAGATCTGTAAACCCCATAACAATATTTTCTGTTTTGTTGAAACAGTGCGCCGCCGTCAGCACCCACCTGTCTGAGATGACGACGCCGCTGCACAGCTTCTGCTCACCTTTGATTAGCACCTGCCATGGCCACGACCTTTCAGGGGCGTCGCTTCCGTTTAAAATGGTCATTGACGTTTCAATCTTGGGGACCCCGCACTGCTCTGCAAAAATGCTCATGCTTTCCGGTGACTTGGGTACCGCAGTTTCCTTCCAGACGCGGCCACGTTTTGTTGGTGAGCGTAGCCTGAGGTAAATCTTTCTGTAACTGTCAAGTTCTACCAAAGGTCTCTTGATGAGAATTGAACTGTCCCTTTCACACACACCCTGACACGACCTGATCTGCGCCAACGTTGTCAGGGCTGTAAGCTATAAGAAAGAGTTTAAGATTCAGCGTTCAATCTGATACAATTTAACACATTTAACATACATTAAACGCAACACACATTTAGTATTACATACTAATTTAACACTGCATACATATTTTCAAATTACTTTTGATATTAGATAATAAACCTTTATTATTAAACCACATTTGTTTGACATGTTTCGGATGTTCCTTCAGATTCTGAAGATAATAACATTCTAGCCCAAACCTCCAGCATGATGACGGGGAATGGGTGAGGGCAGGGTTCGAACCCCGGGTCCACCGAACGTCAGTCCAGGGTAATAACACCCAGCCAGGCAACCATTTAGCATTAGGACTTCATTTTACAAAACATACACATTTAACAAAAAATGAACTTTCAACTTTACAAATATATTTAACATTAGGGACTAATTTAACATTCATAACACAAATGTCATGTCTAAGTTCTTTATAAAACATGCATTGCGATAAAGTCCTTTGAAAATGTTTTGGCCTTGTATTATCTTATCTTATATAATACAGACGTTACTTCAAAAAAGAAGATGATTACGTCCTACGCGTCATGCATTCAGTCATGCATATTAACCATATATTTGCATATTAATGTATTATTTATACTATACATCTGATCTGATATACTAAGAATTACACATGTATATATACATATATATACATATATATATATATATATATATGTATATATACATTTACATATTTACACATGTAGGCATATATAAACAGATATATATATATATGTTTTGGTAAAGTTATGTCTGATGTATGTATGGTGTAGAACATATTACATATTTTACTTACCATGTGTGTCAATAGCGTGTATTTCATCTTGATCCAGATGACCTCTGCTAATGTGCCAATAACTGTGTTTGACCTTTGACCTAATCTGTCGCACGCACAGATACATCACCCCACGCAAAATGCAAAACGGAAAATGTATCCTCGAACTTTGTTTGAATGAAGACAGTAATCGCACACACACACACACACAACGAACAGTTTGACCAACACAGCGGCATACGCTAAACCTGGGGTTCTCAACCTGTGGGTCGCGACCCCCTTAGGGGTCGATTGACTATTTGCCAGGGGTCGCCAAAGACCATCGAAAATATGGATTGTTTTTGTTTATTCTTCTATTGTGTGGATGCGGGTCGCCGAAGAGTCAGATTGTAAAAAGGGGTCGCCGAGCTTAAAAGGTTGAGAACCGCTGGCCTAAACCCATTAAAAAAAAATGAATCACAATTAACACATTCCCGTAAGTACCGGCACATCTGTCAATTAAATCAGTAATAGTCCTTAATGTTTAAATCAAGTAGAGGGCTGTTTTTTTTTGTGTGGGTACTAAGCTCACAAAAAAAAAATAGCCTCAGTTTATAGTCAATGTTAGTAGACTTAAGCCTAGGACGATACATACTTAATCATGACTCCATACTCGAATCTAGTCTGAACAATTACCAACACAGGATTACATATTCGAGTCTGTCTGAACAATTACCAACACAGAACTACATATTTGAATCTAGTCTTACAGGTTAAGTACTTTAAGCAAATATAAAATTTGGCAACATGTTTTACATGTTTCGGATGTTCTTTAGGAGTTGAAGATATACTACATCTTATCTTATCTTATTTAATACAGACGTTACTTCAAAAAAGAAGATGATTACGTCCTACGTGTCATGCATTCAGTCATGCATATTAACCAATGACCTAAATTCCGCCAAGTCACTGGTTTTCATGGCTAGCTAAGGCAACCCATTCCATGCTCTAATATCACTAGGGAAGAAGGCGTATTTGTACAAATGTGTCCTAGCATATGGGATGTGGAATGTGCCTTTATTTCCTAGCCCAAAGCTCCCGCAGGACGACGGGGATTGGCAGCGGGCAGGGTATGAACCCGGGATCATCGAGACGACGTCCAGCGCGCTAACTCACGACCATGCAGCAATTCACTTGAATCGTTTTAACTTTATACAAGACTATATTTTAATATATATATATATATATATATATATAAGTTATATTAAAGGGAAATAAATCTATTTCCGTTCCTTCAACTTGTAGATGCTCCTTGTGGTGAAGGCTGAACGGTCACAGTATATGAAGAGCACTGTTTATACGTCCACCAATAGACAATTGAAATGATCTTGGAACAAAGAACAACTTCTCAATAATGTTGACCACTTGACGGCGTGGAGCAGTGTGGTCGCGTTTCATCTTCGGGGAACCATTATCCTATCTTATCTTATAAAATACAGACGTTACTTCAAAAAAGAAGATGATTACGTCCTATGCGCAGTGCATCTAGTCATGCATGTTAACACATTACTTAAATTCCTTCAGAAATGTTTTTAAAAATAATTTTGTTGAAATCAACAAAGGACCGTGACTTACATTCCTTCAGAAATGTTTTTAAAAATTATTTTGTTGAAATCAACAAAGGACCGTGGGGTAACACACATGCTCTGTCGACCGTGTTCCTCCATTCTTCTCTGTCTTTTGCCTGAAGTTACCTACTAAGTCACAAGACTACATACTCAAATCTACTCTAGGAAGTTACATACTTAGTCATAGGACTAAATGCTCGAATCTAGATAAGGAAATCTCTTGCAAAGCTATAGAACTACATACTGGAATCTAGTCCAGAGTATTAACTATTCATTGCAGTTTGTTCAGAAACTTGTATTAACTAGTTCATTATGTAATTAACAAAATAATTTGCAAATTCTTACAATTCAAGTGAAATTATTTATAGAATACTATCTACATCTCTTTACCTGGCTCTATGCAAACACAAAACAATATGAAATTTAACTCAAATAAACTTGATTTCCAAATAGAGAGATATGTTTTTTTAGGTCTAATAAATTAGTCATTTTCTCCAGTGTCGAACCGCATAGTGTGCAAGAAGCCTTAGGCCACATGACAAAAGTAAACTCATTGAGTGTCTGGGGCTAAATATTTCAAACAACTAAACATTGATTTAAAAAAAGGAACATAAAAGATAAGCACGATGCTTTGCAAGGGGAATAACTTATATAATATTTAAGGAAATTACAAGTAATCCTCGCTTGGCTTATTTTCTAATTCAGAAATGAATATTAGTTACAGATTGCCTTTAGTCATTTATTGAAATTAGAATTATTTTAAATGTTTGCGAACAGTCTGTTTAGAAATGTTTAGAAAGCTCTGTACAGAAAATTCTGTTAAAAAAGAAAAGTTTGGATTTCAATATTCAACGTATTTTATTTCTAATTTGTAGCCTGCAGTGATTCTTACAGACCCCATTGGTGTCTCTTGTGTCCACTAGTGGAGATTGCTTGTCCTGGGGCTTCATAGAGACTCACATTATCACCAAAAAAACAGACGAAGATACTCTTAACCTTATCAGTTTATCTAGTCCCCCAAATTCACTATATGGTAGGCCTACCAGTAAACTCCGCCATTACCTTGGGAGGTTTTTAAAGGAGAGAATATTTTGTGCTGTCAAAGTAATTGCTATTATATTGTTGCTAACTGAATACTGCAAATGGATTCAATGACCTGGTAACTAGTTCTATGTTTGGTTGAAACACTAGTCTACGATACGGCATCGTCAGGAGGGCAGTTGGAGAAATTAAAAGGGGGGGGGGGGATTTCAAGATACAGATTTTTGTGACGAAGATTGATGTGTGAGAGGTCCGAGAGTGAGGGTCATAGAATTTAGAACATCGTCCATTAGAGAGTCTGCGTGAATATGAACAGGTTATCAATGGACTACTTTACTTGGCTTTCATCAACCCACTCTGTCCGGGTAGAATCTTGTACAAGCTATTTCTTCCACTTTCCATTCTTAGATTAAACTTTGCAAAATCATTCATAGTTGTTAACAGCACACGAATCAATGAAAAAAAAAATTAGATTACTTCCTTATGACTCTTCTTCTGTGAATACGGAACAATAAACAGTCTCAACAATTCTGATGTTAAACAAAATAATTGTCTCCCCTGAAGTAGATATTGAAACAGCATTAAATCAGCATGATTTCCGTGCCCTCGGAAGCCTTCTGAGATTCTATTGTCTTTGCGTTACGTATAACTTTGAAGCGTATTACTGAATAAAGCTACGTTTTTTTTTTTACAGATTCTATTGCCTCCCTCAGTCGCGAAGCGACTATGGATCATCTCGGTGAGATGAATGCCTGGGCGTTAGCTGTGGTCGGAACACATCAGTTCCTCCCTCTCCACGCAGCTGATGTATCCAAAGGAACGGCAGTGCCGATACTGCTTGGGGTCAGCGGCGTCGCAGGTTCTGCCAGAGTGTAGCACTGGGTGCTGCAAACTGCCTTAGGGTCGTTAGCTACTGATTTTTCTCAGGGTTGACTCCCGAAGCCTTTTCCATGATTGGTTATAGCTGCAAGGCAACAGAGGTTTGAATTCAGAGTTTTCCTTCTCCTGGGTAGTCAGCCAGCCATGGCTAACGATCCTCTCCTGCCCGAAGCTTACTGGTTAAGTTACTCGCCTTTGCCCCTTCTCCTGTTAGTGAGAACAGTTCCGCCGGACTCAATATTTGAGCCACACGTGAAGGCCAGGAGTTGGACAGGTTGTCAGAGGCTATTCGAGACGCATGCCATTTGGAAGCTTTTTATAGGTACTGGAGTGCTTACATCCATTACCACTTCCGGCAATGACAACCTTGCGGAACCATTTTACAGATTATACTTTCCCTTACAATCCACGTCCAGACAGTCGGGCAGGCAAAGACATCGAGAAATTTTTGTTATTCCGTATTTTTGCAAAGACATCAATATCTCATACACAACACAAAGGACAACAAAAACAAAGTGTCGAAGACTTCTGAGTCGTCATAATTGAATGTTCCACAATATCTTCTTAACCGGAAGCCAACTTTTTTATTTATTCTGTAGAGAGAATAAAGTGAACTCCAGCTATTTTTTTCCTAGAAAAAAATTTGTTACATTAACATTGTTATACTCAACACTGAGGACAACAGACAGTTTTTAATGTAAAACAAAGTGATCTTAGAACTGGTGCTTATTAACACAGAAAATGTTCCTGTACATCACTCAATCATTATCACGTCTATGATTATTTTTCTTTAGTAAATCTCAGAATTTGCGCTATTCAATTTTAGCTTTATCATCTCTTGGCCTTAGGCCTCTTTTCTTTGCCTCCTTTTTGGGCTTTATATGCCTCTTTTTTTTTTTGCTGTAAGTTCTCATAATTTACAAGCATTAAATCATAAACAATTGAAAAGTGATTAACCTAAAAATATAATAATAGTAATAGAAATATTAATTAATAGCAAAGACATACTACCTTACGTTTTTTTTTTAAGAAATAAATTTAATACCAAATAAATTTATCTGGTAATCTATGAGTCCCCCTAATTCACTATCAACATTCACCACTGTATAAACATGTCACCCATCATTCACTCTAGCATCACTAATATGTAACAGTTTCAAAAAATTGAACAAAATCACAGCATCTCCGTTTCAGTAAGAGTACACGCTCACTCAGCTCTGCCAACTTCATACATTAAATATAGGACTAACAGCATGTAAAAAAAAAATGGAATACAGCAGATATTTGGACCATAACTGGCAGTGCATTTGTTTTAACAATACAAAATAAATATGTAAAATATAACCAAAGCATGTTTCTATTGTACATCAATTGCAGCACTGCTTATTATGTCTAACCTAATGAGAAGTACACTTTTTCACACAACTTTTCTTGATCCAACATTGTTAAATAAGCACTCATGCGCATTAAAACAGCACACTAGATGGTCATAACAAATGTGAACATTATGATACTACAACTGAACAAATGAAAATGATAAAACAACCTATCATAAATGCTGCCTACAGCTCTGTTTTGGGTGGTACTTTTGTGTCCCTTTCAGCTTCATCAGCCTCATCATCATCATCTTCAGCTTCTTCATCTTTATCATCCTTTTTGTTAGCTTCCTCTTCATCCTTTCTCTTTTTGTCCTCCTCTTCTCTCTGTTTCCTTTCTTCTTCGTCTTCTTTATCTTTCCTTTTCTTTTCAGCATCATTTGTCTTTCCCCAAGTGTCTTTCCCCAAGTGTCTTTCCCCAAGTGTCTTTCCCCAAGTGTCTTTCCCCAAGTGTCTTTCCCCAAGTGTCTTTCCCCAAGTGTCTTTCCCCGTGTCTTTTCCGAATTGCTCAGCAAAGGCAACATCATCAGTAATCAGGAAGTTATCAAAAATAGTACCAGATTTCACTTGCCACAAGTCCAGGCCAATAGCTCCAAAATCTTCATAGCTGTAGAGGGTTGGATCTTCCTTGTATTCAGGATTATCTATTTCAGTATGGACCCACTTTCCTTTATAGGCAGGGTTGTCAATCTGTTTAGGTTTCCATTCACCTTTGTATTCAGGGTTGTCAATCTGTTTAGGTTTCCATTCACCTTTGTATTCAGGGTTGTCAATCTGTTTAGGTTTCCATTCACCTTTGTATTCAGGGTTGTCAATCTGTTTAGGTTTCCATTCACCTTTGTATTCAGGGTTGTCAATCTGTTTAGGTTTCCATTCACCTTTGTATTCAGGGTTGTCAATCTGTTTAGGTTTCCATTCACCTTTGTAATCATGGTTATCAATCATTGCAGGCTCCCATTCTCCATCCATATCATCATCCCAGTCTTCTGGTTTCTTGGCTTCAGGGTCAGGGATGTGCTCAGGCTTGTCCCAATCTTCGGGTTTAGTGTCATTGGGGTCATCAATCTTTTCATTATATTATCCCAATCTTCTGACTTCTTAGCATCTGGATCAGGTATCTTCTTGGGTAGCAAGAAATCCTAATAAGCCTCTAGTTCACCACTTTCAACCTTTTCATTATCTATTTCAACCTCATAAGTATTATCTGGTTTCACAATTAAAGTGTACAAGTGAGTGAATACATCATCCTTGCATCTGATATCCTTCTTCACAAGAAGATTCTTTCCTTTGTAGCTGAAGATGACATGAACTTTCTTAGTGCCAGGTCCACAGATATCAGGACCAAACATAATATAAGGTGTCTCTCCATGCGTGTCTTTTTTTATCTAAGGAACTAGGGAACAGTTTTACATAGCCGCCACCACAATCAATGTTTCTACTCCAGCTTCACAGTGAATTGAATGACTTAGAGTTTCTCCTTCGTTACTAAACTTGTCAAATCTAGCAGATATACCATAGAATCTTGCATCTTCTGATGTCTGAAGAACTGCATCTTTTTCAACATCACCATAGAACTTTCCCAAATCGGATTTGTGCTTTGACTCCACCCGTCTGTCTTGCCAGCCATCGTCAAATTCTTCTATGAAGTAAACTGTAGGGTCTGCAAAAGCAAACCCTTAGCATTTATTAGTTTTGAAGATAATCTGTTTACAATATATTGTGCAAGTATAGGATAAACTTATTTCACATTTTAGTGATGTGAAAATGATCTATGCATATTTTCATACACTTAACGAGCTGTTAAAAAAACAAAAACAATGTAGCACATGAGAAAACAGTAAAAAAAAAACATTTTTTTTTTCAAATTTTTATTTAAAAAATAAAAGATCTAACTGTAAGGTACAGATTTGAACGTATATGACAATCCTCTAAGATGGTAGAATAGAAACAAATAACCACCAATATATTTATTTATGAATTATCCTTTCAGACCTATGGCCAACGGCTATCTATGGCATTGTGTGACCAACTCAACGACTAAGTACCGGTACATTTATTTTTCCCCGATAAGTGTCAGGTACTCGTTAGGGTTGAATGGTTTCAGAGGCGTCCTAAAAATCTCAAAGCTCAAAATCCCTGCCTAAGCCGAGATTCGAACCCGAATAGAATATAGTCTACAATAAATTTCATATGGAAATTGTCTGCAAAACAATGCATTGTATAAAAAAAATTGAAAAAAAAAAACACTTTAGTACTACTAAGTCATAATGTTCATAAAGTATTACCTTTACGAAAACAAATATACAGTTTTGTCGCATATATATATATATATATATATATATATATATATATATATATATATATATATATACCCTAACCCTAACCCAAACCTATATGTAAAAATAGAAATGTAATACTAAGCGAAACCATTTCATTGTTCACAGTCTACTCATGATATGTCATGATAGACTCCATTCCAGTGATAGTTCTACATCTATCTTAGCTAATTCATTTATCACAAGCGCCACGCTGATCTCTTTTCTTTCCACTTACTTTAAGACGCTGCCTGAGGAAATGTGGGTCTTTCTACCCAAATTGTCTTTCTACCCAAATTGTCTTTCTATCCAAATTTTGAAATGGGACCAGGAAATGGTGTTTAATTTTTTTAAAAATCTAGTCCTATATTTACATTGTTATGACTTCTTTTGTTCGCTTAATCCAGTCCTTGTATTCTTTTGCGCGCTTAATCCAGTCCATGTATTTTTATTGTTCTTCTAATCCACTACATCTATTTTTATTGCTCGCTTAATCCAGTCCATGTATTTTTATTGTTCTTCTAATCCCCTACATCTATTGTTATTGTTCGTTTAATCCAGTCCGTGTATTTTAAAATATTTTAATTGTTTTTCTAATCCAGTCCATGTATTTTTATTGTTTTTCTTATCCAATCCATGTAAGGGAATACTCTCGTAAAGACATCAGGATAATATTTCCTCTGACATCCGGTCTCTACAAATTCGCCCAGTGCTATGACGTAGTACCGGTCGCTGGACTTGCAGCTCAATGGCGACCCCGAGTCTCCACTGCACAGCCCAGGATGCGGCCAGGGTTCGTCTATTTTTAGACAGAGATGCTTTTTGGTGATATGGACACCGTCTAACTTCCACTTGTACGCGCATGCGTTCTGCGGCATGATGTTGACCGTGATCTGTTTGAGAAACCTTGAACTACTCTCACTCTTAAAAGAGGTGCGACCCCACCCTGTGACGTAGCAGGCAGAATACGTCATGTTGGGACCAGGCAGACAGATTGGGTGTACAGAGTCAGTAACTTCGATCGACTCATTGAGTTTAATAAGAGCAATGTCCGCCATCTTTTTTTCTTTGTCATATTCAGGATGAGCCATTTCGATGTGAGCGCTATGCAGTTGAGTTCCGTTCGACCAGCGGGCTCTGTCTCTTTGACCAAAAGTCAAATCAAATACATTGGGGAGGCAATGCGCAGCGGTGAGGGCCCACCGCTCCGAGATGAGCACTGCTCCACACAGGCCTCTCTCGCTCTTTAACATACCCATCCACGGCCAGGACTTTTCAGAAGCCAAAACGCCATTTATGATCATGCCCTGAGGGTCGTTTGCCATCGTGCCGCAACTGCTAAGCTGAATGTCCATGTCGTGATGTGTGTCGTCTGCTGTTGTTACTTCCGTCTGGCGTGACCAATCCTTGCTGTTTTGCTTATACAAGCTTTCACCTGATGTTCTCCCATGAAATGTCTTAGTAGTATGTGGTAGTAAGTATGGACTTTTGTTAGGCGACGGAGGGTGGGTCCAGTGTGGGCGGTGACATTCGTGGGGAGGTGAAGACCTTTGACACGCTTCAATGAGGTTTAGGATGACATACAAGTTCAAAAGAAGCTGCAAAGAAAACCAAAACCAAATAAAAGGACTATAACAATCAAAAAGAGTCTACAAAGATTTTTACTTTATTTTTTTTTATCAATAATCAACTATCAAAAAAATCAACTATGGAAATAAGTGTCTCTTCAATGATTTTATTGTTGATCGAAGAATGAATTTAATATCTAAAATTAATATTTAATTTCTGCTATATGTCGTCCTATGCTTATCTTGTTCAACCCATAATCATGCGCAATAAGACACGCACAAGTGCACACAAACATTTCTAATGAATATAAAATGCACTTCAATTTTTTAAAACTATCCTTCAAAACAGATGGTTAAGTTGTTACGTGCTTGACTTTCAAGCCTGGGTTTTTGAGTTCGAATCTCGGTGAAGACTGGGATTTTGAATTTTAGGATTTCGCGCCGAGTCCACCCAACTCTAATGTGTACTTGACTTATTAGGGGAAAGTAAAGGCTGTTGGTCGTTGTGCTGGCCACATAACACCCAGCTCGTTAACTGTTGGCTACAGAAATAGATGACCTTAACATCATCTGCCCCATAGATCTGAAAAGAAAAACAAAACTTTTTTTTATATATATCTGTTTGTAAAATGTTTTACATGTTTCGGATGTTCCTTCAGAGTTGAAGATAGTTTACTTCCTAGTCCAAACCTCCCGCAGGACGACGGGGGATGGGAGCGGGCAGGGTTTGAACCTTCGACCGTCGATATATCCAAACGACAGTCCAGCGCACAAACAGTACGACCAGGCAGCCATCCTGAGTCTTTATTAAAACATTGTGTTAATGTCAATGGTATATCTTCATTATATACCTGATCCAGTTCGTGTAAGACATCACTATCTTATCTTATATAATACAGACGTTACTTCAAAAAAGAAGATGATTACGTCCTACGAGTGTGTATATATGTCAGGATAGTATATTCTCCTGCATACCTTCTCTCCAAAGCTGGCCCATGCTGAAACGTAATAGCTGTGTCCAGACTTGCAACTTAAAGGAGAGCCTGAGTCTCCTACACAAAGTCCAGCGTCTGGCTACTCCCTGTTTCTGGCTAGGCAGATCTGCCACGGTGTGACCATCTGCCCGCTCAGCATCATCCTGAAGGTGCAGATGTTTTGAGGCGCAACTGTCACCTTCAGCTGCTTCAGAAATCTCGAAGATTGAGAGTCTGTTGCTGCTTCCTTTCCCCACCCGGACGCGTGGCACGCGGAGAAGGCGATGTTTGAGAACGGAAGACATATTGTCTGTGAATCGAACCGAACTATTTAGCCTTAAAATGGCGATGTCGTCCAAGCGGCGAAGTTTGTCATAATACGGGTAGACAGTTTCAAAAGAAACGCCTAGACTTTGGAGGTCGATGATCACCGCGCCCTGTCCTTTATCCCGAATGATACAGAACGGACATCTGGCAAGCAGTGCGCAGCGGTCCGGACCCAAATGTCCGAAATCAATACTGCTCCACACATAACATTTTTGCTTCGTAAAAGTCCAGCCCATG
Source organism: Biomphalaria pfeifferi (assembly GCA_030265305.1). Classification (NCBI taxonomy): domain Eukaryota; kingdom Metazoa; phylum Mollusca; class Gastropoda; family Planorbidae; genus Biomphalaria; species Biomphalaria pfeifferi. Next base: position 624,796 of record JASAOG010000243.1, read on the forward strand.
GCCAGGCTTTCTCAGTGGCGTTGACTCAATGTACTTTTTGAGATTCCGGATCATTTTCCATTACGCCGCAAGATATATTGGACTTGTCATCACCGAACATAGTTGTCAATGCTGTATCGTTCAACAATGTCGCTGTGATGTCAGTTCATTTGCGTGTTTTGACGTCATATGACCTGCGAGTTGTGACGTCCGTTTGTCTCCGACTGCTTAGTTTAACAAACGACGTGGCAGGCGGCATTGTGGTGCATTCTGGTCTTGAGACAGACCTCTGGGCAACATGCAATCGTCTTGGACATTGTGAGAGAAAAAATAAACCAAATCTGAACAAATCAGTTGACAATATAAAACATAATGAACAAGTTGACAGAAGGAAGCCTATTTAATAAATAAAATACAGTAATCTTTCAGTTATATTTTTTTAATACTTTTTTTTTTCACGAAAGGGATAGCCCTTTGGGGTTGGGGTTGTCACAATATTACACAGATATTAATTGCTACCAAAAAAAAAAACAAAAACTTTCAGATACAAAGATACATGTTAAGTGTCTTTCGTTCCGCTTGAGTCGCTCAAGATTTACAAACTGGTTTCAGTTTTTTTTTCTAGCGTTTGATTCCCTTAATTAGTAACACACTTAATAACTATAGCTTTTAAATAGCGCTACGTTCATGCTTATCGCATGCTCAGAGCGCTATGGTCCAATCTCATTTGAGGACCAGTGGGGGGAGGGGTATCTAGGTGAAGGTTTTTCCGTGCTGCCTTTAGGCAAGCTCTGCTCGAGTCGGGTGTCGAATCTCAAGCCCTATTTATAAATAGCCAAGCCAAGCTAAGATCAAGCGTTCTTAGCCTCTCGACTACGCTTCCCACCACTTCACACAGTTTTACTCGGTTACCTGGACTTTGAATCTTTATATTTGTACGGTTAACAGATGTATCAATAGACCAATACAATTATATCCAACAGTCTTTATACTTTCTGGGATATCAGGAAAAGTGGACAACACAATGATAACTATTCCCTATGCTAGGACCAATTTGAACATGTGCTCCTTCTTTTCTAGTGCTATTAGAACATGGAACGGGTTGCCTGAATCAGCCAGGGAAACCAACGACTTGGAAGTGTTTAAGTCACTGATTAGAATGTATGACAAAATTGACACAAGGATACGCGTAGGACGTAATTATCTTCTCTTTTGAAGTAACGTCCGCAATTTATAAGATAAGATGCAATAAGATAAGATAATGGAGAGATGAGTAGACTTAGAGTGAAGAAATTAATTCCTGACTAATATGATCTACATTATTGTATTGTATTGCCTTCGCTAATGAATAATTGGGCAAAGTTTCAACTTGATCCGAGAATGCTTGTAGGAGAAATAAGGTGTTCTATTTTTTTAGCAGACAGAGAGTGATATAAGCTTTGGAAACATACTAGACTTTTAATAGTTTACTGTTTCTTACCTTAGACACATTCGCGTGCATTGTAACACAGGCTTTGAACACTGAAGACAACACATACGAGTAAGACAATCACACGTATAGAGTTTTAACTACAACACACTTGTCATCATGTGTAAAAAAAAAAAAAAGTAATTAATGACTTAGTTGCAAGGAACATGTGAGTGGGCAGCAGACAGACCAGCATCATCAGAGGACTTGTTTACATTTCTGTTGACGGAACTCGCCAGAGTTCAAGATAAAGTGTCCTATTTCTGATTTTTGAATTTGTACCGCATATATAGATGTGGTACAAAGTTCTAGGTATTAAATATCAGAGGTGGCTTTAGGGGAGTAGTGGGTGGTGTTACGACTTTTCCGCGGTGTCGAGTATAAGCGATGAAAAGGAGCTAATACTCAGCAGTAATTCTGTAACACCGGCGAAAGGCCGAAACAATCAACATAGGTGGAGTCGACGCTAGTGTTAAATAACACAAGGGAATCGTCGAATGTCGCCTAGTACTACCGTCTATATAATTTTTCTTATTCCTACTGTGATAAGAAAAGCGTCTTTTTTTTTAGCTTCGCCTAGAGCGTTCTTACTTTTTAAAGATCTATCACGTCATTTTCACTAAGTAAAAACTTGCCCCGAAACAAATAACTCATTCCTAATCGTGTCATAACAGCGGGGAAGCCTCAGACATCTTTCTGAACACAAGTATGATCTTTCAATCAAGTCCATTACGAACGTACGTGCCCAAGTGCCTAGAATGTATCACAATATCTCACAATTCATAAACCTGTCCCAAGCCTTTGACTTTGACGCGTTTTTCTTTCTAGGAAGCCTCTCCATGCCCCTCGCCTTAAGATGGCACCGTCAGCCCATCGTACAGATGTACGAATACTTTTGGCTCTGAGATGACAGTCAATGCTAAAGTACCGCCTCTGTTAATATGCACACAATTTTTTTTAAACTTTGGCTCTTACCTTGATTGGGTGCACCGAATAATTGAGGCTACAGTACAATACGTTGGGAGGGGGAGTGGGGAGTACTTTAATTGATGTGTTATTGTCACACCTGGACACGCGCTCCTAATTGTTGCTGTGTTCGCTCAACAAAGTAACGCAAAAAAAGAAAAGAAATATTAAAGATTACTTTTTCTTAATCAAAGCATATCTAAAGGAGAAGAACTGCACATTTATAGCCACATATATATATATATATATATATATATATATATATATATTTATATATCAGTACTCTAAGATTTATTTCCCTTTATCATGCCGGGTCTATAAGCAAAGTAAATATGTCGAATAATTTCAAGTTTAAAAAACAAAGGTCTCAAATAAAAGTGAGAAGAACTATGAAGAATAAAGACAGTACATATATGGCTAACGTATCAATTCTTGGTGTTGCGATTCAGTTTCTAGCTCCAAGCAGCGAGTACAACTAAATCGATGTAGCAAAGTAAACGTAAAGCCCCCATTCAGACCTTTGCGATCTGTAGGTCATCTGTTTCTTTGGCCCACGGTTAACGAGGATGTCATGTGGTCATCACAACGACCAACTGCCTTTACTTTTCCCAACTAATGTCAGGTACCCATTAGAGCTGTGAGGACTCAAAGAAGCTCTAAAGATCCCAAAATTTAAAAAACTAGTCTTCACCAAGTTTCGACCCCTGGACACTTCGGTTCGGAAACCAAGTGCTAAACCACTCCGCCATGCTAGTCGATATAGGCGTATTAAATTTGTAATGTAGAAATTGAAATAACCATAAACAAGCTTATTTGAGAAAGAAACCTCAAAAAACAGATTCAAGTTGAGGGATATAATAATTTAAACAAGACTAGTCGACCCGTGGCGTACCATACGTCGCTATTACTATTTAGTAATGGGTGAATACAGAGAAAATTACTTGTTCTTTCCCCCCCCCCCCCCATTTTTTTTATCGCCGCGAAAGTTACGTTGGTTAACTCTAGTCCGACTTGCAGAAGTAAGAGTTATCTTTCCATGACGTTTTCGTGGGGTCCTGCATGCTTGGGCCACGAAGAGAATTATTGAAGCAAGATAAAATCACTCTAAAATATACACGGCTTGCTGTCACACGTCTCCTGCTTGTCTCCCCTTCTTTAACTTTCACACCAGCATTTATTAACTTGAACTACGACAGACTACATTGCGATTTCATCAGAATCTATTCAGGCCTACACAACCAAAACCATCTGCTCCCCCTTTTCTAATGCTCACATCGTAAATACGCATATACTTTCCATAACGCTTGATACTAATTCCAAGATAAACTTCTGTGTATGTGTGTGTGAAGTGAAGAGTGTGTGAGAGAGGAGGGGGGGGGGGGAGCCATCAGCATTTGTGTTAAATTATGAACTCGGAGGAAGAGGTTGGGAAAAAAAAGGGGGGGGGGGAGGTATATGATACTTGAGTTATCAGACAACTATTAAAAAAAAAAGAGTCCAATAAAAATGTCTGACTAGATTCAAGCGGTGCAGCAGAAAGGGAGATAAGACAAGTTGTCACAAGACTTAGCCAGTCAGCCACTTTGTTTTCAGCCGTAATAAAAAAAAATCGATAGTTTGCATTTCTTTTTCTTCCATTGCAAAATAACTTGACACTTTACCTCGAAATCTAAATATACTTTACATTTAGACTAGTTTAACGAAAATTCCGGATATTTATTGCATGTAATGCCTGCATCTGTATCTACTTATATCTGTATCTGCCTGTATCTGTATCTGTCTGTATCTGTATCTGCCTGTATCTGTATCTGCCCGTTTCTGTATCTGCATGTATCCGTATCTGTCTGTATCTGTATCTGCCTATATCTGTATAAGCCTGTATCTGTATCTGCCTATATCTGTATATGCCTGAATATGTATCTGCCTACGTTTGTATCTGTCTGTATCTGTATCTACCTGTATCTGTATCTGCCTATAGCTGTATCTGCCTGTATCCGTATCTGTCTGTATCTGTATCTGCCTGTATCTGTATCTGCCTATATCTTGTGTACTCTCATAGCCAAGTTTTTGTTCGGAATTTTCCTTTCATCAAAACTTAAATGTTGATTAGCAAGCTACCACTTACGTTGCTACCTAAACAACTCATCTAAAACTGCTAAGGACACGGTTTTGTTATATTTATTTTTATCATATTTTTACATGCCCATTTATTGTGGACATAAGTCTGGATGGGCCGGATGTGGCCCTTAGGGGCCGTATTTTGGGCATCACTGCTTTCAAGCATTCAGCATTACTTGCTCCCCCTCCCCCCCCCCCCCCCCAAAATCGATGTCATCGCTTCTTTATTTACATCCACCCATATTCCTCTATGAATAGACCACACTAGTCAAGTCTACATTCGTATAAAATACGATGCTAATAAAATACATGTAATATAATGTAATATCTACATAATCCATTTTTTTTATTCATAAGTTTTTTTCTGATGTATCCATGGCCGGATTTAAGTGTGGGGATTTTTGTGAAGGCCCTTACACTTTTCTTCTTGCAAGCTTTAAAAAAAAGTCCACTTTTGAATAAATATACTTATATGGTATATATAACCATGATAAATCTAATCCTACTTTCATTTTTTTTTTTTTAAATATTTAATTTGCATATTTTAGTTTTTAAAGGTGTGCTTTTTTTTTTTGAGTTTGTGTGGAATGTGATGCCATTGGTAGACGCACTGCCGTAAATCCAGAGCTGTATTTCAATATTCCGAGCAGGATATACAAGAGGACAATTCTTAATCACGTGACATTGTTGCTACCCGACGTAAGATTTTAAGTGGTAGCGTTAAAAATTAAAAAAAAAAAAATCTTAAATTTCTGACACTACTAAATTTTTATATATTTTTATCTTTTCTGGGGCCTCTTTCTTGTGGATTCTCAGGGGCTCTAGCCCCACCTGCCCTACCTTATAACCGACTCTGGCATTATCTCTGACCCATTGACACTAGCAATTTGTTCAGCGACTTAAAACATGACTTTGTTCAGTTACGTAAGAAATGACTTTATTCAGCGACTTAAAACATGACTTGTTCAGCGACTTAAAACATGACTTTGTTCAGTTACGTAAGAAATGACTTTATTCAGCGACTTAAAACATGACTTGTTCAGTGACTTAAAACATGACTTTGTTCAGTTACGTAAGAAATGACTTTATTCAGCGACTTAAAACATGACTTGTTCAGCGACTTAAAACATGACTTTGTTCAGCGATATAAAATATGACTTTGTTCAGCTACTTAAAACATGACTTTGTTCAGCGACTTAAAACATGACTCAGTCAAAGACACAAGCACAGGCCAGTATGTTTTCAATGCTATGAAGAACTGTGGTAAAAGTGTTTGGTTGGCTTGTACAAGATGGCAAGGGTAACAACTGCTGGAGACCGTGCTTTGACTGAGAAAAACAGATTTTGTAATAAAATAAAGAGCAATACCCCAACCATAAACTCATTACGGAAAAGCTGACACAAATCTGTTATGAGTACCTATGTGTAATGTGTGGCATCAAGATCTCGAATATTATAAAATGAAACTCCCAGTGCTAGCTTAGCACCAGCACTTACCATTTTCATAAACTATGCAACTATGTAAGGCCTACGATTGTTGAGAGCCCCGCAGAAGTCAATTGTAGTATTATATTTTTGAAAAAATAGCGAAACCTATCCTGACTGTTATTGTTGAAGTACACTAGGCTTTTAATAAGCTGCATAGTTTTAGTTTTTTTTTTTCGCAGTTAATTTATTATATTTTTCTATTTTATTTGGGGCCACCAAATTCACTTCGCCTACCATAGAGACTCCAATTATGTAAGGCCGGCCCAGACTGGAAGTTCCGAAAAGTAATTTAAGATTTTGAAACAAAACATTCCGATGTTCGCTAACACAGTAGTATCCGCTGGCCTAGCATTAGAAGAATATGGAATCTAATCGAAATTGTTAAGTTCCTTGAAGGACATTGACTGTGACTTTGTTACTAATATTTCTAATGAAGAGTGGAAGACAGACTTCATGTTTATCTTCGAAAGCATTGCAATTTGTTGTTTGCATATGAAATGTATGTGCATCTTAATTCTTTCCAAATAAAGCTATTCCATTTCTTGAGGCCAGCAAGTGAAATTCGGCTTTATCATTGTCCTTACATAAAAGGTGAAACTATTTCTAGTGAAATGGTTGCAATGTACAAGACTTATTTGGATTCCTTGATTGTGGAATTTGAAAGCAAATTTTAAGACGTCAGCAACATGAACCAGATTTCAATACCCTCCACTCACCATTTATGCAGCAGCTGTCTCAGCTCCAGATGACATGAAAGAGAAGTTCCAGTCAGTTCTTTCGCGGGAGTTTCATGGATGCCAGAATCTGCATACCCACACTTAAAAAAAAACTTTCCTACTAAACTTTCATATTATTTGGAACCACATTCATCTGCGAACATGTTTTTTTTTGTTTGAAAATTATCAAGTGTTAGAACAGGTCGATGCTTATTGATGTGCCAAAATCTTAAAATATTGTTATGAAAATTATATTCTGTATCGGTTGTCGTTCTTATGTTTACATGTGCTTGTAACTCGTCCGTGAGAATGTGTTCACGAAATGTGTGTTGTGTTGTCATTCAGTGTATTAAAGCCATACTATACAGACATGGTTCTCGACTCTCTTATCTTTATGTTCATAACAATTTAATACACTGAATCGAAAACTGTGAAATTGTTAGTATTTCGAAATGGATAGGATATTTCGCCCAGAGAAGTTTGACATCGAGCCCACAGCACCTCAAGCAGCAGAGCATTGGCAGCACTGGTATGAAACGTTTAAAAATTTTATATCGGTAGTATCAGTAGACAATCTTGATACTAAGAAACTACTGATATACTATATCTCTCCTGCTGTATATCAAATGATACTTGATAAAGAGACATTTGATGAAGCTATCCAGACTCTAAATGGCATCTACATTCAACCAAAGAATGAGGTGTTTGCTAGGCACAGGTTAGCTACTTAAAACAAGAGCAAGGTCAAACGATATTCGCCTACATGCAGAAATTAAGAATTCTGTCCAAAGATTGCAACTCAAAGCGGTGACTGCTGAACAACACCGAAAAGAGGCTATTAGAGATTCGTTTATCAATGGACTAGTGTCCAACAGCATTCGAAAACGTCTACTCGAAAAGACTGTTTTGAGTTTAAAGGACGCCTTCGAGGAGGCTCGCTTACTAGAACATGCTTATCAGCACTCATTCCAGTATGAATCATCACAGCCGGAAACTAATTGCGCGGCAACTACTCTCACCAATTCTTCGGCCTCACCCTTGCCAAACGTAACGATTCCTCAAAGTGCAAGCAATTCACACACACATGAAATAAATGCATTAGCTAGGAAGTGTTATTTTTGCGGCAGGGTTAAGCATCCCCGCTCACAATGCCCTGCAAGGGAAGTGACATGCAATCAGTGCTTCAAAAAGGGTCACTTTCAAAGAGTTTGCAAATCTAGATCTTCAACAGTTTCGGCTATTGCTACTGTGCAGCCTTTGAATTTAAACAAATCTACAATACCAATTTGCATCAACAACGTGCCATTGAAAGCCCTAGTAGACACTGGGAGCTGTGAAAGCTATATTTCGACGCACATCGCTAAGAAGCACACATGGCAGACATGTTCCTCAGGCAACAGAATCTTTATGGCTTCCACCCATCTATCTCGGATCACTCAAGGACATATCTACGCTAACATACGTCTCAAAAATGAACGATACGAGGGAGTTAGACTTTCTCTACTAGACAATTTATGCTCTGACGTAATACTTGGACTTGACTTTATAAGTTTGCACCAAAACTTGTTTATTCCTTTCGATGGTCAGAAACCATCATTATGCCTAAGTACTCTCCAGCCAGCGAAGGTAGAGGCTCCTAGCCTATTTAGTAATCTGTCACCAAACTGTAACCCAGTGGCTACAAGGTCTCGCAGATACTCAGTTCCAGATAGAAAGTTTATAGAGAAGGAAATTCAACAACTAATAAAGGATGAAATTATTGAACCATCTAAATCTCCATGGCGTGCACAAGTCCTAGTCACAACAAATGACAGACATAAGAAAAGAATGGTTGTGGACTACAGCCAAACCATAAACCGGTTCACTCTACTAGACGCCTACCCTATGCCCAGAATTGACGAACTGGCAGAGAAGATTTCGCAATACTCTGTATATAGCACTTTAGGCCTGAAAAGTGCATACCATCAGATTCCTATAAAAGAAGAGGAAAGGCCGTTCACAGCCTTCGAAGCATGTGGGAAACTGTATCAATTCCGTCGGATTCCGTTTGGCGTTACGAAATGGAGTCGCCTGTTTTCAGCGTACGATTGACAAAATCATCGAAGACGAACGACTCACTGACACTTTTGCTTATGTGGACAATGTGACCATCTGCGGTATGGACTCTAAATCACACGACCGAAACCTACAGCGATTTCTTGATAGTGCTCAAAAGTTTGGAATCACTCTTAATGAAACAAAAAGTGAAATTAGCACTGCTAAAGTGAGACTGTTAGGATACGAGATTTCCAAAGGACAACTTAAGCCGGATCCTGAGAGAATTCGCGCTCTAAGGGAATTACCCGTACCAGTGAACATGCATGAACAGAAACGAGTAGTGGGTCTTCTGGCTTACTACTCACAGTGGATACCTAACTTCTCAACAAAAATAAGCCTGTTAACAAGAAATCAATAATTTCCTGTCTCCGAAGAAGTCAAAAGAACATTTGAAAGTTTGAAAAATGAGCTTGAAAAAGCCGCCGTATATACTATTGATCCGAATCGCCCTTTAACCGTTGAGACGGATGCTTCTGATATAGCCATTGCGGCTACCCTCATCCAAGATGGCCGGCCCGTTGCTTTCTTCTCTCGCTCATTAACAAAAAGTGAAAGAAAACATTCTTCAGTTGAGAAAAAAGCATATGCCATTGTTGAGAACGACTTCTTGGGTTCAACCGAAGAAGTGGTTTCGGGACATCCTTGCCAACATGGTTGACCAGTCCTGGTCCTGTCCTGCTGAAGAAGAACGTTAGATCATCTAAATACGATCCTATAACAGAGGAAGTTGATTTGGTAACATGCAACTCTCAGTATGCTGAAATCCGAACACCAACCGGTCGAGAGGAAACTGTCTCACTACGAATGTTAGCCCCTAGGGAGGAACAAAAAGTTATAGAAAATGAGAATCAGAGTAGAACAGAGCTTGATATTGGCTGCCCCATCCAAAGCTCACCTCCCAGGAATCAACCTACTGATTCTACCATGCCTGAAGAAACCACCAGCACCACTGAAGACATAGCCAGACCGTCCGAAACTCAAGCAGATGAAACTACACATACATACAATCTTAGAGTAAGGAGAACTAGGCCCAACTACAAAGTGTAAAAGCTCATCAGCTTACTAGAACTCTTACTTTGACATTCAGTTTTGTCTCCAAAATGACATTTGTTTATTTTACTACTTTCATTTGGTTTTGTTGACTTGAGTTTAATGAGATATTTGATCTATCATGATATATTTAAATAAGCTATTTGATTTACACTTACTTATATCAACATGTTACATTATGTCATGCTATTCTACATTGTTTGTTTACTTGAATCTCTATTATTATTCTGCACTTACTTAATTCTTCTATTGTTTATAATACTAGTTAGCATTATTTGAACTGGGGGTGAATGTTATGAAAATTATATTCTGTATCGGTTGTCGTTCTTATGTTTACATGTGCTTGTAACTCGTCCGTGAGAATGTGTTCAAATATTATTTATTGACTGTAATTTGACAGCGGTCACAATGATAACAACTAGTAAGCTGGTTCCATGGTTACGGAACATTATTCACGAGAGTAAGCAGTTATATACTTTACATTAAGTACAACTACATGTTTGTGGTGAAATGTGATTGAAACAGATAGCATCAAAATAAATAAAAAAAATCATTCGTAAAATTAGTTCAAGAAATTGCTAACTCTTGTTATAATTCCTCAATTGGGAGTGCAAATATATATATATGCGCCCCCCCCCTTCCCCAATTTATTTTTAATGCGGCCCTCGGCAGAAAAAGGTTGCCCACCCCTGCAATAGACTGATCAACTAAGCTAAATGTTACAGTGTCGTGATAACCACAAGTCCGATTGTGTTATAAAATTGGTTAATAATGTAAGCACTTGTATTTCATTAGAAGGAAGCTGGTCACTGAGCCATGCTACAGGGAAAAGGCTGTGCAGTATTAGCAAATAGTCCGCCTGACTCTCAAGTAGACATGCGGACAGATCATACCATGATTTCGGCCTCTACGCGAATATACCATACCATGATTTCTGCCTCTTAGCAAACAGATGATTCTATGTTTTCTGCCTCTACGCGGACACGGGATAATGAAACAGCTGCTATACTTTCTGCCACCAAGCGGACATGCGGACAAGAATCAGCAAATGTTGCCGTTTTCTTATAAGATTTAATTCATTTAAAGACTAGAGAAATCTAACCAATACACTATGCCGGAGTTTATCATGTGATAGCCCCACTCTCCTCAAGCTTTAAAATAAATGCACTGAAATTATAAATAAATGTAAACACAAGTATGTGATGAAAGAAATGAAGTCATTATAATTTTAATTTCACGTATTTTCTTGTATAAAATGTGTATATTTTGTTAACTCTTTCTCTCCGTAATTATTTTTCCGCGTTTCGGCGGAATTCTTCATTTGCTAATTACTTTTTCATCACCCCTGTTATGATTAAGCTTTAATAGCTTTCTCGTTTGTTATCAGAAAATGTTTTATTTGGGTACAGAATTAAAGGAGAATGCATGCTCTTTTTATGTAACACAAAATAAAAGTTTATAAAATTAAACATTAATTTAATTTAATGATGTAAAATCAACGATGGTATCGTCAATTCGGAGAGAAAGAGTTAAAAAGTAAATATTTTGTAAATCTGGAAAGCTCCTTTCGTTTTGACGCCATGAGTGGGTTCACAATCGTGCTCTATCGTAGATGTGGTCATGCCAGTATAAACTAACCCAATGCAATCTTAACCAGTATAATAAGGCTTGTCTTCGAGTCCGGAGATTAATCAGGAATGCTATATAATGTAGCCCTATAGACCTACAGCTTTATCAGAAAACCGAAACCCTAATTTAATTTAACCCAACACAATTTAGCGCCATACAATATTGACCAATGTCTTTGGTAAATGTTTTCTAATTATTATCTTTACTTTTCTTGAGCTGTATCTAATCCGAAGGCTGGTTTTTAAAACTCCTACAATTGTTTGCTAAGTGAGGACAGTCTCACTCTTCCTACTCTGCTATATCTGTAGTGTTGGAAAAAGCCGTAAATCCTATGGGCGTGGTACTAGTGGGTCATAAATGTCGGGTAACTACGGGCCTTAAATCAGCACCCCCCCCCCACCACTTTCCCTCATGAGACCCTCTTACATTCAATTATAAAAGGTCGTAATGTTATTTTCAATCGCCATGGGCGTATTTATCACTCATATACCACTGATAACTAAAGTAAGTTTCAAATATATAAATAATGTTGGTAGTTGTTTTAAAATAGGTTCCTATTGGTCAGAATATCCCAAGCATATTTAATTTCTTTTATTACTGGATTGAATTAAAAAACAACTGTTCACACAAATAATATTTCATGCCGAACTCAAACCTTGGACCTGAATTAAACAAACTAACTTAAGTATAAGTGTGGGGTCTAATAATCAATCATCTATATCAGTGGATCAGTTTTAGAGAATAATGACGAGAATATTATTAATTAAACGACTATTTTGTACAGCTTGTCACAGCGTGCTACTTTATCATGCTCTTTGCACCCTGGTCCTATGTCCTATGTCCTATCGCTTTTTTACAAAGCCAATATCAACTCACTGTCTGTCAAAAGTTTGTACACGTTATTTCTCCGACACCCAATCTCGGATCAAGCTGAAATTTCGCACAATCATTTATTTTACCAGACAACACAAGAATCAATAAATAAAAAAAAACCCTAACTAGTTTATTAACTATTGGTAATAAATTACTTTGTTTGCTTTCTCAATTAAGGGAAAGAAATAGTACATGACTGAAGTGGTGATATAAATTGAATTAGTCGCCTTTTATAGATTGTCGTCTAAAGTTCATTACAAATTTAATTACATAAGTATTCCAAACTAATTGATATACTTAATAGAACCTTTGTTTGCTTTGTATTTTGCTAGTTTTGTATTCTGCTTGTTTTGTATTCTGCTTTCGGCTGTAACAAAGTGAAAGCTTAGTGATTATTTCTCTTATTACTGGTAGACTACTACGAATAACGCTTTGTTCCCCTGTATAGTTCCCCCCATAGGAATTTTTCCTTATTTTATTCGTTTACAATATTCCGCATTCGGTCATCAGAACAGACCCGTCCTCTATTGGGTTAATGGACATTCTTTATTGCTAAATCCAACAATTTTTATTATTTTTGGTTTATTTGTTGTTGTTTTTTTAAATCAAGAATATTAACATATCAACTTTAAGCTAACGTACACATTTTAAGAATAAAACCCCTATCAAGTATCCGCCTCTGAGCTAACACCATATTCTTTTTTTTTTCCTCTGATTTTTTTTTTATTTCTAAGGAAAGATAGTGAGCTAAGTATATAACTATACTACAGTGTGTGTGTGTATGAGTTTGTGTGTGTGTTGGTGCAGTAAAACTTTTCGTTTCGGGTCGGCAACAAGGTAATAGTTTTTTTTAAAGTTGAGTTTAACAAATCTAGTGTATATCTAGGTACTGACTAAGGATTTGTCTAGCACATGTCTAGAGTATGACTAGTCTAGATGGGATGACTACAATACACCCAATAAGAGTCTGATCTTTATAGGATATAAATGAAATATGTTTAGCATATATCGGATATTTGTTCTCCAAATTAAGTTTACGGAGTATATCTCTGGTTAGGAGAGAATAGGATTGAGGTCTGGTCTAGGAGTTGGTTAAATCTAGGATATGTCTAGGAATAGGAAATAGTACAATAAGTCTAGAATGGTATAAGTGTTTTTATTTTAAACTGAAATTGACTGTGTGACGGTGCAAGACAATGCAAGTGTTAAGATAATTTTTGACATATGGAAAACTAAATCAGTGAAAAGGTGGAGACAATGTGATGGAAGGAACTTGTTTGAGGACAAGCGATAGTGTTTCCAGATCCGTGGATGTGTTAACATTAGGTTTTGTTGAGCAAACAGATCTTCGGTGACTATGGCGGTACGTTGTATTGAGAGTGTCTCTGTCTTGGTGTAGTTGTATTGAGTGTGGCTCTGTTTATGGTGAAGTTGCATTGAGTGTGGCTCTGTCTTGGTGTAGTTGTATTGAGAGTGTCTCTGTCTTGGTGAAGTTGTATTGAGTGTGTCTCTGTCTTGGTAAAGTTGTATTGAGTGTGTCTCTGTCTTGGTGAAGTTGTATTGAGTGTGTCTCTGTCTTGGTAAAGTTGTATTGAGTGTGTCTCTGTCTTGGTGTAGTTGTATTGAGTGTATCTCTATCTTGGTGAAGTTGTATTGAGTGTGTCTCTGTTTATGGTGAAGTTGCATTGAGTGTGGCTCTGTCTTGGTGTAGTTGTATTGAGAGTGTCTCTGTCTTGGTGAAGTTGTATTGAGTGTGTCTCTGTCTTGGTAAAGTTGTATTGAGTGTGTCTCTGTCTTGGTGAAGTTGTATTGAGTGTGTCTCTGTCTTGGTAAAGTTGTATTGAGTGTGTCTCTGTCTTGGTGTAGTTGTATTGAGTGTATCTCTATCTTGGTGAAGTTGTATTGAGTGTGTCTCTGTCTTGGTAAAGTTGTATTGAGTGTGTCTCTGTCTTGGTGTAGTTGTATTGAGTGTATCTCTATCTTGGTGTAGTTGTATTGAGTGTGTCTCTGTCTTGGTGTATTTTAATTGAGTGTGTCTCTTTTTATGGTGAAGTTGTATTGAGTGTGTCTCTGTCTTAATGTAGTTGTATTGAGTGTGGCTCTGTCTTGGTGAATTTGTTTTGAGTGTGTCTCTGTCTTGGTGAAGTAATATTGAGAGTGTCTCTGTCTTGGTGTAGTTGTATCGGGTGTGTCTCTGTCTTGGTGAAGTTGAAATAAAGGAAGAAAAATGTAAGTGGACAAAACCATTGTCACGTGGTATTTTGATAACAGGCCAGAGTATAAAGAGAACTGTTTGATCTTGTGTCACTCCAGAGGTGAGTAGAGGTTAAATACTCTGTTCTTAGCGCGCTCTCTGACTGTCTGTTTGTCTCTCTGTCTGTCTGTCTGTCTCTGTTACACACTAATTCGTCCATTCTGTCTTTATGTATTATAAAAATCGATTCTAGAAAAGTTTTTATTTTCAATTAAAAATTAGTGTAAACCTTACTTTGTAATTAGTTTCTCTCTCTCTCTCTTTCTTGATGTTTCTTCCTAAGTATCTGTCTGTCTGTCCTTCTGCCTGTCTCTCTATCTCATATTTAACATTTAAACATTTAAACCAAGCAAAGTTGTTGTTTTTAAAAAACAATTATTCCTTTAGGATTATGTCCAACAGCCCTGCTCTTAGTAAATAGTGAACGATCCCCCCCCCCCCCCCCCCCCAGGAACTATCCTGGTCAAACGTATGTATAAATCTACATACAGTATATGTAGGGAAGAAGAGGAAACCGTGCCTCATATTCTGTTTGAGTGCCTCAGACTTGCTGATCTCCGTCTCGACAGGTCTGGGAAACCCAAAATTCTCGACCTGTATGGCGACATTTATGCACTACGCAAGACAGCAGGGTTTCTGTCCAGGGCTTTTGCAAGAGAGGATTTGAGCCTCTCAAGCCCTCACTCAAATGGAGTTTGATGATGATGATGATGATGATGATGATGACGATGATGACGATGATGTCATACAGTATAAAAATATTGTACTTTGCTGATATAGATCCAGACATTGAAACATTAAAAGACATTAGTCTAGACTTGAATTAGGGATCTAGATATATGGTATAGGTTCATAAAAGTCTGGTGATAGGCCTATTGTCCAGACTTGGAATACAGTGCGCAAAATGTTCCTGGACATTTTTATTGAGCTCTTTAATAAAGTAAAATGTTCCCCTTTCAGACCTTGCAATCTATAGGGCAGATCAACTAAATTAAGGTCATCTGTTCCTGTGGCCCACGGTTAACGAGGGTGTCATTTAGCCAGCACAATAACCAACCGCCTTTACTTTCCCCCCTTGGTGGAATCAGAGGCGCTCTAAAGATCCGAATTTTCACCAGGATTTGAACATTACGCTGGCCCACGGGTGTTGAAGATAAAGATAGTCTAAACCTCGAGACCAAATTTAATTTCAAAGATTATTCTATGTTGAAAAATCATAAAGGTGAAACCATAGTTTCCACTATGTGGCCAATTCGCTAATATATTTTCTTCCCAAAGATATACATAAACTGCCGCTGTCTCGAAAAATTGTTAAAATCGATTTCGAGATCCATGTCTACCCAAGTTTTCATTGGTTTCTCTTTGTCAGACTCCAGATGAATTTAAATAGCCAATATGAACAATAGTAAAAGAAATGGTGTGGAGTAATTAAATTTGTAATTTTTGCAAGGTATATGATTTAGTAATTAAAACATGAATAACAGTTTATACAAGATTACTTCCCTTTTCACATACCCAGGAAACAAAAGCAACATATAGATTTAAATAATTGACACAGACACAAATTTTTCCTTTGAAAACAGATCAAGTAGAAGTTCTTAATTTTTCTTACTTATTGGAACATTATGTTTTCATAGTAATTTTTCTTTAATGGCTTTGTATAGCGCACTTTTGATGTAATAGCTCATTGCTATCAAGCCCAAACTTTTTGATGGACTTATGGAGGGAGGGGAGGTTTGCATGCTTTCTTTAGGCGTTCAGGAAACACAGCTTTAATCAGTAAGGTGGCGTACTTAAATGTGTTGTCTGTTTGATACTATTGACTTGACTTGATCTCACAAGATTACTGACTTCGATGACTTGGTCATTATTACTTAATATACTAACTACGAGTTTGACACATTCTAGAGACACACAAATAAGTTAACAACTATACACTTGATAAAACCTGTGAAGACTTCAACTATGTTTATTTACATAATGTAATAATCATTCTATGTATATGTATTTTGATATTTTGATTAACTATGTCCTTTCTATGCCTGTCATTTTCCTTTTTATTTAAAAAGATTACTAAATCCTAAGTATCTCCAATTCCCTAGTTTGTAGATGATAGTCAAAGATTTAAATTCAGTGTTCCACATCTTTTCATTTCATTGGTTGGAAGTTTATAATTTGAACTATACAATGTTAAGGACGCTATTGGCAACTAAATAAAAAAAGAATTGAGTAACAATTATAAGACTATCTCAACGCCTGGCAGTTCATCTTGAACCTCATTCACCAATCGTTAACAAACCATATTGAGTCACGTGCTTCTCTATCTCTTCTATACAAATTACGATCTAAATTTAATCAACAATGGTTATCACGTGACAGGTTTTTTCCCCCGTTGTTTTATCGATATTATCACCTAACCGTTCGTTATTCTACATTATCTCTTGTTAGGGGTCTTTTGTGTTTAACTAAGTTTAAAGTCATCGAGTGAAAGTCTAAGGCTTCCTCTTTGAATTATTTTCTGTTATAAACGGCAGCACTTGAATTTGAACTTTGACTCAGTAAACTTGAACCTGAACTTTGACTCAATTTGAACTTTGACTCAATTTGAACTTTGACTCAGCAGTGTGAAAAATTGCAAACAAAATATCACGTACATTAAAAGTAAAACAGATCTAGCCTGTCAACAGTTCCTGAATTTGCACACCGGATACACCAAAAAGTTAGCTATTTTACAGTTTGTCCGCCATTTATGAAAATATCCAGTATTCTCATAGTTTTCTATATTGGCTTGGAATATTGTGTTTATATCTGTTGTATAAAGACAAGTTTCTATCATTTAACTAGGACGTGAACGGGATTTATTCATGACGATTGCTGGTCGTTTGGTATAAGCACTGGCCTGTCGTCTCAATTGTCCCGGGTTCGAACCATGAAACCCGCTATCCACTGCAGACCTGTGGGCAATGATTTAATAATCAACAGTTCTGAAGAAACATCCAGATGGGGTAGTCAGGGCCGGCCAAACAAATTGCGAGGGCCTTTAGTTCTAATTTCTATTTTTTTCTTTTACAATAGCGACTATTACCATTAAGTAGATCATTGTATCAACATTTGCTATACAACATGCATAGGAATCAACTCAAACGCAATAGGCGACAGAGGGTTAACTCAAGTTACGTCAGACGTACGATACACTAAATATGTTAACCCTTTTAGCCCTGCATCTTAGAAAGTCTGTGACACGAGCCATGACAGTGCTATACTTAAATGGAAATTGCGGGCCCTTTCTCAGGCGAAGGACCCTAAGGCCGGCCCTGCAGATTCAATTCCACGCACCACTCTATCAAAGCCCCTCCTGATCAACTGCTACTTAGAACGAAAGAGTTCTTACATGGCTTTGTCCTAGCTTTGAGAACAAGTTCTTAGAAATCTACTTTTTAGTAATATTTGTATTTTGACAATATCACAATAAAAACAGTTTATGGTAATCAGTACACTCGATGCATTCTAGATTTAAAACTACGAGGCCAAAAGTATAGCCAAAAGATCCTAGTCTGTAAAGGTAACAGTAAATCACACACTAAAGCTGACATTCCCAAGTGCCGATTGTAAATCATAGTCCAAAGGCGTCTGTCACACAGGAAGTAACAACACCGCACAAGTTGCCTGACCTAGTTGCTGATGAGTGCCCGCCATTTTGACTAAATCGTAACCAGGACAACGAGCTATAAATGTAAAATAGCGATCAATATATGTAGGTAAGTGTTAGCAAAGTCCTATCCAGTTTTCACCTGAAATATTTTGTGCTAAATTTATTTGGTACAGTAAATGCAGTTGACCCACTTTTCTTGCAATTAAATATTAGATGGAATTCTAGCTATAGAAAAGTCAAAGAACAATTCTTAGTATGTTAAAAATACTTTTATTTTAGGGAAAATCTCTGATTAGATCTCTAATAAATTGGCCTTAATGATATTTACCTTCCTCTTGTGAAAGATAAAGACAAGCAGGCTTATTCACATCAGTGCTTTTTTTTTCTGTCTTCAAATTATGGGATAGGGAAGAAACATGAACTAGTTTTAAAATTTCACTTCAATGTTATGACAGTGTTTGGGGTGTTCAAAGGGAAATAACAAACGTAATATAAAAAAATAAGTCCCACCTAGAGTTGAGTCCCTTTAACATTTTTTTTTTTTTACTCTTAGATTATAAGGACATTTCAACTTCCGTACTGTATTAATTGGGTTTTTTTTTTATATAATTTTTTTTTGCTTGAATCTTTTGTTTATTAATTAAGTAAATATGCTAATGTAACTAAGTAGAAAGCGGCTTTTTACTTAAAACTCTCGGGCCTCTAACAAGACGCGTAGCTATTCCACACTGTAACATATGCGAAAGTATGTATATCTGCTAGAAATATGTAACCATCTGAAATACTGCACTCTTCCATAATCTTCGGAATTCGGCATTGAACAAAATAGTGTGCATATATATATATATAAAAGCATTTTTTTTTTTTTTACAATTTAGTTCTGTTTAAGCTACTAAACCACTAAACTTTTGTACATTGTTAATTTTCTTTCGAATTATTTTTATTTTCTGCTTCTTACATAATACACGATTGCCAATGTCAATGAGATATTTTGTATCCCAACAATTTACTACAAGTCCTACACGTCTTTTACTTACTTGTGCTAAAGTCCTACACATCACTTAAATGTGTTAAAGTCCTACACATCACTTAAATGTGCTAAAGTCCTACACATTACTTACTGGTTTGTGTTTGTCATGTTCAAAACTCCCACTTTGAACATAAGATCGAACGACGATTCTGTCTGGTCGTGTCGTCACGAATGTCCCGAGTTTGAACTCTGCCCCTGCCATCCCTATAGTACTGCAGGGAGGTTGAGCTAGTGTCACTAGAGAATGGAATGGGTTGTCTTAATCAGCCAGGATAACCAACGCCTTAGCAGACTTTAAGTCACTGATTAACATGCCTGACCTGATTGACACATGAAATGCTTAGGACTTAATTAGATTCACTTCTCAAGAAACCTCTGTAATTTATAAGATAAGATAAGATAAGATAAGATCTCTTCAGCCTTCTTCAGTCTCGAAGCGACTATGGATCATCTCATGGAAATGAGAGGAATGCCTGGGCATTAGCTGTGATCAGAACGATGTCGCCCACACATCAGTTCCCCCTCTCCAAGCAGCTGATGTATTCAAAGGAACGGCAGTGCCGATACAGTTTGGGGTCAGCGGCGTCTGCCAGGGTGTAGCACTAGATGCTGCAAACTGCCTTAGGGTCGACAGCTCCTGATTTTTCCTCAGGGTTGATTTCCGAAGCCTTTCTCATGATTGGGTATAGCTGCAAGGCAACAGAGGTTTGAATTCAGAGTTTTCCTTCTTCTAGGTGGGTAGCCAGCCATGGCTAACGTTACTCTTCTGCCCGAAGCTTACTGGTTAAGGCACCAGTTACTCGCCTTTACCCCTTCTCCTGTGAGAACAGTTCTGCCGGACTCAATATCTGAGCAACACTTGAAGGCCAGGAGTTGGACTGGTTGTCAGAAGGCTATATAGTAGTATTTATTCTAAACTTAAGTAATTTAAACTTAATTATGATAAAATCTCTTAAAGTACTGGATGAGATTACAGTTATTCTAGTTACCAACACTTAATTGTGATAAATGTATTTTAAAAGAATGGGTGTATGTAGAACTTAATAGAAAGTCTTCAACTAATCATAGAGTGTGCCCCAAGTACACACAGAGATCTTAACATTATCTGTACATAAACGTCAATGACCCAATTAAAATTAATTTTCACATAATGAAATATATCAATGGCTTAATAAAGTAATCTTCCATGATGGAGATTTAGTCATTTCCCAGTTTCTTCTGTCATACAATTGTCATTATTCTATATCTCCTTATCTATATTCTAATGCACCATAAAAAACGGATTTCATTGTATTTTCTTGGTTATTTCCCTTAGAATAGTCTTGTGTGGTGGTGCAAATCAAATTATTCCATCAAATATTTCCCCCTGAACTGAACTTAATTAATCGTATTTTACAAATTGTTTTTGTGTTGTTTTGTTTTTGTTTAGTTTTTTCACATGTGTAATGTAAAATAATGATTGTTTTCAATTAAAACATATTTTAAATTTTAGAAAAATTATCTTTAGGTAGGACCAGTAGAAGGGCAATGCCACATTTCATTTCTTAGTGATGACCAACCTATTTCAACTTGTGGATTATTCAAATTTTCAACACTTATGTCACGGGCCACATTTTCATGTATCTTTTGAAAAAGATACTTGAAATGGGCCTAAAACTATTTTATTAGAAACCCGTGGATCTAGTACTACACTCACTACGTTGATAAATTGGGATATTTGAAGATTACATTAATACCTTTAATGTATCAGTCCTACGTGCCAGAAATGGCTTAAGTTCTCTACTTTAATTGTGAGCGACATAGTAGCTAGCCTCACCACTAATTCATTGTCTTCACTTTTTGGTAAATATTCCCATCGATCCTCCAATCTATAGGCGAAGTTTAACAATCTTTTATTAGCGGTTCAAACCAAGAATGCGTTCATATTTGTTGGCTAACAGAAACTGCAACAATTTCTCTATAAAACAAATGTGTTGGCTTACTGAAACAGCGACACTTTCTCTATAAAACAAATGTGTTGGCTTACTGAGACTGCAACACTTTCTCTATAAAACAAATGTGTTGGCTTACTGAAACTGCAACACTTTCTCTATAAAACAAATGGGTTGGCTTACTGAGACTGCAACACTTTCTCTATAAAACAAATGTGTTGGCTTACTGAAACAGCGACACTTTCTCTATAAAACAAATGTGTTGGCTTACTGAGACTGCAACACTTTCTCTATAAAACAAATGTGTTGGCTTACTGAAACTGCAACACTTTCTCTATAAAACAAATGGGTTGGCTTACTGAGACTGCAACACTTTCTCTATAAAACAAATGTGTTGGCTTACTGAGACTGCAACACTTTCTCTATAAAACAAATGTGTTGGCTTTTTATCATGTTCCACAAAAAAAGATCTGTTCAATTGCTCTTATAGGTTCTTAACTCCCTTTACAAAAAAACTTTAGATAAAAAGTGAGGGCCCTAACGTAGATAAAGATAGACTTTTCCAAACTTTTATTTTTTTTAAAGTGGGTGTGGAGATTTCATACACTTTGTACCGACGTTTTTGGCGGACCGGATGGAAGCGCGTTACGGGTCGGATCTGGCCCGCGGGCCGTAATTTGGGCATCACTGACTTAGAACATTCTGTTGGCAAAGTCTTCGTCTGCTCACTGTGTAATCTGTTAATTATTTGTTAAGCGTCTAGGTTTTTTAGTTCAGTGACCTGACTTACAAGAGGTCGAGAAGCTCTTAAGATAATATATAAACTTTTCTGTTGATTTTTAAAGAGCTGTTGAATGTTACTGAGTTTTGAATCTCACGATTGTCCTAGCCTACGGCTTTTGGTTTAAATTAAAAGACTTTATTATCAAGTTACATTATTTTACATTGTATTAATAAGTTGCTAGTAGACAAAATATCCTTGTGAAGTATACATACAAATGTATCATAATACACATGATACAAAAAAGATCCTACACATCATTCAACTAAACATCCAACATTTCATCAAACAAAACATCCAAAAAATTATCCAACAAAACACATCATTCAGCTCAGTATCCTGCACATCATTAATCACATTATCCAACACATCAACAAGGATACAATCAAATATATCAAACCAATCATTAAATACATAGACATAGTCAAAGACATTATACAATTCATCATTAAACACAAAATCAAACATATTAACCAGCACATCAATAAATACATAATCAAAGACATAATCTACCACAAATTAATTGCATGATTCAAAATAATTGATTTTGATTTTATTTCTAATAATAAAAGGCTTCAATATTGAGAAAGTATTTTTTAAATATTTTACTTTACTCAGCTGACACTTTCTTATGTCTTAAATTCATCAACAATAATAATAATAATAATAATCATTTTATTTATAAAGCGCTGTTAACAAACAAAATGTAGGCTCAAGGCGCTGTAATACCATTACAAACACAAACACGACAACAGCAATCAAAAACTTAATGTTCTTCTTAAAAGTGGTGTAACTTGTTGTCTGTCTGAGATCATTGGGGAGTGAGTTCCAAACCTTTGGTCCGTGCACTGAAAAAGCCCGCAGACCGTGGCTTTTGAGAGAGAAACGTGGCACCACTAAAAGCGTTGAGTCCATTGAGCGCAGGGTTCTCTGAGGGACATATGGAGTAATCAGTTCGCTAAGGTACAAAGGCATCTCATTGTTATATATACACTGATGACAAAGTGTGGTGACCTTGTAATCGATTCTCGCTTTCACTGACAATTGAACGACATGTCCGGAGATATGGCCAAGAATGACGACTGCTAAAAGTAACTCATAACTCTCACCTTGAAAAATAACACTACAATTATTAGTGAGTAAAACAAACCAATAACACACTGGAAAGGAATTCCCATTCGCAAAGCAATAGTAGTAATGATATATTATGTAGAAGAACATTACCACATTTTACATGAATAAAACTAGTTCATAAATAGTTTTAAATTATTTCGTTTATTCCACATAGCAATCATACATTGATTTGAAATAAAATTCTTACATATTCTGTCTCTGATGGTTTCAATGGTTAGGTTAGTATGTCTTTGATATTAACTAATATTTCTATTACTTTTATTATATTTTTAGGTTAATCACTTTTTAATTGTTTATGATTTAATACTTGTGAATAATTAGAACTTACAAATAAAAACCTATGTAAAAAAAAAAGAAAGTCCACAAAAGAGGCACATAAAGCCCAAAAAAGAGGCCCAAGGATTCCTATGATGATAAAGCTAAATTTGAATAGCGCAAATTCTGAGGTTTCCTTTTTTAAAAAAAAAAAAATACCACAAAATTAGTTGTTGTTTTTTTATGCAATGTATCTTTTGGAAAGTGAATTTTAAAAAATTGCCTTCTTTAACTGGTGGAGATTAGTTGTCCCGAGGCTTCATTGGGGAAAAAAATTATCGCTAGACCAGACATACTTGAAAGCATAATTAGTCTTAGATTATACCAGGGTCCTCCAAATTCCTCACGAGCTCACTGCAATGCTGTTTGGCCTAAATCTTCGGTTGACGAAAAGTTAACATCTGGAAACCAGTAAGGGTCTGTCAACTTGAGGAGACTTCCCTACTAGTGATTTGGGAAAAGCGGTCATAGTAGTAAAGTTCCCTTGGACCTTTCAGCCTGTATACAATGGCGTGGGACTTAATGACAGTGTGATGTATAATAACATTTTTTTGCGTTGATCAACCCACTTTGAGGTACATTAAAACAGTTAAAATAGGAATTCAAGCTTGTAGGTAAACGCACCAAGAAAAACATTTATATTTCTTGGAACCTTTGGGCTGCTATAGGAAATAAGGACAGATCATTCCGAAAGAATCCCAATAACAACGACTTCGTTCGTCTACAACAGAGGACGATGGACAACCTAGTGAACTGTTTGGACTGTGTCTGAACAATGTTAACCTTAATTATATGGAATAAAAAAAAATTGCCGTCTTCTAAATAAACATTGTGAAAAAAAAATATTCGAATAAAACTTTGAAAAACACCTTTTAGAAATACTGTATTAAAGTTATGATTCCTTCTGTCACGGAAGACAACGGATGCGCCCATATAAGTCAATTGTTTTGGTTTCGCCTTGAGACAGGACAGAATCCTAAGTGACTAATCAAACCAATTCTGGAGCGGACACAGTTCGTGCATGTATATGCATCTGTTTTAGGGCTAGCTTTCTCTTTCTTTCTCTTGACTAGGGCAGCTAGGCGAGGTTTATACCAGCACGCACAGTCTGAATTAATAAAAACGAAATGGGGTAATGACTTTGTTTCTTCAGCGCTCTTTAGTCAGATGACTTCGATTAAGGGCAACTTCTGATTAGTGTGCAATTATCTGTGTCTGCAAGTAGAACTTAGACAATCAAATTAACCAGTAATAATGAAAAATTTTATAAACAACACTCTCTGAGGACCAAAACATTTTCAGTGTTTGTCTTGTGTTTTATGACATTGTAATACTTTGTTATATTATATAATACAGACGTTACTTTAAAAAAGAAGATGTTTACGTCCTACGCGTCATGCATTTAGTCATGCATATTAACCAATTTCCTGGCTAGCTCAGGCAACCCATTCCATACTCTAATAGCACTAGGGAAGAAGGAGCATTAGTAAAAATTTGTCCTAGCATATGGGATGAGGAATGTGCCTTTATCTTTGTGTCTTTCTGAGTATTTTATCAGATTTTGTTTTTGTATTTAAAGATTATGGTTCAGTGTTTTTGTGTAACTGCTACCTTACTTATGAGTCTTCTATCCTGAAGGCTTTCTAAATTTAAGGATTTTACGAAAACGCAAATAAAACGTATGATTGTGATTTCTTTCTGTTTCTGTTTGTCTTGATATCATTTCACTTGTAGCATAGAACTGAAGCATTAAACAGAAAGTGAAAGAAAGGAACAGGTATCAGACTCATATTATGGAAGCAATAAGAAAAAACGCGCCTAATCCAACCACCTTTCGAGTTTGGACGTCCTTTGATTAGTCATGAATAGATTTAGGCTTCTAAGTAATTAGCATACAGCCACGTGCTACGAAAGATCCAAAGCGTTTTAACATATTTATAAAGATCTAATCAGACATCCGCAATAAACAACAGATCTATCTCGCCTGGAGCTGTTTGAGTTGTCTTCGCTTGTCTTCTAGTCAAGGCGTCTCACACTGGTGTCTTAGACACTGTTGTTTATTTTTCATATGACACAGTGAACGTTTAAGAATATTGTCAACTTAATATGCTGTGTAGAATATTTTTAAGTGTTAGGGTTAGTGTTACTAATCTTTATCTACTGTTTATGTTTAATGCTAAAAGTCACTCTACCGTCCATATTAGATTCAGCAGCACAAGTGTTATCATTGGTATTAAATACTTATTAAAAAAGCTACTATTAAATGTAATTGTATTATTTTTTGGTATCAGTCATGTGAATAAATTAATAGATCTAGACTAACAATAAATATATGCCATTACATTTCCAATTGTTTTTGTTTTATCGCTATTCGTGTTTTTGTGCGGTGCGGAAGACGGAGATTTTTAATTTTCGGAATCTTTTTTGTTTCCTCTGAGTCCATCCAGCACTAATGAGTTCCGACCCTTGTTGGGGAAAAATAAAGGCGGTTGGTCGTTGTGTTGGTCCATGACACCCTCGTTAAAGTGGGCCACAGAAACAGATGACCTTTAACAAACAATAAAGGGAGGGGGTATATGTGTAAATGTTACCGTGATCGCTTCTTGAATGCATAAAAAAAACGTGTTCACCTAGAGCTCAAACCATCTTGAGAGGACTATATAGTTCGTCCATCGTGGTTCGATGATGACCACTTTGTCATCCAGGGGGCTGAGGGCTTTGCACTGGGGTTTTATGCCTCCTCATGTGGCTGGTGAGACCTAAGTGAGCCCGCAATGTTCGGCTGCACACTCAGAGAACTAATTAGAGTTATACCACCACGCCTGTCAAGTACGATTTATTTCACTTGTTCGATACCAAACAAAATTTATAATATCCAATATTTAATTAATTGTTGTTATTTATATACATATAACGTGTGCAAACATTTTATCAGACTCACAGAGTGAGTTTGTATAAAATGGGACAGACACAAAATAAAGCAGTGAGATTTTTAACAAACGAATATCGACAATTGACTAAATAAACGCCTTTAGTAAAATCACTAAATTTAGAATGCTTTCAGCAACCATAACCTTCAAATACAAAGGCTCAGAAAGACACAAAGGTTAAAGCACATTCCTCGTTCCATATGCTGGGACAAATTTTGTACAAATGCTCCTTCTTCCTCAGTGCTACTAGTGCATGGAATGGGTTTCCTGAGCCAGCCAGGAAAACTAATGGCTTGACAGCATTTAAGTCATTGGTTAACATGCATGACTAGATTGGCCTAGAAACATGCGTATTATGTTATCATCTTCTTTTGTGAAATAACCTTTGTATTTTATAAGATCAGATAAGATAAGCTTTGTAAAACATATAACTATCGATCTAGTTCGTATTAAAAGGACGGAAAGAGAACGGTTCACTTACACAGACTTGAGTGTGTACCACAATTTCTTAAACACGGCACTGAAATACTAAAACTGCCAATGTCAATACAATGTTTCGTTGTTGGGTTTATTTTTCAAGCTTTATTTTAATCAGAGTAGAGTCCCTTATTTTAAAAAAGGAGAAAAATTAGCATCACATGTAAATTGACTAAGACGCATATCTGTATCATTTCACACTTAGATAAGGGTAATGTCATTACTCCATACTACTAACATACTTGTGTTTAACATTATATATATAGTTCGTCCATCGTGGTTCGACGATGACCACTTTGTCATCCAGGGGGCTGAGGGCTTTGCACTGGGGTTTTATGCCTCCTTATGCGGCTGGTGAGACCTATGTGAGCAAGGAATGTTCGGCCGGACACTGGGCAGGTTATTCCAGCTGGAGCTAGTGTCGTTTGCCTTGCTTTTCTTCTCTGGCGTTTTTCTTCTGCCAGCATTGTTCTTTTTTCCTCAGCAACCTGTGCGCCAGTTTTTACAGCGCGACGCCATGATGCTCTGTCATGTGCCTCTGTCTCCTAGGTGCCTGGGTCTATGCTGAACGCCTTCAGAGAAGCTTTGAGGGTGTCCCTGAAGCGCTTTCTTTGACCACCTTGCGAGCGCTTTCCTTCGCTTAGATTGCCATGTTCTTAACATAGATCTTGTGAAACTCAACTAACAGGTCTAATTGATGACTTATCCAAGGGATTACATAACAGTGAGCCAATAGCTGCCATGTTATTAGACGCCACTAAAGAATATAAAATGTTTAACAACATAACTTGCTAAAAAATATATATTGGCGTAACTGGTGTCCTTTAATGGATTCAGGAATTCCTTTGATAGGTAGAAAAAAAACAACAACTGTAATAACAAATTGCTTCAAATCAACACCAATAACAGTACTACTCAGGAAGAGGCTCTTAGGCCCATTACATTATTTTATTTTCTATGAGTAACTTACCTAATTCAGTTAGTTCAGGAACATAATTTAGACTATTGGCAGATAATAATTTCTGTAGCCGTAAAGAACATTGTACCTCTTGGA
Source organism: Biomphalaria pfeifferi (assembly GCA_030265305.1). Classification (NCBI taxonomy): domain Eukaryota; kingdom Metazoa; phylum Mollusca; class Gastropoda; family Planorbidae; genus Biomphalaria; species Biomphalaria pfeifferi. The sequence goes on from JASAOG010000243.1 coordinate 652,738, forward strand.
GCTGTCTTTGACGATAAATTAACTTTCACAGCAAATACGGATTACAATGTTTTCAAGATTACTTTTGAGTGCAGTTTTGCATATTTCTGATGTTTTACATGTTTCGGATGTTTTACATGTTTCGGATGTTCTACATGTTTCGGATGTTTTGCATGTTTCTGATGTTTTACAAGTTTCGGATGTTTTACATGTTTCGGATGTTTTACATGTTTCGGATGTTTTACATGTTTCGGATGTTTTACATGTTTTGGATGTTTTACATGTTTCGGATGTTTTGCATGTTTCTGATGTTTTACATGTTTCGGATGTTTTACATGTTTCGGATGTTTCTTCATCATGAAGATAGCTTACTTCCTAGTCCGAACCTCCTGCAGGACGACGGGGGATGGCAGCGTGCAGGGTATGTAACAGGGACCATTGCACGTCCATTACGTATACTTCACAACCAGGGAGCAGTGTTTCACGTGACTACGCAGACCCAGTTACGACCTGTATTATATTTGGACAACAAAGCTTAAGACTATTATAAAAAATCATCATCTTAACAAAAAGCCCTGACAATGTTTTACCATGCTCATATCTGCAATATTCAAGTTTCAACACATCTCGCCTGATTTAGCAATCTGTGTGATATATAATTCAAAGACCAGAAGTGAGTGAGTAGGGTGTTTTAAAGCGAGCTGTTCCAATTAAACATAACATACATTAGAATACAAGGGCCGAAAATGTGGATTATTGAAATGCGAGCAGTTTTACTATAGTTACCAAACTAAAATGGGGGAGGGGGTGAAGGGGAGTTACAGCGAAAAATAATATCAATAGTTTATCAACAATTTAATAATAATATTTATTATCCATAAGGAAATTTGTCTTACAATGTGTGCATTACACCAAACAAAGCATTATAGCTAGGGAAAACCAAAATATACATTCACAGAAGACTCACTCATAAATTACTTGTGAAGAGTATACATACGATTGTTGGATTTCTATTTAATGATGTGATTACTAGGCAAATATTACAGAGTTTTTGAGTCTTTTTGTCTTTGATATCGGTGTCTTGCAAAGAGACTGAAAAAACATAAGAACAGTCAAATAGTGTAATGGACTATTTATTAAGGCGAAGAATTGGGCTCGGGTGGCTGGAGAGAAAAGTGTTAATCGAATGTACGGACCTGTCCCACCCAACGTATTAGATACTAGAGTCTCCTGGTCAATGGGTTGTATTATGGAACATTTACTTGTTGACATTTGTATTAATATTGTTTTTTAAGTAAGTAAACAACAAAGGAGGGGTTAATAACAAAATGAACAATATGTAGCATTGAAATCAATCAGTGGGCGTAGCCGGTAGGAAATGCGAGTAAAATCATAAAATTAAGGAGTGTGGTGGCCGAGTGATAAAACATTTTGATTCCGAACCATTGGACTTGAGTTTGAATCCTAGAAAAAAAAATTGACCTTTTAGATTTGAAATTGATAGGACATCGCCGATCACATTGATACATGAAGTTAGTAAAGAAGGAACGGCGGTTCTTTCATTGTGTTGGACACGTGAAACCCTCGTTGACCGATGGTCAACGAAAAAGATGAGCTTTCGTCGTCTGCCACAACGATCACAAAGTCTGAAAGGAAAAACATTTTTTTCCTAAAATGAGAAGTTTTCTTCCATTAGTTTTGATTAATAAGTATTGACTCTGTTTACCTTAACCAGTGTTTCTCAAACTGTGTTCCGCGGAACACTAGTCGCAAGGTTTAAATAGGAATTCCACGAAGTACTGGAATAATTAACTAGTAGGCTACCACTTGAATTAACTTCTCTTACAAAATAACAAGGAGGCACGGTGGCTGAGCGGTAAAGCGCTTGGCTTCCAAACCGGGGGTCACGGATTCGACTCCTTTTAAAGACTGGGATTTTTAATTTCGGTATCTTTGGGCGCCTCTAATGGGTACCTGACATAAGTTGGGGAAAAGTAATGGCGGCTGGTCTTTGAGCTGGCCACATAACACCCTCGTAAACCGTAGGCCACAGTAACAGATGATCTTTACATCATCTACCCTAAACACCACAAGGTCTGAAAAGGAACTGTTACAAAATAACAAAGTGTTCCGCTTAATACTCAGAATGAGCAAAGTGTTCAGTTAAGAAAAAAGTTTGGGAACCACTGTCCTAAACAATGAATCTTACTCTAAACTAGCCATCAACATAGTGATCATTAAACATTGAAATAAATATCTACCTTTGATCTCAACATAGAAACAAAGAGGCGCGTGGTGATTTAAATTATGCACACTAATATCTACAATGAGATCAATATCTAGACGGTTCTAATCCCGTATTAGTTTATTAGTCTGCCTATTTACCTGAATTATTCATATTTAAATCTCATTGACTTTGATTAGAATATTTGCATATTAACAGGGCCAGAGTGAGATATATAGAGGCCTGGAGTCTGTACACCCAACACATTCAGTTGATGACCATCAGTAGAAGTAATGAGAACATGGACACTCAGAGCTTTGAAAGTAAGTCTCCCATATTTCTTTGTTCTGATAGAAGATATAGCTATATTTCATAAGTAAAATATAAAAATGTTTACTTTAGTTTTACTATACACTGCATTGAAGGGAAACTGTCGTTTTATTTGAGAAGCGATTCTTGCGATTAAATTTTTTTTTCAGATTGTCAGAAAGCGTTTTTTACATTGTTAGTGTGCTGAAATTGGTGATACTTGGTTATTTATGTGTATTTTCGTCAGAATGTGTTCACTACATGGGTGTAGTGTGTTACTGTCTGAGTAGGCTTGTTATGCGATACGTCATTAAAGCCATACATTAAGTTTCGCTGACTTTTTCATTGCAATTCTTATGTTACATCTAACCAGAAAGATTCTAGTTTAACAAATACATTAACAGCAGGAAAAGAAAAAAAATTAAATGATGAATTTAATGATTATCAAGAAAAACTTTCTTTAATGTCAGTTAATAATCTCTATGACGTTTCTCTCTTAAATAGTTTCTATATACACATTTATGCTGTATGTAGACTTTTGAATATTTTCAATTTATGCATTAATCTTTTTGCCTAGACTATCAAATAGTTTTACATACAATTTTTTCTTCTATGTTAAGATTGAAGTTCTTTATTATTTAATAGTTCTTCAGTATACTCAGACTGCTATATACTTTTTATGCATACATTTCTTTAATGAAACTTTTAAAATACTTTTAAAGAACAAATTTCTTTGTACATCATCTTTCTTACAGCCATACATATTTGTCTGCCCTTTGATGTGCGAAATCTGTTCCTATTAACTGTTTCGTGTTTAAATTGAATACTGCTTAATAAGCTCTGACATACACATTTATCTAGGCCGTGTCAGAATACAATTAAGTTATAATATTATTATCCTTGAGGAAATCAGACATACGATTCACGTAATGCATTATGGGATACTTAACTCGAGTATGATTCTCAGTACGTGTCTTCTCGGACTTTTCTGTTTGTATTTTTTTTGAATGTATCTTTAGTTTTGAATTTTGCAAAGATAGTAAAAGAAATGTACATTCACACCACAGCTTAAGTTAGAAGATTAAAAGACGTATGGTAAGAATTTCAAAGAACTGGTTCTACAAATAGCAAACAGTGGTTTAAATTCTGTAGGTGTTGGTTATTAATTATAAAAAGCTCTTGAGTGACCAAATTTCACAACGCCATTCGTAGCCCAAGGACATGTTTTTAGCGTTACTGTGATATAAAAATAATGGATCCGACGAATTTTTGGCTGCCGTCGAAAATGTTCACGTCTGCTGGCACGGAAGTGCGAAGCTTTTTAATGTGTGACTTGGTCGTCTGCTTCTTGCAGCCTCGTGGGATGCTGGGATTCTTGTCTCCGACTTTGATTTAATGAAGACACTAATGAACGCTGCCGCTCTTGGAAAAATTCTCGATCTGTTTGAGTGGGGGAGAGTGGGGTGTAAGGGAAGCTGCCAGGACGCTACCTTTTTTTTTCTCCCGATGCTGTTGCATCACACCTCGCGCAGATGTGACCCCCAGAATGTTCACGCATGCGTGGCGACGCCTATTCTATGCCCAAAAGGGGTATCCATGACAACTTCGAGAAACTATCTTCAGAGAGGCAGGAAGTCATAAACCAGTGTGTCCTGTCAAGGAAAACTTGTTGGTCAGTCACGCTCAGATGGTCTTAGATACACAACGGTCTTTTGATTTGACCCCCTGGTCAGATGGACTAAAGGACAAAGACATTACTTTAAAGAGCTGACCACTTGAAGTTTTGTATGGTCACAATTTGACTGTATGCCAACAAATATGTCAACCACGGGTTGAATATCTTCTTCACAGCCAACCACCCACTGACCAGTTATGAGTAGCCCTGCTAAATGCTCCACACGCGTTTTTTTTTAATACTTGCCTTTTGACATGTTCACTGATCATTCAATTCTTCTACTAAACTTTTGATACTGAAGATAATTTTACTCATGGAATGGGTTGCCTGAATCAGCCAGAGCTTAAGTCTCTGATGAACAAGTACGACTGGACTGACATATGGATACTCGAAGGACATAATTATCATCTGATAAGTAACGTTTGTAATTAAGATAAAGTATACTAGAATGAAGAGAGTAAGCAGTAAAGCTCTTGGCTTCTACACCGGGGGATCCCGGGTTCGAATCCTGGTGAAGACGACTGGAAAAATTTCGGGATTTTTAGGGCGCCCCTGAACCCATACAACTCTTGTGGGTAACTTACATTAGGGAAAAGTAAAGGCGGTTGGTCGTTGTGCTGGCCACATGACTCCCTCGTTTAAGCGTGGGCCACAAAAACAGATGACCTTTACATCATCTGCCCTATAGACCACAAGGTCTGAAAGGGGAACTTTACTTTGTACTAAAATGACATGTTCAATATATCAGATACAAAGTTTTCACCGTCTAGCTGTCCATGCGTCATTTTGTATGTAAGGTCATCTCGTTCAGTGTTTAACAGTTAACAAGCGTATCGTGTGGTCAGCACAAGGGCCTGTCACATCTGTCATTGCTGGGTTGACCCAACAAATACCTTAACCCGCAGCTTTTAATGAGATACAAACTCCGGGAGACGTTTCTGTATTCGACAATTTTAAAAAAGAATTTACTTTAAAATGTTTATGGGATACAGAACTCGATTATGATTTTCAATATGTATCTTAAGTATATATCTTTTGTATGTATCTATAGTGTGTATCTTTTCTATGTCTCTTTAGTTTTAAATTTCTTTTATTTAACGAATCCATCCATCCATCCATCTCAGTGGCGCTACAGCCCACCGAGGGTTCTGGCCTGCTTCATCACATCCCTCCATTCAGATCTCTCCTGGGCCTTTCGTCTCCACCCCCTAACCCCAAGCTGTTGCAAAATCTGCTTCCACATCATCAATCCATTGCATTCGGGGTCTGCCGTTGGGTCGCCTGCCTTTTGTTTTTTGCTTGTATGCAATTTTCGCTCCTTTGTTTTCTTTCAAGGTGACCTGCCCAACGTAGTCTGTTCTTTTTTTATTTCTGTCACTATCGGTAGGTCTTCATACAATTGTTATACCTCATGGTTAGTGCGTGTTCTCCACCCTGTTTCATCTTGTATAGCACCATAGATTTTCCTAAGATTTTTTCCTATTTAGCGTATTTTTATCAAGCTTTATCATGCTCAGCGCTAGTACCTTCAGTCTGTCTCTTCATTCACTTTTGTGTGTATCTTTAGTGAGTATCTTCAGTACATTTCCAAAGTCTGTAGGCATGTATTTGAGTTACGTTTAGGTTTCCTTGAAATGTATCTTATACTCTGTGTAATATTAAATACATGCAATTCAAACTTATAATTTGATCGAACACGAATCAGATCTGAACCCCTGCCCCTCCATTTCTAGCCCGTTTTCATTCACCTCACTCCAAATGAAGACGATGTTAGTGGTTATTGCTTAATTGACCACAGGTCAGACAATCTTTTTTTTTTCACACTACTAGCAGGCATGTATTTTAGGTCAACCAAGCGGAGATAATACACCATGAACAGAAGACATTTAGTTGTACAATGATCAGCAAACTTCACTACCGGTCAGTGTCATGAAGGTCATCGTCAGAGTTTATGGCCCCTTTAGCCCAGATCATTTCATCGTTCCCCCCCCCCCCCCCGCATAGGTCAGTGGTCAATGTTGGTAGCCATCTATTTATGAGCATGGCCTGTCTATCAAGCGGTCAGTTAGATGAATGCATTTGAATTGAGCCGTGACACCAGTTTTACTACAGAGTGTGGTGGTGCGCTCTTCGCAACATGAAGGCGCTAAGTCTTCATCTTGATAGTCCGTCAAAAGTCTTTTAATCTATTACAAAAGAATCGGAAATGTTGTTTTTTTTAATTATGCTCCATAACATTCTGATATGCACAGCAATGAAAACTAGAATTAAGATGAATAGTACGCCACAAAAAAAAAAAAAAATTAAATATGTATTTGAACTACGCGGACATACATAGTAATAATATTAATAGAGATTATCTTTGAGTCCGAAGATTAATGAGGAATGCAGTATTTCCCGTGGCAACGCAGTCCCAGCTGCGACCTACATATTTTGCCACATCCATTTTCCGCCTCTGGTTGAATTTAGATTTTCTTTTCGCTGTCTACGTCTGTTCTCGGCATAGTATTTAGAGTAATCTAGAATTAGATGAAGTAATATGCGATGATCTCCCTTTCTCTTCCTCTGTTTCCTCTTCCCGCTCTAATGCTCTCTCTCATTCTATAGTTTTCTTTTTCTGTCCTCTCTATGTACTTTCTCCAGCCCCCTCACTCTTTCCTTTCATCTATTTTATTTTTACATCCTCCACTCTCTCTCTTTGTCTCTCTCTCTCTCTCTCTCTCTCTCGCACATCTCTATCTCTCCATCCCACTCCATTTCCCCACTCTCTCACTTCCTCTCTCTTTTTCTCCTCCTCTCCCTCCCTTTCTCATTCTCTCTTCATTTATTTATCCGTTTCTTTCTCTCTCTCTCTCTCCCTCTCTCTCTCTCTCTCTCTCTCTCTCTCTCTCTCTTACCTTGTCCACTAAATCAATAAGCGCCCAATCCTATTGACTTTCACTAACAAGTCTAGGCGCTATCTCAAGATGAAAGAACTCTTCCTGTTTGTTCACCCATACCACTGAAAAGGCTGAACTGTTTACGACTATCAGTTTAACGATAACACTTGTGTATCATGATAAGCTCGCATGATAATCTAGAAATTGTTTTCATGTCAACACGACAAATCACCAGGCTATCTTTAAGTGTCTCATTGCCAACTTCAAAAGTAAGAGGAACCCAAAAAATAAGTCAATCAATTCTCTAGCTATGGACCTTTTGTTAAGTGGTTTACAATAGAACTGGTCCAAGCTCCTGATTTTAGTCCCAACAATCTATAACGGTCATGACTCATGGGAAGAAGATTAGTCTCTTTTAGTCTATGCTGGTGCTTATATCAAAATCATCGGGAAATACTGCATTCCTCATTGATCTTCGGACTCGAAGACAAACCGTAATCATTTTGAAATTACCATATCTCTAACAAAAAAGATTGTTATGGAAACATGAATTAAGCAACATTTATGAACAGTATTTACTACAGTAATAAAAATAATAACGATAATAAAGACTTTGGCAGGCCGAAAGTGTGGTATACGCTTTAGTCTGTCGTTCTGGTGGTCCCGGGTTCAAACCTATCAATCGCCATCCCCCGCCGTCCCGTAGAAGGTTTAGGTTAGAATGGAAGCCTAATTATCTTCAATTCTGAAAGAACATCCCGAAACATGAAAAACAAACTTTGAATTCGACGATAAAAGCTATGACACAACAGGATTCGGTTGTTAATTCTTTTATTATAGACACCAGCATCTCAGCTGTAGTCACGTGGATGACTGTGCTCTCCTAGACAGCTTCTGTTGCTGAGCTGTACGCTCTGAAGTCGTGCCAAGTTAAAAAAGCGTGCTTTTTTTTCCCACCGCTGTTCCACACTGTCAGAGTGTTGGCAATGCTGGATTATTGTGGTAATAGGATCTGTCTATTTATCCGTCGATTTAATTAGCAGTATATTCACTATACATCTTTCTACAAGCCCTAGACACAGTCTTCTATTATGTACCCGTATTCTGCAACGTCATTCGTCTGTCTGACTACGTCACTACTTTTACTCTCGCTAATAACAATGCACAATATAATTATTTATTTATAAAACTAACATAATCTCTAAACTAAACTAGGTCATTGCATAACATAGAATATGATAGAACTTATCTCTCTCCTCATTCTGTAGTTTTTAGCGGCCCCCGAAAATGGAAAAGACGCAAATAGTTATATTTTAGATTTTAGTCCATTCAAAGTTCTGATGCAACGGCTACTTTTTTCTTTTCTAAAAGAAAAATATATTTTTTTAATCACTTATGCAAGCAGTTGTCTGTTTTTTTCATAAAAATACAGCACAACTATTCACTATTAATAGTAACAAAATAGGAAGACTCTCTAGTAGGGGAGATGACTATATACCATATTTTGAACACATTTATGCAAATGGTTTTAGACTTTTTCGTTAAAAAAAATTTTTTTTTACATTTGTATTGCTACGTTATGTAAGTTCTGTCCTACTAACAACTACATTTACCCAAACATAATGTTTACTTTTTTTTTAAGAGAAAAAAATATATTTAGTATGCATAAAAGTTGGACATAATTTAAAGCAACAATTAATAAGTACGTTTTCATATTATTACGTGAATTACAATGCGACAGCGTGCACCTAAAACATCCAACCGAAGGAATTTTGTTTTTAAGGAAATGTTTTCTCAATCTATTTTTGAGAATTTGAATAAAAGATTGACCCTTTAAAAAACAATTAAATCAATTATTCATTATAAGATATTAGTTAGGCCAATTTCAAATATAACTCCACATTCACTTTCACCTATCCTTCGGTCTGCTGGACCGCTGGGGCACCACACAAGATCTGTCAAACTTCTTTCTCCATTCTTTTCTGTCATTTGTCTTTGATAGAATTTAATTCTGATGTTCTTTCTGAAAATATTGATACCTGCCTGGGTAGACAATTTTGGGGGCCGATTTTGAGCTTGTGTTTCCACACAAACTGTCTTTGTAACCTTGGTTTTGTTTTTCTTTTTTGAATAACTTTCTTGTTTATATAGCATGCTCAGAGCGCTATGGTCCAGTCTCCTTTGTGGACCATTGGGGGGAGGGGATATCTGGTTTTCCGTGCTAGATTAGGCGCTCAGTTAAACACAGCTCTGCCCAAATTGGGCGTCGTGCCTCGAGCCTTCTTTACAGGTAGCGTAGCCAAGCCCAAGCGTTTACAGGAAGCCAATGAGTGTACGATGAAAAGCAGTAGAAAGTTGCTTCGTAGAATTATCCTAGCAAACATTTTCTTCTGAATTCGCTGCAGCTTGGCGATTTTGTCATGTATAACCGGCAGCACGGAATTGCAGTTGTCGAGGCTGGAGAGTATGATTGCCACTGCTAGCTTGTTTGTTGTCTCTGTTGTCAATATTATCGGATTGGGGCTAATCTGATCAAATGTAGCTAGAGCTTCTTGCAGAGCTATGTGGTTCAAAAGACTTGAGTAAAAAAAATTCTCCAAGATTACAAACTGTCATGACATAGGAAACCGGGCAGTTGGTAATTAACTCTTTCTCTCCTAACTGACGCTACCAGCGTTGATTCCAGCAAAATGTGGTAAATAATTACGGAGAGAAAGAGTTAATAGTGAACCGAACTGAGTCTTTTGTTTAAGATGAGTTTAATATTCCCTGGCATATGTAAGAATACTTATCCTTATCAATTTTGTACGGTACATATATGTACATAACATTGGAATTACTAAGTTATGTGTGTATATGTGTGTCTATTCGTGTTCATTTACTTGTGTTAAGTTCGTGACTATGTTTTCATTCGCCTTCGCTCGTAAGTGTACACACTGTGTTCCTTTGTCTAAGTGTGTCTATATGACTGTTCCCCAAATCTTCATCTGTCGTGTTTTATAATGTCATCTTAATTCATGAATCGACCATGTCACGTGTCTGTTACTTATGTCTCACGAGAGAAGGGATGGTGGCAAACCCCTTTTTGCCTCTGGTTCCCGTTGACATCTTTATTGACACCCTGCTACGAGCAGACCCTCCAGCGGTGAACAGTTCATTTCTCCTTAGGATACACAGCTAGACGATGGCACAACTTGTCACACGGCCATGTCATTTTGACATGTCACTAGTCAGTATGCGCGGCGGTGTCGTTCCGGGCGAAATGTCAAAAGATGGCGTCGCTGGGTCTGAGGGGGGTCGGTGTTAGAAAGGCGTTGGTCAGAGGAGCCTACTGCTGTGTCGCATGCCACTAATCCCGAACGCGCACTAGCGTGTGTAACTTGAACTTGCTAGATAGATCTTACGTGTCCCGTAGGTGTCACCGCCCCCTGAAAAAATAGTGGGCGTGGTCACATAAGACAATCCAAATAAATTTACTGGTAGACAAAATTAGAACCAAATTTAATAATAGAACTGTCTTAAACGTTGGAGCTAACAGTCTTTCCCTTATAACTCTTCATCCAAACACGAAGTGGTGAGATGTAAGACTATTGCCACTTTGATATTCTAACACCTGTATTGGCGACTATGGTTCATCTCAGAGCACACTTCCTCATGTGGCTTTGATGCCCTATTTTGGAGAGACACTCCCGTCCACAGATAGCGCAGGTTAAGGTGGCTTTTGCTTCGGTGGTAGAGGGGCTGGCCATTTTTCGGATTGTGCATTTTTCTTCCTGAACTGAGACCCATGTTTTTTCACTGTCCATAGCTTTCTTGGTCACTGTCTCTCTCCTTCTGTTGCGGTCTAGAGCTATGTCTTCCCAATTATCAGTATTGATGTTCACTGATTCTAACACCGATTGTAAACAAATAATTTACTGCCAATTTACTATTCGGGAGGAAATTCAAAATGAAAGCCTTTGCGTCTATACCCAGTCATTGGAAGAGCTTATGGAGTCAAGAGTAAGAGAGAAAAAAAAGGGCGCCGGTGACATTAAGGCAGCTTACACAGCATACAGTGCTACGTCCTGGCAGAGCCTTCGACGCCCGTTTATTGCGATGCCAATTGTTATGGCGGGCCTGAACACTGACCTTCGACGTCGCAACCTGTGAGCAGTATAGACCTGTGACGTGGCAACGAGCTACTAATTTACTGGTCTCGGTTATTGCCGCCCGGTTGAGCAAAGTCCTCTCTGTCCTTGGCTAGCAGTCTGTCCATTACTAAGTTCTGTCATTCCATTGCTTCTGCTTCTCTTTGTTTTCACTGGTTCTGTTCCCTGCGAGAAAAAAAAATGTCTTTGCGAGATCTGAGGATCTGGTCCAACAGTCTTGCATTTTTTTTGACAGTGGTCAGAAGGTATTCATTGGGGTCAAATTGATATTGTGATCATGTTTCGGATTTCCACATTTGTTATGATGCCTTGGTTAGGCCAATAATAGAATATGCATCCTCTGTTTGGGACCCCTCAACTCAAGAAAACATTAAGAAACTGAAACAGACACAAAATAGAGCAGTGAGATTCATACCAAACGAATATTCACATTTGACTAGAGCCGGGGTCGGCAGCCTGCGGCTCTCGAGCCGCATGCGGCTCCTTGGATGTGAAGCTGCGGCTCTTAACTCCATACGCAAATATTATTTAATTTATCGAAAAATTTATTTTTATTAACGAAGATTAAGCACCGATTCTATATCTCAGCCACTTGTACTCTTTTTTACCACACCCTCCCCCATTACACGTTTCGTCACTTTCGTCAGTCCCCGGGAAGCTCTCGGCCGTCGTCGGAATTGTCTATGTAGGTTTTAAATCGCTTTCTACGCAAGACGAATTGGTATCTTCACCACTCGCTTTGGCTCAGACGTAAAGTTTGTTGTTTCAAGTAATGAGTTAGAAGCGATGATCTTCTCAAAGATAGAAGCAATGTACAAGTAATGCTGATATGGCGAGCTTTGTAGTACCACTCGAAATTGCACAAAAAAGCAAACTATTTACAGATGAGGAGTAATTCAAAGACTGCTTCCTACGTGCATCTGAGAAATTGTTTAGTCATTTCAATAACAAACCAGATATCTTGAAAAAAAAAATCAAAGGTTTGCCACTATCCGTTAAAACAGTGTAAGATAGAGTAGCTCAATTATCTTCAAATGTAACATATTTACAGGTGGGAAAATTCAGCTTTCTTCTGTCTGATCACTTGCTATAGATGAGTCTTACGACATAAAAGACACGCATAAATTGCCCATTTTTCCGATATATGTCTTCCCAAAGGTCCCAGGGAAGAGCTTCTAGGATTGCTACCGCTCTCATGACAAAGTAAAGGAGAAGATGTAGCGCACAACGTGCAAAAAAAACTTGAAACATTCAGCTCGATTTAAATAAAATCTTTTCAATACCAACTGATGGAGTCGGAAGTATGATAGGAAAAAATAAAGGGGCAACAACACTTCTTTGGAGCGAAATAAGCCATAACATTCTTACGTTTCACTGAATAATACATCAGAAAGCGCGTTGTGTCCAAACACCTCCATCGAAATAGTTGAGGTCATAAGTTTGGTAATCAAGATTTTTTACAGCATCTTGTCAAAAGCACCATCGTCAGCTTAATGAATTCTTAAACGAAATGTATTCCGACTTCATTCTGTCCAATACAGTGCGAGGGCTTTCCATAGGTTGAAATCTTTCTCTTTGTGCTTGAATGAATTAAATACATTTCTAAATTTAAAAAAAAGGCATTGATCACCCCTGACTTAGAGAACGACAAATGGTTGAAAGCATTTTACTTTATGTTGGATATAACAAAGAAATGAAATGAGCTGAATCTGAAACTGCAAGGAAAGTAAAAAGTAAAGAACCAGTCGATGTTTTGGTGAAAGAATTGTTTGGTTTTGAAGAAAAACATTCTTTTTGCAGAAGTTATTCAGAGCGGTAAGTCACTTCATTTTTAATGTCTAAAGCAGTATCACGATACAATCAGTGCAGCTTTTAAAACGAATTACTTCAGCATAAAAAAATCTGAGATGAATTTCTTGACAGATTTGAGCAGTTCAAAACCAACAAAACTATTCTAGCATTCCTAGTACACCATCTCAACACAAATAATAACGAAACCCACACTGATCCATTTAGAATCGATACTGGATCTCTAGAAATGTCATAGATCGATATAAAAAGGGAAGTTTTGTGGAGTAAAAAATTTACAGAGTTGATTTTAAGTTGGAAGAATTGGAGGTCCCGAAATTTATGTACGTTACACAACAAAAGTGGACAGCTTTAAAAGGAATGCCGCGAGTTGATGAGCTGAATAGTCTTTCAGATTGCTACAGTCAGGTGAAGAAGTTGGTATTTGGAGTGCTATCTCGCAACGACATATTTGTGCAAGCAAGCGTTCTCTTGTATAAATATAATTAAAAGTAAAGTAAGAAGCCAATTAACAAATGAAAATTTAGAGTCGTGTTTGAAGCTAAAAACAAGTTATGTCCGAAATGTGTCCAAACTTCCTAAAACCAAAGCCATAGCTTCCATTGACTTAGTCTCTTATAGTGCTCATTATTGTCTTACATTGTTTGTTATTGAAATACATGTTAGTGTTATAAGTAAATAATTAACTGCTTAAGTAGTTACTGAATCTAGAAATAATTATCTAATAATGCCAATAATAATTTGTTGCAAAAACACTATTTATAAAGGAATAAAAATTATAGTGTGTGTGTGCTATTTATTGTTGGTATGAAAAAAAATGTTGTGGCTCTTTAAAGCTTTAAAATTTTGTAAATTCTAGTTTTTGGCTCTTCCGACTCAAAAGGTTGCTGACCCCTGGACTAGAGTAACACCATTAGTAAAATCACTAAAATTAGAAAGCCTTCAGGATAGAAGACTCAAAAGTAAAGTAGCAATTATACATAAAACACTGAACCATAATCTTTAAATACGAAAACAAAATTTAATAAAATACTCTGATAGACACAAAGATAAATGCACATTCCTCATTCCATATGCTAGGACAAATTTGTACAAATACTCCTTCTTCCCTAGTGCTATTAGAGCATGGAATAGGTTGCCTGAGCTAGCCAGGAAAACCAGTGACTTGGCAGAATTTAAGTCATTGGTTAATATGCATGACTAAATGCATGACGCGTAGGACGTAATCATCTTCTTTTTTGAAGTAACGTCTGTATTACATAAGATAAGATAAGATAAGCTAAGATTGTATGTTATGCCTAGAATCCTTGTTGAACGTCTCAGTTCCATGCCTAGAATCCTTGTTGAACGTCTCAGTTCCATGCCTAGAATCTTCCTTTCTATTTCTACAGTTACAGTCCAAGATTCTCAAACATACAGGAATGTCCCACGACCAAGGCACGCACCAATTCGATTTTCGTCCTGGAGCTTGGCCTTGTCTTTCCAATTTTTTCAGAACCTCGCAAGTGCTGTTGTAGACAGCGCAATTCAGACCTGTAATTCTAAGACAAACCTATATTGACATAAATAGAACTTGCATAGGTTTAGTTAATGACTATAGAACACTATTAACATAACTCCTGCTGCTGTCCAGATCTCAGTCAGTCTCTTGGTCATTATTGGATTCACTTGCCATTATCGTATACCCCATAAAAATGCTTGAATTAGGAGTCATAGAACTACATCAAAGATGTCAAACATGTCCAGACGGATTTAAATCTCAGATTATATCCAAATGATATAAATGCAGCTGTTTTCGTATTATGTGTCACGATCTACGGAGGTCTGAAAATCTTCAATATAAATCTAGATTTAACTCTATAATTCTTTTTAGAATAACAAACAATGATAAATATGATATAAATAGATAGATAGGTAGGTAGGTAGATATAGATAATAAAGTAAAAAAAATTGTTTGTCGAATTCTGGTATTTATAGTTGTATGTATTTGGAATTGATAAGTACAAGGCCGGCCTTAGGCAGTAGCAAAATAGGCAGCCGCCTTTGCCTCAAATTGGATGGGAGTCTAGCACAGGACTAAAACATTGCGAAACTTGTATCAAAACTCAAAACAGAGCACTAGGGCTCTAAGTCTGCTAGCCTAGCTCTGAGTCTCTACTGTGACTCAAGGTTTATTGACCAATTTAAAATCTACTAGTTTCGCCAAAGAGAAACAAAATTCATCGTAGTCTCTTTATCAGTTTCCACCGAGGAATTTTCTGGTGATGTGACAGGTCTGCAGCAGTACCGCCCTCTGACAGGCAACGAAGATGTTCCTAGGAATGTTAAGGGCCTTGAAGGTGTCTGTGAGGTCAGTTGTTATTATCCCCTCGGTTGATATAACAATGGGGTATTATTATTATTATTATTATTGACCTAGGGCCTCCAATTACCTAAGGCCGGCCCTGATGAGTAGACCTACTAAATGTCAATGAATTAAAAATTATGTGTACGGGAAATTATTGAAAGAAATCTATAAGGGAAGAACTAATTTGGAACACAATAAAAAGTTTTTGTTGAAGTTTTCACCTTGTTCACCTCGCTTCAATCTTCGCCTTAATTTCTTCTTTAAGTGGTGGCGAAATAAGTCATCTATTTGGTATGGTGTCTTTAAGTTTCTTTTATTTGTCACAAACACTGTTATGTTATGTAGACTGTTGCCGAGGTAGCCACGTTGGTCAAGCGGGACGGCATAGTTATACAAGTTTTAGAATCTCTAATTTTATATCGCGATTTTAGTTTTAGCTGAACGAACAATGTCGTCAAACGGAATTTGTAAAAAAATCTTTAATGAGCTGTTTTTTAATTGTTTGGTAACAGAGGTAAAGAATTTCATTTTAAGTGAAATGTGAAATGGATTTGGACAATACAGTTTTCTTGTATAATCTGTTAAGTGTGTTAGATTCTGTCACGATCCGTGCGCCGTTCCTCAAGGGACCGTTACATTAATGGCGATTACCTGCACGGTTAGTTTGGTAAAGCAGGAAGATGGAGAGGTGTGCTCGGTCTTCGGCCATGTGTTCTAGTCCATACGCCCGAAGTGTCAGACACAAAGGAAATAGCAATGTTTTATATAGACATTGACTTGGACCTCTTCAAGACAGAGTGGTTTGTTCAAGCGGGCTTGCAAGCCTAGAGTTCGAAGAGCCTTTGGCTCAGCTCTTTTGACAATCTTGTCACAAGCATTATCTGGGCTCTGGTGCATGTGTTTGGCTCTGTTACGAGCGTTACTTAGCTTCTGTCTCAAGCGGTTTCTACGTTTTGTTAAACACTCACCGAAGTGCTTAGTTTTCAATTTCTGTTTTCAGGACAGTGGTGTTAGTTTTATTACCACTGCTTAGGTTTTGTTTCAACTACCAGGTTCTGACACATGTGGTAGTCACTGTCACAAGTACTGTCACTGTTATCAGCTACTGACACAAATATCAGGTACTGACACATGTATCAGATGCTTAAACAAGTGTCAGGTACTGACACAAGTATCAGGTTATGTTACACTGATTTTAATGTGTCCAGTATCAGGGTCGGGCTTAGGAAAAAGCAGGCTAGGAAGCCGCGTAGGACCTCCGATAAGTGGGGCCTCGCAAAGGTCTCAAAAACATTTTTTTTTTAGAGAAAAAATTTCGAAACATGGATCAAATCTCAAACAGAGCAGAATTCTATGTCTACTATCCTAGCTTTAAGTCTTTACTATTATTGAAGGTGTGCTCTCGAATCCTTTTCGAAGTTTCGATCTACTTATTAGGCTACACAATTATTGTTTCCTTCTTTTGTTGAAATGAAAATAAAAATGTTAGTTCTAGCCTGGTGATCATGAATCGCCCATGAAGCACATTCCTGCTATAGGCGCTATATGAATTTAACTTATATTTCTCATTTAGATATAGATACAGGACGGTTTAGAATACTCTGCGACTTTATCGGTCTTATTTTTGTATTTTTCTATTTCATTTGGAGCCACCCTATTCACTTCGCCTAGGGCCTCCCTTATGTACTTAGCCTAGGGCCTTAATTACCTAAGGCCGGCACTGCCACTATATTGTGATTCGTCTCATATTCTGAGGTATTTTTTATTTTTATTTTAGGTTTTGTCAGAGTTTTGGTCCTGTCACAAATGCTAGTTTCTATCACAAGTAATTGGTTCTGTCTAGTACAGCCTTAAATAAAGCAAACAGAGCTAACATCGTTGTGCTAGACAAGATATGCAATACCCTCCTCTTTCCTTTTTTCTTTTCCTCCCCCCCCCCCCTCCGTTTTAAACCTAATTGGCTAGATGAGGAACAAAAAAATTCAACTAAATGAAAATATAAGCAGACATTTAGAGTCCCAGGCTTCACTCTCTGTTCTGCAGACGACGGATGTAACAATTATACGTAAGGAAAATGTCACGTGTCATTCATGGTGGTCATAACTTTTGACTCACCAGCCTCAGGAAAAAGAGTGGGCAGGGAGGGAAAGGCGGTGTTCAACATCTTGGCCCATCGGTGGCAATTTATAATGTAAGCAAGGGTAGATAATTTATAAGGGGAAACAAATGGCAGAAGACAATGACATGGGACATGAAGCCAACGTCTGCGTGGTCCGACTGTAGGGAAATGATGAAATGTACTAGTGGACTGTAATTCAAGAAAACACACAGACATAGAAATAAAAATCGTTTAGAAGGGATCGTACATTAAGATCTTGTCAGAGCAAATCTTCCTATTGCATGATCAATGTCGTTTTAAATTATTAAATAACACTCTAAAACAAAACAAAAATATGGACATGGAAGCTCCCAGTGACAATTTTTCGAGCCTTTATTCTACCAAACATTAAGAAACAGCAATTTGGGCTGAGCCCGAGTAGCAGTAAGGCTAGGGTTTCAATCATTAGCAATGTTTTAGGTACGTTCAATGTCTCCTTACAGTGAGTCTAAAGTTATGTTCACGCTACGATTAATGTCTCCTTACAGTGGGTCTAAAGCTTTGTTCACGCTACGATTAATGTCTCCTTACAGTGGGTCTAAAGCTATGTTCACGCTAGTGACGCTACGACCAACGTCTCCTTCTAATCTAAGTCTAGATCTAAATTTGTTTTCACGTCTATAAAAACGCCAAATGACTCTTTGCAATAGCTCTTCTGGCTTATATTACATTTAGTTTATATTACATTTAGTGTTCTTGCCAAAAGGTCTTAAAGTTTTATTATCGATAAAAGGTTGTCCATTTTTTTATTTTGAAGTTAAACACAATGACAATTGATTCTATGAAACGTAATTAGTGTAGACCAAACAATATGGCCTCCTTCAGCCGCGAAGCGACTATGGATCATCTCAAGAAATGGGATTAATGCCTGGGAATTAGCAATGGTCGGAAAGATGTCGCCCCATCTCCATGCAGCTGGTTTATCCAAGGTGCCGATACAGTTTGGGATCAGCGACGTCGCAGGCTCTGCCGTCGTGTAGAGCTGTGTGGAGAGCTCATATCCAAACTACTTAAGGGTCGCCAGCTGCTTTTTTTCCCCCTGAGTTGACGCCCAAATCCTTTCCCATGTTTA
The DNA here is from genome assembly GCA_030265305.1 of Biomphalaria pfeifferi. NCBI lineage: Eukaryota > Metazoa > Mollusca > Gastropoda > Planorbidae > Biomphalaria > Biomphalaria pfeifferi. Next base: position 671,341 of record JASAOG010000243.1, read on the forward strand.
CAAGGCAGCAAAAATTTGAATTCAGAGTTTTCCCTTCTTCTAGGTGGGTAGCCAGCCAAGGCTTAGGAGGGTGGGTTCTGTGGGAGCTTTTTCTGAGTTTGTATGATAACACAAAATCTCTATATGTTTGTATTATAATATCTTTGTATCATTGTTTCAGTGTATCAGTGCATCATAGTATCATTGTATCATAGTATCAAAATCATTGTATCACTGCATCATAGTATCATTGTATCACTGCATCATAGTATCATTGTATCACTGCATCATAGTATCATTGTATCACTGTATCAAGTTCTAAGATACAGTTCTTGACTTTAAAGGCGCGGAAAGCGTGGTCAAGAGGCTACGTTCGCATGATCTTGCTTGGCTACCCAAGAAGGGAGCTCGAGGTTCGACATCCAACTCGAGCAGAGTTGTCTTTACCGAACCCTAAAGGTAGCACGGAAAACCTTCTCCCGGATACCCCCCTCCCCACACTGGTCCACAAATGAGATTGGACCATAGCGCTCTGAGCATGCGATAAGCATGAAAGTAGCGCTATATAAAAGCTATCATTATTATTATTATTATTATTATTAATATCATCATAGTATCTTTGTATCATTGTATTTGTATCATAAAACTCAAGATTCCTTATAAGAAACCAAATCGCTTTGTTTTCCCACGTCACATATAATAGGTATACACTCTAACTCACACATCCGCGCGCACACACACACACACACACCCATACACATACACACATACACACACCCCCATACACACACACACACATGTATAATACACCGCGAACGTAGATAAAAAAAAGTATCTAAAATATTCCCTCCCTATCTCCCTTACATACACAAACACACATTTCCAGCTCCTTCTAGTGCCTCCTCCAGAAACCTAATGGGAGTATTGTCAAAAACTATCAACCCCCTCCCTCCCACCTCCTCCATATCTCACAGTGACTCCTGGTACTGTCTGGTTCCTCTCCGTGTCTGACAGTTACGGCCGTTTTACGACCCTCCAACATCCGAGCGATTCTGCACCCTCGCCGCAGCCTTGGCTTAAACCAGGGGCACAGAATCATGTAGGGCCTGCTTGCGAACTCCTTCTTAAGCCTCTCGTGTTGGCTGACCTGGCGAATTCACTGGCAGATTCAATGGCGTAGTCGCTGGCAGATGTAATGGTATAGTTATATGTGAATACATTGGCGTAGTCACTGGTAGATACATTGGTGTTTTCGGACCAATTAAAAAAAAACGACATAATAATCATCCATAAGACTATTATTTAGCAGTTATAATACACCAGCGTAGATCATTTCTTTTCTGCCTCGATAGAGAACAACATGGGACAGATAAGTTTAACTTAAGACTATTTTGTGTTAATTGTTTTTGTTATTTTTTGTTATTTTTTGTTTGTTTTGTAGCTGATGAAGGCCTCGTGGCCCAAACGTCCTTTGTTTTACTTGGTCCGGCAGGGTTACATATATGCATGTTTTTCGTATTTTCTATAATAAATGATACATACAATGCAGCAAAAAAAGAAATACATCGATATATATTGTTTATGTATATTGTGTATAAATCAGAATATACTATTACTAGAATGTGCTATTTTAACAATCACTGAGATTATAGCGGTTGTAAATCTTGTTTAATCTGTTTATGTTGGACTCAACTGTTTCGATAAATATCGACTATCAAATCTAAGAAGGACCACTCCTTTATACTGCAGATCGGTTTACATTTTATCCGATTATCGCCCCTGTATCGCAGCCGTACAAATTAGAAGGAAGGAGAAGTTCTGAGTTACAGTTCTTGACTTTCATGGCGTGGGGGTTTGTCTAACGTACGCAATAACTTCTTATCTATGGGAGCATCTTAATGCTGAGAGCGGGGGTCGGGAAATAGAGCAGGCTCTTCACGGACACTGGTGTATCTTATAGAACAAAATGCTCTAATGATTTTAATGCAAGCGATAGCAGGTTTGTGATGTGTCGAATGGACAGCGGGGGGGAGGACCGGCGCCGTTAATGTCGACAGGCCTTCACCTTGATAGTCTAATTATTGGGAGGCCATTTACTGGATTTCAACTGAAACTACGTGTGCACATCTTTCTTAACTTTGATCTGCACATCTCTTTCGAGTGAATCTACACATTTGTTTTAAGTGAAACTTTACTTTTCTTCTACCTAAAACCACACATTTCTTGTACCTCGACATACACTTTTCACTTGACTGGAAATACACATTTACATTTCTTGTCAAAGGAAATACACATTTTTTAAAAGTGAAACTACACATTTCTTGTAAATGGAAATACACATTTCTTTTAAGTAAAACTACACATTTCTTGTACCTCGACATACACTTTTCACTTGACTGGAAATACACATTTACATTTCTTGTCAAAGGAAATACACATTTTTTTAAAGTGAAACTACACATTTCTTGTAAATGGAAATACACATTTCTTTTAAGTAAAACTACACATTTCTTGTAACTGCAAATACACATTTCACTTGACTGGAAATACACATTTACATTTCTTGTCAAAGGAAATACACATTTTTTAAAAGTGAAACTACACATTTCTTGTAAATGGAAATACACATTTCTTTTAAGTAAAGCTACACATTTCTTGTAACTGCAAATACACATTTCATTTCTTGTCAAAGGAAATACACATTTTTTAAAAGTGAAACTACACATTTCTTGTAAATGGAAATACACAGTTCTTTTAAGTAAAACTACACATTTCTTGTAACTGCAAATACACATTTCATTTCTTGTCAAAGGAAATACACATTTTTTAAAAGTGAAACTACACATTTCTTGTAAATGGAAATACACATTTCTTTTAAGTAAAACTACACATTTCTTGTAACTGCAAATACACATTTCACTTGACTGGAAATACACATTTACATTTCTTGTCAAAGGAAATACACATTTTTTAAAAGTGAAACTACACATTTCTTGTAAATGGAAATACACATTTCTTTTAAGTAAAACTACACATTTCTTGTAACTGCAAATACACATTTCACTTGACTGGAAATACACATTTACATTTCTTGTCAAAGGAAATACACATTTTTTAAAAGTGAAACTACACATTTCTTGTAAATTGAAATACACATTTCTTTTAATTAAAACTACACATTTCTTGTAACTGCAAATACACATTTCTTTTAAGTAAAACTACACATTTCTTGTAACTGCAAATACACATTTCACTTGACTGGAAATAAACTTTTCTTTTAAGCAAAATTACACATTTCTTGTAACTGGACATAGACATTTCACTTGACAGGAAATACACATTTCCTTTAAGTGAAACTACACATTTCCTTAAAGTGAAACTACACATTTCCTTTAAATGGAGCTGCACATCTCTTGTAACTGGGAAACGGGCACCTTATATTTCTGTACAATAAAACTACATATTTTTTTTTTTAAAAAGCAGACATTGTGACTTATATTTATGTAAATGACACTCTATTCCTTAAATGACAAATTGACATCGCTGACTTTAAATGACGTGAAATGTCGTCAAGTGACATCTTATTTATTATAGAACTTGTGGTGGATGTGTTGTCTGAACGCATTCATTCGTCACTATTCCGCAGCGTAAGATCGCTGGAATTTCATTATAAACTAAACCACAGGCCTTAATAGATGGCAGATGTAATAGTGGGGTAAACAAGAAAATGAGGCAGGCATAAGAGAATGAAACGACTTAAGAGAGGCAGACACAAGAGGGGGAGTGTAAACATGAGAGTTTGGTAGGATTCAAAGCCTAGCTAGATGTGCTTTTTTTTTTTTTATTTAAAATTTATCTCGTGCTGTAAGTCTTGACAGTTCCCACCGAGCACCAGGGGCTAGGGTTCAAGTCGACAGGAATCTGTCACCTGGCATTTAATGTTCATACTCATCATAAGGTGTCAGACGATACACAACGCCGTTGTATACAGATGTCTGGGCAAGTTAGGCGAAACTGTAAAGAATAGAAGTACCAAGGCTCTTGGTGTCTCGTAGCTTTGCATAGACTTGGTTCTGTTATTTTACTAGTAATTGTAATGATTATTTTTTTTAAAGCAAGAAACATCAAACTCAAAGGATCAATGTGAGGGTGTGTGAATATTCGTAATCCATGAACCATAACTTAGAGCTTCATTTCTTGCATGTTTGTGTTTGTCCTCAATTGTTTGTGTTTGAATATGTCTATACGCTTTTTTAGCAGACGCGTGAAACTCCAAGTGTCATTGTTAGATGGCTATTTAAACGAATTCAGTCTTGAAGATATCTCGCCATTAGTTCGACCGTGAGGTTTGATCTGGAGGGTCCTTTAAACAATACATTCTAGCTTTCTTCCAAGTGTAGCCTCCCTTCTCAGCCTCAGTATTTTTTGATCATTTCTGCAAGGCTCATTTCCGGTCTGATAATTTCAAACTTATGGCGGGTCTCCGTGAAGCTGTGAACATGGACATCTTTAGATCTGCTCAGATCTATCGCCTGCTTCCACGCCCTACACTGCTCACTGGTCGGCTCTTTCAGGCGTACGACACTAAATCATTTGCCCAGACCATCAACTATCAACTTCAACTATCAACTTCAACTGTATCGCAGCCAAACACTACCACCTACACACACACAAAAAAAATACATCATACAAAAAAAAAACCAACAGAAGTGGAAAATATTTAGTTCACTTTCTTAACTGAATTATTTCTCCTCACTCCCTGGACCTCCCTCTCTCCCTCCCTCTTTCAGCGCCCACATCTCGCTCCCTCCCCCCCCCCCCTTTCCCAGGACGTTTTTGTTCCAACTGCTTGCCTCTGCTGAGTGACATCCTTTCATCTATTTCAGCTTCAGTTTTATGACCTCATGTAGATGTCTCTAAGAGGAACCGCATCAGCTGGGTGATGGGGGAGGGTATGGGGGGGGGGGGGGGGGGTTCAAGAGTGGAGAAAAAAAAGGGGGGGGGGGGCGTGAATGTGATGCTAGACTTTTTTGTGTGTACTTTTCTTTTTAAACAGAGCTGAAAGATTAAGTTAGTTGGTTTGTATGTTTGTCTGTGTGTGACTGTGTGTACAAATACAAGCGGTGAGGTGATATTGTTTTTAGTTTCCCTGCCTGCGCAGCTTTTTACTAACCTTGTATCAACTCACTCAGTCTGTCTGTCTGTCTGTCTGGTAAAAAGTTTGAACATGTTTTTTCTCCCATTTCCCATTCTTGGATTAAGTTGAAACTTTGCAAGATATTCATTGTTCCTGACAAGACATGCTTCAATAAATAAATTTAAAAATTACCAATAAGGTAGTTAATTTATTGGTGATTAATCATTTTGTTTGATATCGAAATAAGGGGAAACAAATGCTACTTAATGAGAGATTTGTATGTATTTATGGATTTAATCCCATTATTACTGTTTGTCTCTGAATTTCTTTTTTTTTCTTCTTTTTCTCCCTCTCTCTATCTCTCTCTCCATCCTTATCTCTGTTTCTTTCTTTATCTCTCTTTCTTTCTTATCTCTGTTTCTTTTCTCTTTCCCCACTTTCTCCCCATTTTTCTTGACTCTCTTTCTCTCCTTTTCTCTCTTTCTCTCTCTCTCTCTTTCTTTATCACACACACACACACACATTCCTGTCGTCCTACCTAGTTACATTTCCCACTAACTAGGACCCTCTTCACCTCTATCAGTGACCTTTAAGACAGAGATCACAGTGGGCACAGGCACAATGTCAGTCTAGAATGGTGCGCACCCATCCCCCAACCTCACCCTCCATTTCAAAGATACAACTTTTCTGGAACCAGTGTCAAGGCTGTATGATAGGAAACTAAGAACGAAAAAAAAAAAACTTGGGTTTTAAACAGGAAGCCTTTCTGTGTTTTTATTCTGACTAGGATTCAGCAGAATTCATTGAGATAGCTCTCAGACTGCGAACTCATTGAGCGGCGACTGTTCAAAGCTCACCATCTCATTAAGTTTAATTATCCAGCCGTAAAGTACTCACTCCTAAATGCTTAATTTTATTTTATAGCATCATTATGCACTCACTCCTCCACCACATTTAGTTGTTTATTTTTACGACTGTAGAAGCTCGAAAAAATTTAAAATGCAATGCGCAGAGTAGGCAAAGAATTAAGCTTAGAGAATACAAAAATTAAGTCTACCGAAAAATGTAAGAGTGGTCATGTATTTCAAATGTTTGTCTAATTATATTTTCAAATCTATTTACACAACTTTTTTTTTACTCGCTTAAAACACATTTCCGCTTTACTGTACAACGGAGGAACAGGCAGATAGTTAGGCAAAGTATTAACACGTACATTTATGCATGGTCTAAAAAGGTAATACAATTATAATGCTAGAGATTTTCAACTATGGCGGAAAAAACTATTAATTTATTAGATTTTTGGTGTATCCAGTGTGCAGATTAAACAAAGTGCTGATGATTTATTTATTTATTTTTTGTAAAAATTTATATAATAAATTTTAACACTACACAATCCAATGTTCTAAGCTCTTCCGTTTTTAGCACAATTTATTTTTATTTAGTATGTAAATCTTTAAGAAGTATGTAAATCTTTAATTTCAATTCTGTGTCCTTGACATTGCATAGTTTATCGTGACAATACCCGATAAAAGTAGCACCAGGATAAGAATGCCTTGTCCATGAAAGATCATGCAACGATACTGGACCGGCTTCAGGCCACTGCAACCTATACCGCACTTTCATATGCCCCGCGCTAATTTAGGTGTAAATTATTAAATTAAACCATAATAACTTATATATAATAACAAGGTTTCTGCGGCCTCCTGTTTTTCCAGGACCTTCTGGAAATCTCCTGAAAATGCAAAATATAAGAAAAAAAAAATCCTTAAAATATCCTGAAGTTATAAAAATCTCCTAAAAACTAAAAAAAATGTCCTGAAAAATGGACAAAATTGTCATTAGGGTGCCAATTCTACACACGATAACAAACGGACGGCATTGTCAACTTTCATTTTTACAAAATTTATTGCAAAGACGAATGTATTTACTGCTACAAAATCTTAATTTTGACATTAAGCTTATTCCTGTCCAGACTGGGCTCCGCGCAATCCACTTCGCATAAGGCCCTGCAATAGTTAGGGCCGGTCCTGCAACGAGAATACAACTACAAAATACAACAAAAACACATTGAGAATACATCAAATGCGTCATGATAACATTCAATAACAAAGTCTCCTCCAACAGCAAACTAACGCCAAGTACACCCACTTCTGACTCCGTTTGAAATCTATATATAGATCTCGATAATTTTTTTTCCACTTCTTTCGGAGCGTCTTGGTTGCTTCACGACTCTATGTGTGTGTGTGTCTCTATGTGTGAGAGTGTATGTTTTGATGTGTGTGTGTGTGTAGTCACGGAGACTGGCCATAAAACATGGCCACATGGTCCCGATGTAGTCTAATCACTGGCCTGTCATTTCTTCCTCAATTTTACGATCGTGCTCTCGTCCCGGCCTCGGGGTTTGAGGTTACCGCGCTACGCCATAACGAGCTTTAATTACGCTTGTTTATGTCTCCTTAAAGCTGGCTAATTAAAGATTACATTTTTTTCTCCCTTGAAACGAAGTTTCTAGACTTAAAAAAAAAACAACAACAAACAAACAACTTTTTTGTTTAGTTTAATTAAAGTAAGTTTGTTTTTTCTTAATTCGATTCTTTCTTGAATGTTTGTTTTATGTTGTTTTTGCCATCAGCGTGGCGAAGTACGGGCGAGAGGTGCGCTACGCCTTGGGCAGGGACCATTGTGAAGTGTACCCTTTCTTCTATTTATTTTATTCTATATCTTTTTTTTTTTTAAATTATTTTCTTTAATTGCAGTATTAAACTTAATACGGGCGTTTAAAATGACCATAAAGTTTCTAGAGGCAGAGAAAATTTATGCTTTAGATCCTATTATTACATATTTATGCTAATGGGTACACACCAACACTGGTTCTAAATCTTTACAAATGAATACGAACCAAAGTAAAATATAGAATGGATTATAATATCCATGCACTATAATGTATTTTTTTCGACTTTAATTTTAAAACTTGTTCTTGCATACCGAAGGAATCTTATCTTATATAATACAGACGTTACTTCAAAAAACAAGATGATTACGTCCTACGCGTCATGCATTTAGTCATACATATTAACCAATGACTTAAATTCTGCCAAGTCACTGGTTGTTCTGGCTAGCTCAGGCAACCCATTCCATGCTCTAATAGCACTAGGGAAGAAGGAGTATTTGTACAAATTTGTCCTAGCATATGGGACGAGGAATGTGCCTTTATTTTTGTGTCTTTCAGAGTATTTTATTAAGTTTTGCTTTAGTATTTGAAGATTATGGTTCAGTGTTTTATGTATAATTGCTACTTTACTTTTGAGTCTTCTGTCCTGAAGGCTTTCTAAATTTAGTGATTTTACTAATGGTGTTACTCTGGTCAAATGTGAATATTCGTTTGTTATGAATCTCACTGCTCTATTTTGTGTTTGTTCCAGTTTCTTAATGTTTTCTTGAGTTGAAGGGTCCCAAACGGTGGATGCATATTCTATTATTGGCCTAACCAAGGTTAAATAACATTTTAGTTTTATGTTCTTATTTGATTTATAGAAATTTCTTTTAATAAACCCTAATGCTTTGTTGGATTTTTTTGTAGTTTCATCAATATGTGGATTCCATTACAGTTTTTCATTTATTATAACACCTAGGTATTTTGCGTTTTTAGTCTGTGTTACTGGTTTGCCATGAATAAGGGAATCAGACCCAAGGGACCCCCTGGCTAACCAACAGCGATGTCTACAGTGTGACTTCGAGACTACTGACTCCAATGAAAGCTTGAGTGAGGCAACTGCCCAAGATAGGACATCATCAAAACAGACTGTGCGTGCTGATACGAAACTGACGGAGAGTAAAAGACTGGTGGGGCCTTAGGTAAGAGAGAGAGATGAAGAAAGTTGCTTATTAGGTAGCCCTAAAAGTAGCCATCAAGAATTAACTTTGGCAAACTTTGGCAGTTGACGACTTGTTTCGTCACAGATTTAAAACCAGCTATTGCTCTAGGCGCATACATTATCTATTGAGACAGTCTTAGCTGTATATTCTTGCATTGCTAGTGATGTACAAAAGGAAAATATTTTCATTCAATTTTTCCTACGGTTATTGTGATTATGTGGTGGAATAACCATATAGAATGGAAGAATGGGATTTTGAGCAAGAAACGGGCTATTGCTGTAGCTCTCTCTCTCTCTTTACGTTTTTCACAATGCCACACTTACATCAGATGCTGTTGTTGTCGCTGTTGCTGCTGTCTACAATGTGTAAACCACTTCCTCTCTCTTTCAGTTATCTCAGGGGTTCTCAACCTGTCGATCACGACACCCTTGGGGGGCGATTGACGATTTGCCAGGGGTCGCCAAAGACCATCGAAAAAGTTTATTGTTTTTGTCTATTCCTCTATTGCTGTGTGTGTGTGTGTGCGGGGGGGGGGTCGCGGCAGAGTGGGGGATTGTAAAAAGGGGTCGCCGAGCTTAAGAGGTTGAGAACTGCTGAGTTAGCTGTTAGGTTCTGTAGACACTGATAGATATCAAGTCTTATGGGAACTATAGTTTTAGACAACACAAATATTTTTTTTAAATGGTTACGTCACGTGACATAAACCAAGTCGAATATAGAGATTAACTAAGGTATATAGATAACTCTTCGATAACATTTTTAAATGAGAGTTGTCTGAGCTTGGCGAGCTCTCCTCAAGACTATCCATTTCAAACGTTGTAAGTGTGCGTGGTTTATAAGTGTGTGTTTGTATGTGTATATGCATGTGTGCTGGCATGGCTTATGACTGTGTGGGGGGGGGGGGGGGGGGGGAAGTCAGAGTTGAAATAGTTGTAACGAAGTTGGTTTTTTTTTTATTTATTTCTTGTTTGTTTCTGGAATCTCTGTTTTTCTCATTCGTACAAACTCTGCGTGTGTGTGTGCGTGACTGTGTGAGTGTGTGCGTGACTGTGTGTGTGTTAAAGTGTTACTCCATCACTGCTATAATACTGCCTTACTAACATGGCAGATACTCTTCCCATTTACGCTATTTCAAATTAAATGTCTTTTATCTGATCGTTGATGGAATATAGTCTAATCAACGGCATACAGTCCTTCTACTAAAAGGACTACTACCAATCAGAAACATTTCAAATAGCCTTTTCCTTCAGACTGATAAATTAAAGTGCACCTTTCAAACCTGCGATCTATAGGGCAGAAGATGTTTAGGTCATCTGTCTCTTTTCCAATGGTTAACAATCAGGGTGTCATGTGGCCAGCACAACGACCAAGTAAAGTCAGGTACCTATGTAGAGTTAGGTGGACTCAGGGGCGCCCTAAAAATCCCGAAATTCAAAATCCCAGTCTTTACCGAGATTTGAACCCAGGACCCCAGCTTCGGAACCCTAACGCTTAACCACTCAAGTATAACAAATGTGGTAAGGTATCTCAGGTATATATATCTATATTATAAAGTAGAATGTGAGGTGTATGTATGTATGTATGTATGTATGTATGTATGTATGTATGTATGTATGTATGTATGTATGTATGTATGTATGTATGTATGTATGTATGTATGTATGTATGTATGTATGTATGTATGTATGTATGTATGTTACTTATAGACATCAAAACCGCTTGACCAATCTTGAAAAAACTAGGCAGGAATGTTCATTGGGTACTAACTAAGACCGTGGTGTATGTATTGTAGCCCTAAAACAAACTTAAGACAAGAAAAAAAAAAGTTGTCCGACTCTATTACGGTTATAGTATTTTATGGATCTAGGCCATGGTTAACAATGTTGACATGAGAAAAGATCGAAAGGATTTAGACCTAGATCTAATTTTAAGAAATACACTTTGCGCACATAGTTTTTTACTTTGACACATGAAAATACAAAAGAAGATCCATTGATTTCATTATATAATAAAATTAACCTTCAATTTTGTGTTTCAAAAGCATTTTTTACATAAATTAGTTCCTGATATCTGTGACTACAGATTTCCTGGTGAACATTCTTTCATTAGACAATACCTTAATGAATCGCTCACTAAAAATTAATTCGTTTAATTGTTTACTTTATAATCCCATCCCTAGATCTAAAACTCTAATTCAACTCTAAGATGATAAAACTTCTCTTCGCACAGATAGTTTTATACTTTAACACATAAACATATTAATTAAAGTCCATTCATTTCATATTTTGATCAAATAAACATTCAAATTTGGTTTTCTAAAGCTACATTCGTTTACGAAAGCTGCGAAGCCGAGTTGAGATTGGCCTAGATCTATATTCATTCATGAATCGCGTACTAAAAATTATTTCGTTTATATGTTCACTTTATAATCCCATTCATTTAACAAAGCTATCGCTCTTTTCGTTTCTAATAGATATGAATGTATCGGCTTCGGGTAATCCCATTTTCGCAAACCTAATTTTATTTTCGTAGCGAAAGAGAAAAAACTAGAAAGGATCATTAGTTAAGTTTAACATACATCTAAATCCAATCTACTAGATTATTCAAAAGCATTTTTTACATAAATTAGTTCCTGATATCTGTGACTACAGATTTCCTGGCGAACATTCTTCATTAGATACTACCAAATGGTTACACATTAACACATCTCTCTACTGAATCTATTACTAGGCCTAGGTCTAAAACTCACATTGAACTCTAAGATGATAAAACTTCTTTTCGCAAAGATAGTTTTATGCTTTAACACATAAACATACTAATTATTGTCCATTCATTTCATATTTTAATCAAATTAACATTCAAATTTGTTTTTCTAATGCATTTTAATACATTCGTTCGCTGTTCGCTAAAGCTGCGTAGCCGTGTTGAGATAGGCCTATATTCATTCATGAAAAAAGGTCACGCATGCGCAACACAGAATGAACTCTATAAAGCCAATTTTAACTCGATTATTGTAGATTTAGATCTATGTCTACCTCAAGATCAACTTTATACTTTAACACATGAACATACAAAATTAAGTCTATTCATCTCAAATTTTAATCAAATATATGTAGGCCTACAAGCAAATGTTTTAATTTGAAAAAATGGATTTAAGCCTATTAGCTATTTTGATTTGATAGCTTCATTCACACTATTTTTACATTGACACATTCGCTTTACTTATTACATTATTATTTCGTTTAATTGTGACTATATCGACAGTAATGCGCAAGTAAAGACCCTCGGGTCGCGGTTAACATATGTCTAGTATATATATATACTCTTCCCTAGTGCTATTAGAGCATGGAATGGGTTGCCTGAGCTAGCCAGAAAAACCAGTGACTTGGCAGAATTTAAGTCATTGGTTAATATGCATGACTAAATGCATGACGCGTAGGACGTAATCATCTTCTTATTTGAAGTAACGTCTGTATTATATAAGATAAGAAGATATATTTATGTGTATGTTTCTGTTTTTTGTTGTCTTTATATGAGAAAAGAGTCCTTGTAATCACACCAAATTTCCGTAAGGATCAATAAAACAGTCTTAGTCTTAGAATAACAAAAACCAAATCAAGTATCTGGATTGCCAAGTTTTGGTGTCAGATGTCTGATAACCACAAGATAACCCCTAGTAAGCCAAAGAAAAGAACCTGACAGTTTGAAATATAGAAATTTCAAGTCTTTTTTTTTTTCTTTCAAGGGCCCCTAACGCAAGAGACACCACTGCAATTACGCCACTGTATCCAAGGTCGTTTCTGCCAATCGGCTAAATTTGATGGTGGATAAAGAGAGAAAAAAAAGATATAGAGAAAAAATAAAAATTACATCTGATAAGGGAAAAGGAAATAATTGCGATCTATAGATAAGATGATACGTCATCTGTTTCTATGTTTGAAAACGGCTCTAACGATTTACGAAGAAATTCGACAGTTTATGTATATCTTTATTTAAAAAAAAAAACATAATTGTGTATAGCCACACAGTGAAAACTCAAGGTTTGACCGTTATAAGAGGCTTAACATATAATATCAAATATCAAACGACTTGTCGCGTTGTATGCGCTTTGGACTGTTGTCTCGACGGCCCCGGGCTCGAACCATGCCCGCCGCTATTCTACGGGAAGTTTGTACTGCGGTTACGGGTGGGAAATTGAAGAAACATCAGAAGCATTAAACAAAAAATCAATGGCCCTAATTCACCAATCGTAAACAAACAACATTTAACCACGTGGTTCTATATATCTTCTATACCAATTATGTAATCCATTAAGGCTGTCACGTGATACATTGATCATTGTTTTATCAATATTATGACGTGGTTAATTGTGTTTATTTACGATTGGTGAATGATGTCCATTAAGATTTGGGCAATGAGCAAAGTATTTGGAACACAAACCAACTATTTTTTCCTACCATTAAATAAAAAAAGATTTATTGGTACATATAAGAAAAAGTCACGAGATAGAAAGGAGGGACGCACACACACAAAACTGTAGTACTATTATTGTAGCCTACATTTGGAAGCTTTGAAATATATGAAAGACAAAAAAAAATCTTTTTTCAAAAAACTTTCCAAGTAGTATGTTTTGTTTTTATTTGTTTTTTTTGTTTCATAACTTTGTGAAAAGTGTTACTTGTGGCGGATGGATTTCTCACCACGCGCTTCTCCGTCACTCAATGGCGTAGTGATTCCTTTTGAAGTCGGGCAGACGTAGAAAGACGAATGCCGCGAGTAAATAGTTTCTATTATTGCATCAAAGGGAGAGAAACTCGTTGTTTGTGTTTGTGTTTCTGCGTCCCCCGTGTGACAAATTGCGTTGGTAAACTATTCCCCAGATTTTGGCGTAACGTCGGGAATTTGTTACTTTTCCCTTCCCCCCCCCCCCCCCCCCCCCCCCCCCTGTTTTTTTTTTCTTCATCCTTTTTTTTTTCTTTTTTACTTCGTTTTGAGTTGCTAGTCAGTCAAGTAGAACGCACGAAGTAAGGAACTATCTGGGGGGGGGGGGGGGGGGGGGGAACTGTATGTTAAACAATAGTAACAGAAACTACTATAGTTAAATACTATTTACTACACGCCTTAAATGTTAGAAAAAAAGTAGTATATTGCCACAATAGAGAAAGTCGTACATTGATTGTCTTTTAATTGAGAAATATACATATTTGAGAATGAACAGACAATGAAGACCAAGAAATGAGAAAGTTATTTTTTTCTTTTATATAAGACCACATCCCTCCCACACTTTTCCTTGCTCTCTGTACTTGCCTCTCTCTCTCTTTCTCTCTCGCTTTCTCTCTCTCTCCTTCTTTCTCTCTCTCTTTTCCTCTCTCTCTCTCTCTTTGTCTCTCTTTCTCTCTCTCTTTCTTTCCCTCTCTCTTTTTCTCTCTCTCTGTGTTTGACCATCTCTCTCTTTCACGCCATCCCTCTAATTCTTTCATCGTTCCTTCTCTGTTTTTAACTTCATACACCTCAGAGCACATGTGAGCATTTAAATATCAACTCTTTATTTACATTAGCTTTTGCAGTAACAGACCAGTAGGAGGCGCAGTGGCTGAGCGGTAAAGCGCTTGGATTCCGAACCGGGGGTCCCTGTTTCGAACCCTGGTGAAGACTGGGATTTTTTTATATCGGGATCCTTGGGCTCCAACTAGCTCTAATGGGTACCTGACATTAGTTGATGAAAAGTAAAGGCGGTTGGTCGTTGTGCGGGCAACATGACACCCTTGTTAACCGTAGGCCACTGAAACAGATGACCACAAGGTCTGAAAGGGAAACTTTTACTTTTTTTTTTTTAAACAGACAAAAACCAAAACTTTTTGGGCACTGACATTTCTTATACTTCACTAGACAGTCTGTTAGTTTACGCGGGTATCTCCTGTTCTCAGAGTTGCGACTCGCTCTCCCTTAAATAGTGCTGTCAACGTGTAGAGTCAAAGCAACATGCGCCCAACTCTTCAATGCATAGCACCGTCTCTTTGAAACAAGCTCCTCCTTGGCGTTGTCTATCCTTATCAAGACTATCGGTTGACGTATTGGTTATAGCTTCATAGAACTAGAAATGCATAAAGTGTAAAAAAAACGGGAGTCTTGTGTCCAAAGCGAACGAGCGGAATGTGGAGGCTGTATCTCTCTTCCTTTTGGCTCGATTGTCATGTCTCGCCTAAGACATACACAGCGATGACAAGCTTCAGGAGAATGTCTTTGAAGTGCGTCAGCCAGAAACACAATTTGGCGGAGACTGCAAGGGAAACGCGACTGGCATTGCACGCATGCGCAGTCGGAGCGGATAGTCAATGTCGCACGAGACAATGGGAAAGACTTGAAGGGTGTCTGTTCTCGTGAATCTGTTTATTATACATCGCAATATGAGTTATATGACAAACTAAATCTTAGTTAAAATAAACTGATATCATATAGTCTGACCAGGACTCGGTGTACCAAGAAAGTAGCCTAAATATCTATGAACCCTTGTTAGTGTAACAATACTTTGGATACTATAAGATACTTTTTAAGGTCAAATGTCAACTTTACAAATGTTCCCTCTATTTTTCACTTGTTCATCCAATTTCTTCCCTTGTTCCTTATACTTCATGTTTGTTCCCTCTGCGTCCATCTTATTATGTATACGCCCCTCTTATTATCTATACGTGAAGTACGTCCGTCTTATTATCTATACATCCCTCTTATTATCTATACGTCCGTCTTATTATTTATACGTCCGTCTTATTATCTATACGTCCATTTTATTATCTATACGTCCGCCTTATTATTTATACGTCCGTCTTATTATCTATACGTCCATTTTATTATCTATACGTCCCTCTTATTATCTATACGTCCCTCTTATTATCTATTCGTCCTTCTTATAATCTATACATCCCTCTTATTATCTATACGTCCCTCTTATTAGGATTTGCTTATTTATTTCTTGCAATAACTCCAAGTCACAACTTTATGAAGGCGGAGAAAAGTATGACTAGCTCGTTGGCCACACGGCTTTAGTTTGACCGTTATCATATTTCAAGTGAAAATGAAAAAGATTTGAATTAGGCTTAGTCAGCCGCGTGGCACCGATAACTGAGTTCTTTATTAAATTCAATAGTTGCTTAAATTGATAGATTATCTAAGCTTTGCTTAAATTTTTACGTAAATCTAATATAGCTTACGTCTAGTTTCTAGGTCTAGAAGTACATCTAGATTAGATCTTAAGAGTTCTAAATCAGGTACGTGTAATGAAGGTACCAATAATAACTTTCTTATACAATGCCCGATGCCTGCCTGCTGACCTAATGGACCTCATTCACCAATCGTAAACAAACAACATTTAGCCACGTGATTCTTTTTCTCTTCTATACAAGTTACGATCTAATTTTTAATACTCAATGGTTATCACGTGACAGTTTTTTTTTCGTTGTTTTATCAATATTATCACGAGTTCAATACCCAGTATGAGCTAAATTTTTTTTAAAAATTATTTTTCAGAAAATATTTCATTATATTTTAATTTGCATTTTTTAATTTTTTTTAATTTTTCTTATATTTTTCTTGACCATCTTTGTTTTCTTTCTTCTCCTTTTGTTCCATGTAGTTTCCTATTTTCTTCTTGTTCCTTCTTGTATTATCTTAGTCCCTCTAGTTTCTCTTGTTCCTTCTTGTATTATCTTAGTCCCTCTAGTTTCTCTTGTTCCTTCTTGTATTATCTTAGTCCCTCTAGTTTCTCTTGTTCCTTCTTGTATTATCTTAGTCCCTCTAGTTTCTCTTGTTCCTTCTTGTATTATCTTAGTCCCTCTAGTTTCTCTTGTTCCTTCTTGTATTATCTTAGTCCCTCTAGTTTCTCTTGTTCCTTCTTGTATTATCTTAGTCCCTCCAGTTTCTCTTGTTCCTTCTTGTATTATCTTAGTCCCTCTAGTTTCTCTTGTTCCTTCTTGTATTATCTTAGTCCCTCTAGTTTCTCTTGTTCCTTCTTGTATTATCTTAGTCCCTCTAGTTTCTCTTGTTCCTTCTTGTATTATCTTAGTCCCTCTAGTTTCTCTTGTTCCTTCTTGTATTATCTTAGTCCCTCTAGTTTCTCTTGTTCCTTCTTGTATTATCTTAGTCCCTCTAGTTTCTCTTGTTCCTTCTTGTATTATCTTAGTCCCTCTAGTTTCTCTTGTTCCTTCTTGTATTATCTTAGTCCCTCTAGTTTCTCTTGTTCCTTCTTGTATTATCTTAGTCCCTCTAGTTTCTCTTGTTCCTTCTTGTATTATCTTAGTCCCTCTAGTTTCTCTTGTTCCTTCTTGTATTATCTTAGTCCCTCTAGTTTCTCTTGTTCCTTCTTGTATTATCTTAGTCCCTCTAGTTTCTCTTGTTCCTTCTTGTATTATCTTAGTCCCTCTAGTTTCTCTTGTTCCTTCTTGTATTATCTTAGTCCCTCTAGTTTCTCTTGTTCCTTCTTGTATTATCTTAGTCCCTCTAGTTTCTCTTGTTCCTTCTTGTATTATCTTAGTCCCTCTAGTTTCTCTTGTTCCTTCTTGTATTATCTTAGTCCCTCTAGTTTCTCTTGTTCCTTCTTGTATTATCTTAGTCCCTCTAGTTTCTCTTGTTCCTTCTTGTATTATCTTAGTCCCTCTAGTTTCTCTTGTTCCTTCTTGTATTATCTTAGTCCCTCTAGTTTCTCTTGTTCCTTCTTGTATTATCTTAGTCCCTCTAGTTTCTCTTGTTCCTTCTTGTATTATCTTAGTCCCTCTAGTTTCTCTTGTTCCTTCTTGTATTATCTTAGTCCCTCTAGTTTCTCTTGTTCCTTCTTGTATTATCTTAGTCCCTCTAGTTTCTCTTGTGCTTTCTACCCTTTTTGTTTCTCTTCTTCACTCTACTTACCTCTTCATCTGTTTTTTTTCCTCTCTTCTTCCTCTGTATTGTTCCCGCTATCTCTCTCTTGTTCCTTCCAGTTCCTCAAAGGGCTCTTTAAAAATTTATTTATTTTTTTAAGTTTTTTTTTTGGGTCCGACTAGAAAATAAAAAGCCATATTTTGTCAATATTATTTTGTATTGATAGCTACGTGTATTTGCTTCTTTCCTAACGCACGAGACATTTAATATTTTTTAGAGGTAGGCTTAAAGCGGTTTCACAGAATCAGGACAGGTAAATGGAAACCAGCAAAAAGGTCAAAGTCTATTGCTAAAATTGATGAGTCCAACATACCCATGAGTTTACATGTGTGTCACCCATTTACCCTGGAGAACCGAGCGTGTGTAGTGCGTTGTAATCCACAACTCGATTCTTGGGGTCAGTTAGTGACGTCACAATTCTCTTCAAAGGGGGATAATTGGAAAAAGGCAGACCTGTTTGAGAGACCTTTTATGTCTTTAACAAAAAGCAGGTATGTGAATGATACTCAGTTATGTCTAGAATAATAATATTGTAATAGTTAATATATTTTTAAAAATAATTAAAAATACAGTTTTAAAATAAAAAATTATGTAAAATTATCATATTACCATGCACAACCTAACCACTCAACGTAGTCCAATTGTATTAAAAAAATTAAAATATGTCTTAACATATATGGTATTGTACATGTAATGTACTGAGCGCCTAAAGGCAACACGGAAAACAAACTCCCAGATACCCCTCTCCCCCCCCCCCCCACTGGTCCACAAATGAGATAGGACCAAAAGCTCTCTGAGCATGCTATATGCATGAAAGTAGCGCTATATAAAAGCTATAATAATGTTTACTTTAAAATGAAACTCTCTATCTCACTACCATGATTAAGACCACAAATCTTAGACGACCATAAGAAATAAAGGGTGGTTCCCTGACCTCCCTTGGTTCCTTTAAGCCCACCAACTAAGTTAGTTGACGGCAAGGAAACGAAAGTTGTGTCATACGTAATGCTTTTGTTATAGCTGTCGTGAACCAATGACTCTTGTTTATAATTGTACCCAGGCTTTGCTTTTGGGAGAACCAAGTTCTTCACATCGTTAAAAGGAAACTCCGACGGTTTTTCAAATTTGAGTTATTGACATATTTGAATTCTGCTTCAAAAGTTGTAATAGTAAACATTTTACCATTTTTTTTATTTAAAGGCTTAAAAAATTATATTTAATAAATTAGACGGTAAATTCTTGGCATCTCCAAGAAAACGGGGTTCTATGATATTTTGATTTTAGGTTAGGCATACGTCACTTCCATCAACAATACTGAAAAGGAAACTAGATTTAACCAATCGTATCGCTTCATTCTTACAGGCTCTTGGGCTTAGTGACGGCCTATTCCAGAGCTATAGTACATTTATATATACATGTATAGGTAGATCTAAAAGCATTAGGATAACCAACTCGAGAAAAAAAGTAACATTTTCATCTAAGCCTCTCCTTTTCATATGAAGTAAACAGATCGTGTGTCTGACCGATTCGAACAAACTGGTCAGTGTAAGGCTAGTCGAGATTACGTGTAGTCGGTCATGACAAGACAACCAAGCGATAGTGTTTGTTGTGTGTTGAGAGGTCAGGCGAGAAAATACAGACTGCCGTGGTTAGTCAAGCATGTAAATCTACTTTTAATGCGCATTTTATCTTTGCTTACAAGATCCTAGATTTAACTGCATAGACGAAAGTATATTTCTTTTACGAGAATGTAAACTTTGCTGTATCGTCTCCCGTTATACAATAAATCAATATATTAAATAAGTAGGCTAGTGTGACGTCACATAGAAACCGGGTGAATGTCTGACTGTTTTGGATGCGCATGAAAATTACGTCAGAAAAACATCAATTACTAAGTTATTATTGCAAATAAAAAAAAAAAAAGAATAATATATTCATTATCTGTAAATCAAAACACATTATATAAAAATTGTCAAAACTATCGAAGTTTCCCTTTAATAGACCAAAATAACTAGCACATCTCATTGCTAGAGTGGTACAGTGATGACTCTATCCTCACTCAAAATCTGGAACAGTTGGGGTACCACACATAATATGTCGACTGTCTTTCTCCATTCCTCCCTGACGTTTGCCTTGAATAGAATCTCGAAGCGTGGTCGAGATGCTAAGTACGCTTGAACTTGTCTTGTCTTGGCAACCTATGAAGGGGGCCCGATTCGAGCAAGGTTGTGTTTACTGAGCGCCCAAAGGCAGCACGGAAAAACCTTTTCCCAGATACCCCCTCCCCCCCCCCCCCCCCCCCCACACAGTTCCACAAATGAGATTGGACCAAAGCGCTCTGAGCATGCCATAAGCATGAAAGTAGCGCTTTAAAAAAAGCAATAAAGAATAATGAATTAATCTCTTTCAATGACATGCCCGTTCGTTCCTTTACGTTGTCTTCCCATCTTATCTTATCTTATCTTATATAATACAGACGTTACTTCAAAAAAGAAGATGATTACGTACCATTGCTTTCTCTGTTTGCCTCTTCTTCTTTTTCCTGGAACTGATGGAAGTTAGTTCAAACCCACGAGGACCTTGTGATATGGCCATGGTTAGCAGATCATCCCAAGAGCCTTTGTGATCCTGTTTCTTATGTCTTCGCTTGTCTATGTATGTGATAGCTAGGGTCCTCCTCTCTAGTTCTTTAGTTAGCGTCCAAGACTCGCAAACTTACATCAATATGACCAGGGCCGGTCCTAACATTTGCGGGGCCCAATGCGGAACAGATTGCGCGGGGCCTAGTCTAGGTAGGGATAGGCATACTGTCAAAGTTTAGATTTTGTTTTAGAAAATACATTCGTCTTTACAATAAAATAAAGCTCAAAATGTTGTTTTTTTTTTTATATAATGACATTCCAAATTGACAATTTCGTCTATTTTTCATTAGATTTTTATGAGTTTTCAGGAGATTTTAATAATTTTAATAAATCAAGAGGCCGCGAACCCCTGTTATTATGTATAAAGTTATAGTGTTTTAATTTAATAATTTACACACAAAATTAGCGCTGGGCCTATGAAAGTGCGGGGCCCACTGCGACCGCATAGGTTGCAGTGGCTTAAGACAGGACCTGAATATGACCATGAATAACGAGCACATGAGTCTGATTTTAGTGTCCAGGGCTATGCCTTTGTCTTTGCAGATTGTTTCGAGCTGAGGTCTGTGCTGTT
Source organism: Biomphalaria pfeifferi (assembly GCA_030265305.1). Classification (NCBI taxonomy): domain Eukaryota; kingdom Metazoa; phylum Mollusca; class Gastropoda; family Planorbidae; genus Biomphalaria; species Biomphalaria pfeifferi. The sequence goes on from JASAOG010000243.1 coordinate 692,456, forward strand.
CTAGCCAGAAGTTCAGGTTTCGTTCCTTCCTAATTTCTTTTTTTTTTTATCGACTTTGATTTGCATACCATTTAAGTTGTTAGACATTGCGATCTATAGGGCAGATAATGTAAAGGTCATCTGTTTCTGTGACCCAATGTTAACGAGGGTGTCATGTGGCCAGCACAAAGACCAAGCTTCATACTTCATGACTGCCCCCCCCCCTCATTTCGTCTTCCCTTGTATATATATTCTCTCTAAAATAGGTTTCTCCAATAGACAAGATAGAACGAGAATCGGTAAGATACCTGCTTACTTTTAGCTTACTTTTATATTACTTTTAGCTTACTTTTAGATTTCTATTAGATTACTTTTAGCTTACTTTTAGATTTCTTTTAGATTACTTTTAGCTTACTTTTAGCTTACTATTAGATTACTTTTGCTTTTAGCTTACTTTTATCTTTCTTTTAGATTACTTGACTATTTTTTTTTCTTAATTTCTATCGGAACTTTACTGCCGTTTTCAGATATGTAAAAATGGTCTTTATTGTTCATACAATTAAAACAGCCTTGACTTTGACACATAGTATTACGTGTCAGATCTTTAAAATCAAACCCATAAAATATTTGTTATGAACGACAAGGCTAGCACGTGGGTTATCTTAAGTCGTAATGCCCTATTTTTAAAAGACACATCTGTACATTATTTAAGTCTACAGGAGTAAATGTGCGAGATGTACACACTTTTGCTACCGTTTTTTTGTTGTTGTTGTTGTTTTTTAACTCACTCTGTCTGTCTGTCTGTCTGGTAACACGTTTTTACACGTTATTTCTCCCACACCCCATTCTCCGATCAAGTATAACTTTGCACAATGGATCTTAATCACCAACCGTAAACAAACAACATTTAGCCACGTGATTCTATATATCTTCTATACAAATTATGTAATCCTTAGTGGTTGTCACGTGATACGCATTTTTCATTGTTTTATCAATATTATGACATGGCTAAATGTGTTTATTTACGATTGGTGAATGAGGTCCATTATTGATTTGCGAAGACAATGCATGAATCAACTAAAATAAATAACCAATTAGTCAATTTATTACTGGTTATTAATTATTTTGTTTGATACCAACAAATATGTCGGGTTTGTCACCTTGGATGATTTTACGCATTATGTAGCCTACACCCATTCTGAGATCAAGTTGATACTTTAAACAATTATTTATTGTACCAAACAAAGCAGTTTAAAAAAATTTACGAATTAGGCAATTAATTATAAGTACTTAATTCTTAATTCTTTTGTTTGATATTAAACAGGGAAATAACTTCTGCATTATTGAGAGATATAGCTGTTAGTTCTTCCCCTTAAATAAGTTTTTATACTTTGCTTGTTTGGTACGCCTATGTAAGCTATTCAGACACGATCAACCTCTTATCTTTCGCCTCAGGACCGGACACAACAGAATGAGACTTCCTATATTCCGGAAGCTAAAAATTGGAGCTAATAAAATCTGTCCATTCGGAGTGTCACCAGAGAATGCTGACCATGTCTTTCAAAACTGCATTCTTTATCAAAAAGGCTCGAACAAGACGCTCCCCAAAACAACCCAATAGAAAGAAAACTATATGGACAGCTGCCTGCATTTAGAAACCACTGCATCTCATAAAGGTCTAGTCATATGAACGCTCCAACACAATAATGAGAGCGAGAAAGGAGAAATTATGTCTGTTTGATGAAAACTACGCGTGAACGTATGTGTAAAATATAGGAATGATTCATCTTGTAACAAGTATGCGTATTTATTGCCCTTGTGTAGCCAATATATTGTATCACATGTTCTTTATATAACCTATTTATCATATCACATGCACTTTGTATATTATGTATATAGCACCACGCTCTTTGAATATACATCTTCTTTAAACATGTGTTGCTCAGACTGGTAGTAAATTAAAGCCTTCCCCCGGCGCAAACCTGTCGCTTGAAATTTACGTTAGTTTAGCTACAAGGGGGAAAAAGCTTTTCCTGCGACGCGCTGAAAAAGATATCCCCCATTTACATCCGGTATTAGCAACAATCAAGTCGGACTAAGACTTCTCAGTGTCTTAAAGACAAGACAGGAGCGTAACTCACCACAACAGCTTAGTGAGCGTTGAAATGTAGATATATGAGTGAGTTCCATCAATTCGCCATGTCGTGGCTCTAGAAAGGAGTGTCGGCACACTGTAGCGTACACCTCATTACCCGGTCTAAGCACGAGCCAGAGGACCCCCCTCCTATGGACAAGTTGGAAGCTCTCCGCAGGTCGCCAAAAGCAGCGACCAGTCACTACGGCAATGCTTTATGTTGCCTTGTCACAGCTGTTTAACTGTAGCCCTTCCGCGCGTTGTTTTGTTAGTTTCGTATTTTCCCCCCACTCCAAGTCTTTGTTTTCGTATTTTCGCTAAGTATTTCTCTCCTCTAGATTTTCCAAGGGATAGACGATGGGTTCTCTTTAAATAGTTCAGTAGTTCTCAAATGATTATCATAACCTGCTTTGAATCTTCTTATCTTATATAATAGACATTACTTTAAAAAAAAAGATGATTAAGTTTTACGCGTCATGCATCTAGTCATGTATGTTAACCAATGACCTAAGTTCTGTCAAGTCACTGGCTTTCTTGGCTAGCTCAGGCAACCCATTCCATGCTCTAAAGGCACCAGGGAAAAAGGAGCATTTACACAAATTTATCCTAGCATATGGAATGAGAACTGTACATTTATCTTTGTGTCTTTCTGAGTATTTTATTAAATTTTGTTTTTGTATCTGGAGATTATGGTTCAGTGTTTTATGTATAATTGCTACTTTACTTTTTAGTCTTCTCTCCTGAAGACTTTCTAAATTTAGTGATTTTAGTAAAGGTGTTACTCTAGTCAAATGTGAATATTCGTTTGTTAGGAATGATCTCACTGTTCTATTTTGTGTTTGTTCCAGTTTCTTTATGTTTTCTTGAGTTGGATAACAACCAATGTTATCACAATACAACTGACTTAAGATATCTCAGATATAATCTGAAATGAAGCCAGTGGCGGCGTTTTGATAACACATTTTAGGAGAGAAATAACATATTTTTAAGTAGAGCGTGAGCGATGTTAGAGGACAAGAGCTTAGTTTGCCAAGTGAATTGGTGAATGGTTCGGATCCATCGTCTCACTTACCGCGGTAAAGTCAGACAAACAAAAATCGTATAAAAACATATAATATAGTGTAATAAAAAATCTATACTATATTGATAAAGAAGTACTTTGGCAAGAACTAAACACAAAACACAAATTATTATAATATTTAAAAAATGTAAAAAGCATAAAAGCTCTACAATATTTTCTAGAATTCCAAATTCTGTGGTCGATAAAAACAATTATAACAAATGTATAACAAAAATTTGAGACTCCCCGAAAGACTATTTATAGACTAGAACTAAATCGTTGAGTCTCACTGTGTAATTTCTTTGAATAATTTCCCTGCCAAAAGTTAAAAAAAAAGTTTGTGTGGAGTGGGTCCACTAAGCAATTCTTAAGAGCTAAAGTGGAAGTATCTTATAAAAGGCAAGACTTGATAAAACTTTCCCGGACTAGAATGTATGCTTTGAGAACGGGTTCGCTGTCTGATAGTCACTGAAAAATTTTCCCTGACTAGAATGTACGCTTTGAGAACGGGTCCGCTGTTTATTACTCCGTGAAAAACTTTCACTGACCAGAATGCACGCTTTGAGAACGGGTCCACTGTCTGATACTCCCTGAAAAACCTTTCCGCGAGTAAAACAAACGCAGTGAAGAGAAAATTATATCCACTGTCTGAGTCTCTGAGACTAATTAAGGGCTTTCACTGATAAGAATGAACGCAGTGATCTGGGGAATGGACCCCACTGTATGATGTTTGTGTTTCCTTATTAGGGTGAGTTGGCGTCTAGCCTGCAAATATTAATGACATGGCATGGGCTTATGCTACAACATTGACTAATTAACGTGGCTTGTTACTCCTGGATATATCGGCACGAAAATATATATATAAAAAATTGGTGACATGCGCAATAGGGAAGTGCAGCATGTTTATAAAAACATAGAGAGCGGGTCGGAATGATCTCTGTATACAGCACCATGTATGCGCATGTACTTACGAAAGCCATAGCGTTATTGTTTGCGTTATGCATAAACATATCGCCAAAGCAGTGAAGACTTCAAACAGCTAGCAATCACGGGTAGAAACATAGGTGTATGTATTTGGGGGAACCAGAGATTGACGCACATTGTCTTGCGTACTTGTGATCTTTTTTTCTTATTCCAGATGCTAAGACAAAATCATATAAGTACTCTTTCTTCCAATTGCTATTAGAACAAAGAAGGGGCTTCCTTAATCGGCCACTTAAACCGATAACGAAGAAGAGTCTAAGTCTCTAAGTATGTATTATTAAAATGTAGAATACCGGGTTACTCGAAAGGTGTAATAATAAATAATCTTCTTTATTGAAAGAACGTCTTTAACTTATAAGATAATAAAATAAGCACGGCAATGATGATGTGGCACTGCGGGTGTTGTGTTCCCGAGTTCGCAGTGTAAAGCTGTAAAGCTCGATGTCAGGAACCGGCTGCATGTTTCGTAGACAATGGTCTATTCCTGTACAGCTTCAAGATGAAGCAGCTATAATTGTGTTGACTCTAGCATGAGAGCACTTGTCGTGAGTGCTTCTGTTAAATACTCTTATATACTCTTATATGTTCTTATTACAAAGCTTTTGTCAACTCCCTCCAGACATTTTGAACACGTTAGTTCTCCCACTCCCCATTCTCGGATTAGGTTGAAGCTTTGAATAATTATTCATTGTTTTGAATCAGTTTTTTTTTAATTTAACAAATTAGTTAATGAAATAGTCGTATTTAATTAAACTTGATATCGAAAAAGGGAAATATATCCTGCAGTATTTTAAATTGGGAGTTCTTCCCCTTAAATATCCTTTTCAAATTTATTTATTTTTTTGAATAAGTTGCACTTTCTCATGTAAAATACAGATTTATTGAATGACATACTATCTCCATACAAATCGACTAATGTAGTCGAAGTCAACTGTACTAAGTCATTGGTTTCCCTGTCTGATTCAGGCAACTCGTTTCATGTTAAACTCTTTTATCTTTTGAGATCTCCTCTTGTTCCTGCCACTAGCCTGTATCCAGCGTGCGGAGAAAGCAGGGAAAAAAATCGGGGCGCCGAATGGGGGTGTGGGGTGTGGGGGGGGGGGGGCTGCATAAACGGTTCTCAGTAACTCTCCACGCAAGGAATAATCAAGTGGACATAAGGAAATATATGGACTTCAGGGGCAGACAACTTGTTCAAGACAGACATCATAACATTTCTCACCCAATTATCTCGATTACCGGCCTTTATTGCCCCTCGATTCTATCTTTTGATAGCTACCAGAAGCCCAACAAAAAAAACAACAACTGAAGTCCATTTCGAATGTAAGCATCTTATGTTTATCTTGGGTGAATGGTGTATATATTCTATGTTTCTTTACATGTCAGTTAACTAATGGTAAAATGTGTAGTACTAATAAGGCTTATCTTATTTCACATGGCTACGCAGTCCTATCTTTGACCTACACATTTAGCCACATTGAGCGTAGACAAAGCCATATTTACTAGAACTAGATGTAGAAGGTACTACTGCGTAGTAACTATACATATTGCATTAAGTAAATGGTATCTATGTTTTTATTTTGATATATAAATATGGTTTATACAAGTGAGCATACAATATTTACCCCCCCCCCCCCGCTTCATACACAATGCTACTCGAGTATATTAATAGGACATCCATATGAAGTACAATTTGCTCTGCTTAAGTTTCGAGCTCTAACAATAGTTTATATGTATGTTTATATGTATGTTTATATGTATGTTTATATGTATGTTTATATGTATGTTTATATGTATGTTTATATGTATGTTTATTTGTCAATGGATGTTTATATGTATGTTTATTTGTAAATGTATGTTTATATGTATGTTTATTTGTAAATGTATGCTTATATGTATGTTTATTTGTAAATGTATGTTTATTTGTAAATGTATGTTTATATGTATGTTTATTTGTAAATGTATGTTTATATGTATGCTTCAGTAGTTTCAGACCTTGAATTCTCGGTACGGGACGTTTAGGCGCAAGCAGTTTTGGCGACGGGACGTTTTGGCGCGAGATATCATTTGACGATAATTTAATAAGTACGTAGCTTTTATAACAATGTTTTTTCCCTCTACCATACTATTGTATGCATAGTATGAATTCTAACACCGTTCAGCGAATTGTTTTGTTTTTTTTAATTATAAAGGTTTTGCTTATTTCATGAATATAGGCCTATAATAAGTCAGATTCCTGAATGGAATACGAGCTGTCCAGAAAGGTCGTGACCTTATATATGAACAATATATCCGGGGAGACCAGCCGCCTTCTAAACGAAAAAAGTATATTGATACAATAGTGTTGTTGACTTAATCTTTGAAGACGTTATTGTAACAAGTAATTAATGAACACTTGCTAAGTATATTGACACAGACGAAAGAATCAATGTAATTGTACAAACTTATCAACAAAGAAACATCATTGAATACCTCAAAGGACTTGCACACAACTTTTTAATGAGCCCTTGAATTCCAGCGACTTAGGCAAATAACTACGGTGTCTATGTATACTTGGCTTTCAGTATTTTGAGAAACATGGTACATGTATTATATTTTTACTTATTATTAGCAAGTGTTTGGTATGTATAGCCAGAGATACCATACAGTCATTAAATAAACCAATGTTAATGTAAACAATAATTGCATCAATTTTTAGTCTATCATCGTTTCATTTTGTTTTTGATTTTTGTTTTTAATTTTAAAATAATATCTTAAAAAACTTTTTTCAAAATAAAAGTGTGCCTCTTAATAAACACACATACACAAGCCAAAATGTCTATTAAAGAAAATGATGTCAAAAACAAACACACATTTACATTTAGTACGTGAAAAATATGTCTTAACAGAAACACTCATGCAAAATATAGATATGAATAATTCTTTTAAAAGAAATAATACAATAAACGTACATAATCAACACCGAGATTCGAACCCTAGACCCATGAGCTCATTTGCCAACACGCCACGTTTATATATTTTTGTTTAAATCACGATATACGATGATGACGATTAATTTGAATTCTTTGGTTTATGTGATATATACTTTTCGAGGAGAGATCGTTCGAAACCAACTTACTAATAGTGTTTTAAAAAAGATTTACTTGTCCTGCATAAGAAAGCATATTAATTTATAAAAAACAAACAAAGGGACCTCTTTAAAATGGCCAGATACAGGCGATAGTAAAATCGGGTTTATAATAGTTTTTCTTTAGTTTTTAAACATGTAAACAACAGAAGAAACCATGACAAATCGACAGACAGAAAGACAGCTCAACAACAAAAACAACTTCTCCCCCTATTAGTCCTGTTTAAAATAGTATTTTTAGTGTACACATTGTTTTAATTTAAGATGCATATTTGTTGTGAGTATTATTATTTGGTACCTTCCCGTAAGCTTTGTGAAATTAAGCTTAGACTAGATCTCGACTTAAAACAATAAATAGGAAGAACAGCCGAGACAGTGCATTGTCGAAAATTTGAATTTGTTATTAAGATTGTTGTATAGACTTCAGTTTCAGTGTAAACATTCAGCTATTTCAACGTTAAAGATTGATGCTTAGAACAAGAATTCCAGGGGAGTCTCTGACACTAGGCTCCGTTTCAACCCCTCCCCTCTTTTTCCCTGTTCTTCTGGTCGGGGAAAAGTTTTTTTGCCATCCCAGGCAGTGGACCTACTCCTTGTTAACTTTTCAGCGTGGAAAAATCATCCAAAGAAAGAGCGGAAAAAGGAGAGAGAGAGAGAGAGAGAGAGAGAGAGAAAGAAAGAAAGAAAGAGAGAGGATGGAAAAGAGAGGGAGAAAGAACACAGAAGAGAAAGAGAAAGAGAGAACGAAAGAGAGAGAGAAAAAGAGAGAGAAAGAGAGAGAGAAAGAAAGAAAGAGAGAGAGAAAGAGCGAGAAAGAAAGAGAGAAAGAGAGAGAAAGAGAGAGAGAAAGAGAGAGAGAAAAAGAGAGAGAGAGAGAAATAGGGAGAGAAAGAGAGTAAGAGAGAAAGAGCGAAAGAGAGAGAGAAAGAGAGAGAGAAAGGGAGAGAGAGAGAGAGAGAGAGACTACTTCAATACAAAGAATTAGTTCGTGATAGTAAAACCTACAGACAAAATTGAGAACTTTGAAAGCGACACCATAAAACAATGTCCAGATAGATTTCTCTTTAATTAATAAGAAATAAATCACCTCTATTGCCCCTTGTAACTCAAGTTCTGGTCAAAAGAGTGTATTGCTTTTTCTTAAAGAGTTCTAAATATTTCTTCGAGTTTAAGTGAAACCTTCACAAATAATACTTCAAATGAACTCGTGTACAAATATTTTCAAATCAATCTCTGCAAAAAACATAAATATAAAATCAACAAAAACATAAAAAAAGATGTTATATCTAGCGTTGGGCTCCTGGCAATATTTAATACATTTCATTATTAATAAAATAAAAAAATTAATTTGACCTTGACCTAATAAAAATTTATGTTTTAAAAAAAGAATACACTTTTCTACATAAGAAAATTAAAGATAGCCAATAATGCATATATAATTGTGTCTGGGTGTGCAATGTTTTCATGGATTAAACACTTCGCATTACGTGTAGCCATTTAGCCTTTCTATAAATAGAACTTGAGCTCTTTCGTTGAAACGCAAATGGAATTTTTATTTCGCCTCTCCGCATAAAATTGTTATCAAATCTGTAAGCGAGGACCCACGTATGGTAGTAAAATCTCACCGCTGACCGTTCAATGTTGAAAGGGGGGAAAAAATGTTTAAACGGAACGGTAAGGACCAGGACAAGGCCAGCCTGTATGGGACTGAGTCGATACTAGAGCTTGCGACGGGCGAGACATTAAAAGTGGGCCGTGCCAAAACCTAGCCGCGTGCAAGAAGTGAACTAAGCAACGAGCGCTTGGATTGGTCGCCAGGCGACGTCTCGTCATCAAGGTTTTCTTTTTTTTTCCCCTCTCGTATTTTCCCTGCTTAGTCTCTCTCTAGGTGATTTATTCTGGCCTGGCTGTGAGTTAGGACCCTCACAAATCAAACATCTTAGGGCCTTGGGTCATGAAGTTAGGATAGTGCTTCGATCATATATCCGTACGGCAATGAATTCTTACTTTGCGGCCCCCTTTTTGCCGCAATATTCGGCCGAAAGTCATTATATGGCTAATGGTTATGGGCCTTCTACAACCACTAACTATGGACATTATTCTTCGCGCTTCTCTGACCATGTTAGAGGATACCAACCAACGTCCAACGGTGCTTACGGAGGTGTATGTGCTGCTGGGGCTACCGGTCATCACTCAGGAGTATCCAGTTTATCTGAATCTTGCGCATCGCCGTACAGTTCTTACCACGTTCAGAAGTCGACTGGTATCCTGCATACTTCGCCCTACTCTGGAGTTAGCCCGGTGAGTGGACACCATGGAAACTTAGGGTCACCAAACGACCTGACGGGGTCTTCTGGCTACCCTATCACACCGGCCCACTCGCACAACTCCTCAATACACCATACGCCGCTGTTGCACGATAAGTACAATAATAACAACATCAACAGCAACAAACATGGTTCAACTTCGGCTACGTCGGCTACGTCTTACTCTCATCACCATGGCTTGCACCATCACGGGGAGCCTGGCAACAGCAACGGGCTTGTCACTGGCCACAACAGCGGCAACACTGGACTTACAGGAGCAGAGACGCCGCCGTTGGTCAACTCACATCATCATCACATTACACCCACCACAAACCATCACAGTCAACACCATCGTCCAAACCATCACACACCACAACAGCAGCAGCAACAACACCACACGCAACAGCAGACACCACATACCAACAGCAATCACAACGCAACAACAAATACCAACAACGCTGGACCACCCAGCGGCGGCACCACTCAACATGCCGCCCTGTCAAGCTCAAACAACAATGCCACCACTGGCGCCAATATCACCTCAACCACCCAGCGGCCACAACAAAACGGCTATCTTGGAGGATACAGTTCAAACCTAGAGTGGCCCTCTCATGGCCACAGTCATATATCAACACCGTCTCCAACACGGAGCCAGCATAGCCCGTTCGGGAGCCCCGGGGAGCCAAATGCGCTCAGCTCATGTTCTCTGAGCCCTAAAGCAGGAAGTGACGATCTTAACAATCATCAACAACCACCTGGCTCCGCGAATTCTTCTCCAGAACAACCTGCACCCTTTTATCCTTGGATGGGAATAGTCGGTAAGCAAATAAATCTTTTTTTCTTTTTTTAATATCAATTCTTGATTCGATCTAACACCTTAGCAACTCATAATATTAATTTTAGATCTAAAGTCTAGATCTACCCAATATTTGAAACATTTATCTAGTCCTAGACTCTAAAGCTAAATGAGTATCTTTCTAGTTTACAAACGTTATCTAGACTAGATCTATAGATTTAGATCTAAATCTATTTAATCAAAGTTATTGAAGTTTAGTTTAATAAAAAAAAATGTTCCGATCTGGCTCAACATAAAGTTTTCTTAATTTAAATTTAATAATAGATATGGCATACTATCTAGATCTATTCTAAAAGTTGTCCAAAATCTAGAATCTAGATCTATAATTTACTGTATGGTTGGTTTTCTAGATCTAATAGATCTAGATCTCCATCTATTTTACAGAGGATTCTAATGTAAGGCTTTCATTCATATTGCTCAATCATTAAATAGATCTAGATATCTTGATTCTGAATCTAAAATCTTTATAAATCTAGATCTCATAAGAATATAGATCTCTATGCTGATTAGATCTAGATTAGTATACAATACTAATTAATACTTCAAACCCAAACTATCCACTCTTACCAAACCTACTCTACAATCAAAACATATTTTACTTAGGAAGAATTTGTGTTATGAAAGACATTGACATACATATAGCGTACATGTAGATCTAGAAAGCTAGAAATAGATCTAGATAGGTAATATGAACATTACAAAGTCTACACCCAGACATAGATCTACATCTACATTATTCTTGATCTATAAATCTAGATCGTTGGAAAATATTTTGATATATTGACCAGAAAACATTGTAGATCTAGATCTAATTATTATGACGATTTATTAGCGTTGCTAAAGTTTTAGGTCTAATTCTTGTAGAATAGAGCTTGATGCTAAAAATCTTGGATAACAAGGACAGATCTAATCTATTCTAGATCTATACCCAGCTGGGCCTGTTAACATATATAAAATCTAGGCTATACAATCAATAAAATCTAGGCAAAAGCTAATCTAGACATCTATAGCTTAATGCTCCCAAGAAAATGTAACGCTGACACAAATCTATTCTATAATAATAATATCTTTACTTATTAGGTCTTTTCAAATTTAAATACGACAGTGATACCAGATTTAATTAAACACATTTTGTTTGATATGTTTTATCAATTCAGACGCTACTTAAAATAAAAGATCTTGTAAATCTATTTCGTGTTACTAACATAGATCTAGTTTAGATGTAGTAGATCGTAGTAGACTATTGATCTATATAGATTTAGATCTATAGATCTCTAGATCTATATATATTTGTAAAAAACTAAGTGCTGCACCGACTTCACGATATTTTAGCGAATATCATAGATCTATATAACAGCGTATAAAAATAAACAAGAATTGTGTCTGCTCGTGACTGGTGTGTAGAAGCCCCCGTGTAGTGTGCTACTTGTAGACCAGCGTACCGTAAAGCCGTATCGAGATTCCAGTCTGTCTGTACAAGAAATAGACTGGGCAGTAGATCTAGACCCACATTAAATGAATATCAGGGATACCTTGAGATAGATGGTGATTTGTATCCAGAAACTGAAGTCAGAATCTGAGATTGATATGTTACTTTCTCTTGATGTAGACCAAATCACAAAGCAAGAATGCTTGGCAGCAGGTATATAATCATGTTTGTCAGTAGCATCTCTAATCATATAAGAATTAGGTTCTGGTGTATGCATAAAAGCTCCATATTCTTTATAATTCGGCTATTCTGAAAATTTTAAGTACAAAAAATATTAATAATGTTTTATGTATTTAATTAGTTTTAAAGCCTTGTGAATGACCACTTACACAGCGAGAGACAAATTTAAACATGTAAACGCATTTTTTTCCTCTTGTCTTATTTTTTTATACCTCTACATCTTATCTTATAAAATACAGACGTTAATTTTAAAAAAATGATTACGTTCGTACATACCTAGATGTAGAACACCTAGACTTAGATCTAGAGGCAAGTTGATTCTAATAATCTAATGCAATTTCTGATACATATGCTGTAAGACCAATATTAAACATAAAAATAGTAACTATTAAAAAAAAACATTTAATTATACAGTAAAATACAATTGTACATATATCCCCCCCCCCCCCCCCAACAGTAAAAATTATAATAAGACGCATATAATATTTTCAGTAGGCATGCTGTTCAATACTTACCAGGGCACGACATTGCCTAAATTGTGCCGATGTGCCAAAAAACCAAAATATCAAAATATATCAAGACCTACCAGAAGGTTAAAACATTTCCATGAAGGCATACATATAGTAATACAAAATAAAAATGTTAGTTATCCACTATCATTTCCTCGATTATTTGTCGTATGAATCAAAGAGATATTTCCAAAAATTAGCTTTAAATAATTCAGTTTGATATAACGCAAAACAAAATGCAAAAGTTCTTACAGGATCCAATTATTAATCATGTCTCAAGAAAGATTGTCTTTTACAAACAATTATTCTAATTAACAAAATTATATAAATTTTGACGTACAGATCTAGATCTAGTCATTTTTAATATAAAATGCTTGTTATTTTTCCGTTTTAAGTTCTATTTTCAACAAATTAAATACATTTTATTATTTCTTTGTTTCTCATATAATGTTATATAAATATTTGTTATTATGTTGTGTTTTGTTTTTATTTCAACTGTGTCCAAATAAAAAACAAATGGTGATGCGATATATATAATGTAAAATAAAAAAAACACTAAATAAGACATAATTTCTCTCACAAAATATAAAACAAAAATTGTTGAACAATGATATTGATATGTCCCATGTGTATGGGCCTACTTAATTTTTATAAAAAAAATCATGTTTGCGTTTAAAATGTCATTGTTCTTGTAAAAACTCTGGCCTCTCCTTCCGTAAATGTTAAGTTACATTGCTTAATACTTGTCTGTAGTGTATTGTGCACAGGGTACTTTGTCAATAATGGTGTTAATAATATTGTGAATAACAGTAGCATTGAATTGAATGGACTCTAAATTTTGTCCTTGGAAGTTATATATATATATATATATTGTAAGTTGATATAATAGCTGATTTAAGTATAAAAAAAGCACTACATCTATGTAGCGGCTCATATTCTCAAGCACAAAGAATTGTAGAAAGATTTAGAGGCCAATTTCTCCGACATGATTTACCTAAACAGTAATTAGAGGGAAGAAATAAATATTAGTTCATAATAATTTATCTATATTGTTGTATATTAAATCGTCACAATAATAAAAATAAAAGTCTTTACTTATTGTACGACTGTAACTATGATTATGATGGAGCTGATAGGATATATATTCAATATAAAACCAGCATTTTGTCTTGAAAAAAAATGAAGGGCTTTCCTAGTTCCTATATTTGTGTTCAATATAGACTCTGTTTCATGATCATATAGATTCTAGATTCAAAATGCACCTCTGATTGGCTAAATCGGCACGTGAGCTCAATTAAACCGCCGTAGAAGTTTCTTTTTTTTTTTTTTTGAGCGGCTAGTAACACAAGAACAGTAATTTCATAATTCAAATTAAATTTTAGTGAGTAATTTGTTTTAAAATCAATAACAAGTCTGTTCGTTTTCCTTTGCTTTTAAACTGTAACAGTCGGAGATCTGTACAGCTCTGCTGGTGATTGTTTTGAATCGTTCGACAAATTGCATTCAGTTAATGTCTCTAACCAGTTTGTTGATTACAGTTTGAACATTGATACTATAGGACTCCTCTTGCATACTACAGCACACACACATACATACAATACCACACATTCAATATCATGATACAATTTCTTGTGTCCCATTTGTCTACTGCCTTTAGTCTGCATTAAATTGCGGATGGAGCCGATGGTGTAAAGTGATCAAATAAAACCGCAAAATCTAAAAGCCGCTTGACAACATTGAGTTGTGTTAGCTGCTGTCTTGTCTATGTGTACACACCGACACACACTTCGAGTCTGCTTCAGACAAAAGAAAGAACGCACCTAGAGTGGTTAGCAATGGGAGCTAAATCAAACCAATCAAGAACAATTACCTCATAAATCAAATTAAATTTTAGTAATTTATTTTGAATAAATAACAATAATGTTTATTTGATGTAGGCAGTGTACAATCCTGTACAGTCACCTTTAAAAGTTAGATATATTCAAAAAAAATATGGTTACAATTTAAAAAAAAAACAGTATTTAAACTAAAATAACCATATTAACTTCACAAATATTAAAATGATAAATCCACCAGACTTCAATTACGTTGCATGTACACTGTCGGCCATTATGAGATTTCGGAGTCTGTATACACTAACATCCTCCCACAGTTTCAGAATGACTGGAGGACACTGACTACACACTATCCATTAAAACTTCTGTGTGTACATGTCCCATAACTGTTGGACTTTACTAGTAAATAAAGACATTGACCTTCAAAACTTCGGATATGTTGTATATTCTACACATTATCTTTATTATCTTGAAATTCTACATCTCCGACCCACGAAGCTATGAAACTGGTAAAAAAATGATCCACTCTCCACACAAAAGTCGCCATCATAATAACACGAGGGTCAATTATGCAGTCTTTTCCCTCAACTGTAACTCTGGTCCTAAAAATTATGGGTACCGCCAGAGATGTGCAAAATTAAAGAAAAAAAAATGCAATAATTTTTTTTTTTGTAAATATTTATATTCCATATCAGAGCTCATATAGACTCTTAATACTGGCCGCCATGTTCCATTCGACACAGGAGTAAACCACCGTAGAAAGTTTCTGGTTTCTCGAGCGTCTTGTAACACTATTTAGAAAGGCCCCATATTGATCTCACATTCCTAGGCAACGCTCATGGCACAGTTTTCAGTGCCTAATTTCTTGAGGACAGGTGCAGAAAACGAAAACCTAAATAGACCCCCAGCGGACAACAGCTTTGTCAATATGAATTGGGGGAAAATATGCAGGTCGCATTAAGTTTTGCATAGCCATGTGAAACACTGCACTCATCCTTATTCTTCGGAATCGAGGACAGTGCCTTTAAAAATTATGTTAGTGTAATAATCCTGTTTGCTCGTATGTAAAATATACCACCGGCAACTCTTTTTTCTTTTAAATTCTGTAAAAAAAAATTTTTTTACAAGATATAAACAGCTGTGTCTGGCTCCCTGAGTGTGTCTGAACGCCTAGATGTGTCAGCCACTAGAAGTCATATATAATTTTATATTGGAATTATTGGAATTTCTAGATTGTCTAAATTGTGCTGGTATTGGAGCTTTATTATTAGATCTATATTATATCGCATTAAAAACTCGTGGGTTTGAAAAGACTTTATTTCTATCCTTAAAAAGGGTAGAGGAGGGGAAGATTCTTCTGAGATAGGAAGATTTTCTATTACTGATAAAAACCTACTTATGTACATTTTCTTGTGTACATTTTTTCTGTGTCTTATAACAACGGGACCAAAAGTAGTGTCTAATTGTAGCATTTCCATGTGCTACATTTCAAGTAGTGGTTCAAATCCGTTTCTCAACATTAAACGCACACACACACACACAAAGAACAACAACGCACAAGTTCAGATTATTTGAAACATAATAGGGGATTTCCATTTCCGGGACGTCCTTTAGATCATCTGCCCCATAGATCACAGGGTCTGCAAGGGGAACTTTACTACTTTCACTTACTACTTGAGTCCACCCAACTCTAGTAGGGGAAAGTAAAGGCGACTGATCGTTGTGCTGGCCATATTAATTCTAGTCGGCCGTAGAACATATGACCATTATCTGCCATTAGATCACATTGTCTTCTTATCTTAAATGATACAGACGTTACTTCAAAAAAGAAGATGATTACGTCATACGCGTCATACATTTAGTCATGCATGTTAACCAATGACCTAAACTCGCCAAGTCCCTGGTTTGAAAGGGGTGCGTTTACTTTTCAAACCTCATATGAAAACCCACATATTCAAAATTTCATTTATTTTCTTGTATGTGAAACGAATTGTATTTTTTTCAACTTAACCTTTTTCCTTTTGCAAATTAATTTTAGTTTTAAAATCTATTTATTTCTATAGTCGATATGAAAAGCATTATTAAATGACATCGCATTCTAAAAATTAACACAATATGGATTAATACATTTTATTATTCATCACATTTTCACTATACATTTAACATTTCTGTATAACACAAATATAGAATTAATTATCTTGACCATAGCTAACATTTATTAGTATTGTAATTTCATAACATTTACTATCGCGAGCATATTACTCTAAAAAAAATAACAACTGGTCTAAGTTTTTAAAATCGTAATATTCATAATTAAGAATAAAACTAATACATTTTTAAAAATAAAACCAAGGTTAATGTTTAGCTTAGCTCGAAAAAAAACAAAAACTTATTTAATAATACATGAAACATTTTGTTAGACCAAATATAAACATTTTGTTAGACCAAATATTCTAATATCTAGTTCTCACTAGTAAGTTGTTTTCCCTTCAGCAATGAGATTTCGCGCAACTAGTAATCATCACAACTATAGCATCATTATCTTACTTTAACGAGATTGTAAAAAATGTTGTTTTTTTTATATAATAATTTTAGCATAGCACCAGTGGCGCACTAAGGGGGAGGCCGAATGGAGTAGCCGTTTCGGGCGCCGAAGTATTGTAGGCGCCAAAATGGTATCAAATCTACCTCTCTGTCGCTTGGTTTGTATAAATTTGTTTAACATTATATGTAGGTCTTCTGTCGTTTAGCAGGGTTCATTATATGTAGGTCTTCTGTCGTTTAGCAGCGTTCATTATATGTAGGTCTTCTGTCGTTTAGCAGTGTTCATTATATGCCAATATGAGAATCACTTTCACTATTGTACAATGGGGGGAGGGAGGGGCGCTGACAGGCATTGTTGCACTGGACGCCTAGCACCCTCTGAACGCTTCTGCATAGCAGTATGCTCTTCCTCCAACTTCAGTAAAACAAAATGAACACGTAAACACATAAACACATGTGTGTTGAAATAGGTGTACCCACATGGGTTTCAAAAGTAGGGATACAAAAATGTTAGCTGCGTTTTTTTTATACTGGAAAAAAAAAAATACAAAGAAGTGATTAAAAGTATATACTTGCTCAATCAGTCATAATTAATGCTTTCATTAGAAAGAAAATATTTATGCAACATTAGTTTGTATGATAAATGCAATAAATGTATACGTGTTTTTTTTTTCATTTTTGTAATCACTATACCTACCTACCTGATATGATGAATTTGATAATGAATTTTACTGTTAAAGACATATATATGTATAAGGAAAGGATTTTTGATAACGTTGCAATGACGCTAATTGCCTCTAAATTTACTAGTAAAAACTTTTGAGTAATTCCAAAACAAACATGATTATGTTCATAAGGTTCATTAGCAGATCGCTAAAGCCGGTCATTCAATCCTGGCGACCGCCATGTGTTTAGTGTTGCTGAATATCTAAGATGTTCGAAACGATTGTATAAGTAATTTAAATTAATTGTTCCTAGTAATGCCGTTAACGACAGTTATAGAGTCATAAATGGAAGTGTTGCAAATGTTTCAGGTGAAATTTGGGAGATTGTTCTTTTTTCCCATTCAGATTTTCATTGTTTATGTTGTCAAAACAGAGCTAATATGACAAAAAAGCTATTATTTCTTTTCTTTGTTTTAAATTGGTTAATTACCTTGTGAATAAAATTGTATATAATTAACACATTTTACAAACAAGAAGCGACTTTTATGATTCTTTCAAAGTTTTAAGGTTAGAAAAGAAGACATTTAGAACTATCTTCAGATTTTCAGTCACCATTGGGGTGACACCCTTAGGGAGTTTGATAACACCTGTTAATACAAACAAGATTGACAATTATCTCGCTTTGTGATTATTAACACATCTCTCTCAACCTTTACAAATCTAGTGCAGTGGAGTCCCGATAATCCGAACTTCGTTAATCTTAAAATCCGCTTAATCCGAAACAGAAATTAAGATATTTTTGGGAAAAAAAAACAACAAACAAACAACTGCATCAAAGTTCATGCAATAACACGTATGTCCATAGTTATGCTTATTTTAGCAATAGTTTCGCTTAATCCGAAACATTCTATAATCCGAAATAAGACCTGTCCCAATCAATTAAGACTATCGAGACTCCTCTGTTATGAAATTTAAATTATATGCAGGAATTTTTTTTTTAAATGATTAAAATTATACACATTAACATTAATATATTAAAACCTTTCTACTAGAATAATCTGTGTTAAATATTTATAATGACCAATCGTTTAGTGTTGTATATTTGATACTTCCAAGTACAAAAATCAATGTTCCTAGTGATGCGGTTGATGCACAAATTATTCAGGCTTTCAGTAAAATTGAGATATGTTCCTTCCAACTTTGAAACGCCATATATTTGTTTTGGAAAATGTATCATGTTAATTGTCGCAGATATATAATTCTACACAATTTTGTTTGACTAGTCTCTTGATTTAATTTTTTTAATCTACATTATACTCGCATTACCCACCGGCTTCGCCCGTTGCTTTGTTCCCAGGCTCTAAATTGTTTACTTAACCATGGACCCATCCCCTTTTTTACTTACATATAACAATATAATGGAGCCCCCCCCCCCCTTTCCTTTTTTTTCTTACTTATACCAATATAAATATATAAAACTTAAACGCTCCTCAATTGGTTCCATTCGCCAGCTTATTCTAGCATCTATTATTTTGACTTAGACCAGTCCGTGAAGTTGAGGATCACTTCCCCCCTCCCACACCCATCTCCTCCTTAACAAATGGGGCTGTAGTCTTATTTACACTCTATTGTGACGGTACGATTGTTCTTCTTCCTCCTTTTATTTCAGTTCTTTTTTCGAAATATTATTATTTTTTAGCAAATCAACGCGAAGCCGCGAATAATAGTGTTTGTATAAGCTAATTTTGTCTATGTTAGCTTTTAAAAAATTCAAATCCAGTTATCGATGCTGCTGAATGTACACATGTGTTTTCATAACTTTTCTCAGTAATTCTTAGGCTATAAATATTTATCTAAATATAAACAATAATATAAATGTATCCGTATCTTTCAGTTCCTTGCACGCACTCTCGCTTGCCTCGTGGTCAGTAGTAACACATTTGCATCTTTTTTTTTGCTGCGTGACATTTTGTTCAAATTTCAGAAAGGTCACTTCATTAATAATTGAATTATTATTGAATTAATTATTATTTGTTTTACATGATATAAAGAGAAGTACTGTTAATTTTCTTAACGGCTAATATTGGTTTAATATTTATTTCTTCCTAAATCTAGATGTATGGTCGGTTATTTCCGTTGGTTGGGCTAATAACGCGAATTTCGTTGGTTCGGTCCTATGATAGCCTTTTTTATGTTTTTCAAAATTATGAAAAATAAATAAATATGTTTTAGTTTACCATATTATTAAAACATAAAGCAGAATTTGAAATTTTCAATAAATTTAAATTACTTCCATATAGCTTTTCTTATCAGAACAGACCAGCAACATAGATCTGTATCTAGATTTTCTTGGTGATAATTTCGTGAAATGTGATAAGTTAGGCTTCAGACTATTTATAACTCCATTATTATGGACATCGAGATAGTATGAACTCTTATTAGAGTATACATTACCCATTGGTGAACCACTGTTCTGTTAGCTCCATAAAGACTGGACAGATCCAATGCAGCAATCCAACTGTTCTTATACCACTGTAGCGCGTATTAATCTCTCTGTCATGTTACCAATAAATGTAGTAATACATTACTATAAATACATCTAGGCTACATATAACAGAATCATGGAAACTTTTCAAATAATTATTTTAGTAGCTTTGACCTTCTAGAAGCTGACGTATGCTATTTGTTTCCCCTCAACCACTTTCTTTGATTGGATATCTAAAATTAACTTGTTTGCGCTGGACAGCACTGGCTTGACCTCGGGCTTCCAGAAACTGGTCGAAATAGGTCACAGACTCGACCCGTGACACTACATTTGAAGAAATAGTTCTGGTATTCACTATCCAATCCCAGTCTTCATTATACATATCATGATATTAACAAAAGTATGAGAAGTCTAACAAAACTACAACATGATATAAGATAAAATAAGATAATTTTATTGGTCCAAACAATGTGAAATTCAGTTTCACTGCAATTATCCAATATGGAGATTATATTGATAACAATGCGATTATTAAAATAACAAAATTTGTTAGGAAATAACACTTTCTAATCTGGTCAAGGATAAGACAGAATCACTATGTATGAATCTTTCAAATAAGATTATACGATCACTATGTATGAATGTCTCAAATAAGATTAAACGATTCTAAAACAGACTTTAACTAATGTCACCACGCTAGACCTTTATCAATGTACTGAGCTTGTAAATCGGGGTTCTGGGTCCATGAAATAAAAAAATAGCTAAATGTCAGTAGTTGGAGTCTGCTCGATACGTTAAATGCCAGATAAATATAACGGACACGGATCGATGAAAGAAAATTGCGTTGTATATTTTGTGTGTCTGACCTGTTTTGTGTTCACTTTAATCGGTCAATTGTTAATTCATCGCTGTTCAATTAGACTGGAAATATGTAAGCAAGTGACCAGTGGATCTAATACATTAAACTGCTTCCGTATAATTTACACAATAATTATGAAAGTATGGTATTTCCAAAGTGTCATTTATTATGTGAAGGGAAAAGTTTGAAAGTGATAAGAACTTATGCTTTCGGTCTGTCTTCTTGTTATTATCAATCAAGTTAGTATTATTATTTGACCTGTTTTGTGTTTACTTTAATCGGTCAATTGTTAATTCAGTGCTGCTCAATAGACTGGACATATGTAATCAAGTGACTAGTAGATCTAATAAATTAAACTGCTTCCGTATAATTTACACAATAATTATGAAAGTATGGTAGGCCTAAAGTGTCATTTACTATGTGAACGGAAAAGTTTGTATGCGATGAGAACTTATGCTTTCGGTCTGTCTTCTTGTTATTATCAATCAAGTTAGTATTATTATTTGGCCTGAAGAATATATTATATCTATATGAGTCAATTTCTCGCTATAGTCATATCCTTTTAAGTCGAATGCAGTCTGATTAAAAGTTTGGTTACTGTATTATGAATATCGCATTAAAGAGATGTAAAGTTACTAATGCCACACCTAAATTTACTTTCCACTAACATCTTACTGACATTAGCACACGCATATAACTTTTATACAGTCAACATTTGAACAATATTTATAGTTATATGAACTACATAACAATGTAACAACCTTAACGTATAATAATACTAATAGACTGTGATCGATTTTTATCTCTCCAGTAGTTTTCGTGGTAGTCTAGAGTGTTAGTGATGAATCTCTCCCAAGCAATGACAGGTCCCATCCCGTGACTCTCTACTCCGCCCTCAGCTGTCCTCTCCAAGTCATCTCAAAGCCCTTTACCGTCGACTCCCTCCTTCATTCTTGTCATCTCTTCGTTTCTTGCACCCTCTCTACGCCACGCCTTAAAACATACTTGGTACCCCCCCTCCCTCCACTTCGTTGGGTTGTCTACCTTTAAAGTTGGCGACAAGAAAAGGGAGGTAAGAAATGTGTTGCTTTTATTGTCCTTTTTTATGAAGAGGAAGACAGGGAAGGGGCAGCAACTGTGTTTTGATCTAGATCCAGATGATGTTGGGTGAAGAGCGATCTGGCTAGAACGAGGGGGGAAAAACTGAAACGGGTGGGGGGGGGGGGTATTTTGGTAATTAAAATAAACCTTACAATAAAAGTAATTTACAATTTTTAACCAAGAAAAAAAGGTCAGAAAATTTAAACTCGTTCTGTTGTATATCTCTCTCACCAAAGCGCCGACACTGGGTCAATATTGAATCGTTAGCGAGAATTGAGGTGGGGCGAGGGCAGACTGGGGGAGGAAAAAGTGACCTGTTTAGCATTACGACCTAAACCGGATGTGTAAGCACCCGTTCGTGTGTTTATGTCTTGGTTGCCTAGCGACTCATTAGATGTTAAAACTCAGCCGGGCAGAAAGAAATCTAAGCAGCTTTAAGACGGAAAGAAAACATTTGGAACATTTTCGCTTTTTTATTTGTTAATTTTTTTTTTTTAAGTTTGAATTTTTTTTTATTATAAGAAATCTTTGAACATCCTAGAACACACGCGCATTTCACTCTGACACACACACACACACTGGTTACCATTCCTATTCATGTTTATTTAGTGAAGTTTCCTCTCGTGTTTATTATACATGCCCGAAATGAATGTCAGAACATACCGGCCCCGTAACATGGAAAATTCTGCACTATTGAGAGACCAGAAAAAGCAGCGTAGTGTAACTTGTTCAAAATGCTTCATTTATTGGACGCATAGCTGAATATTTCGGATAATAGAAGATAATTACTGCTTCAAAGGCTTTCGGGGCGCTCAACCGAGAGATAATATACTCTAGAATTATTTATTTTTTAAATTTTACATGCTTAAAATCTTTGAACCATTGCAAAGTATATATTTCATTTTTAGACGAATATCAAGATTTGAATAGTATTTGATTCTGATATTAAAGTAAGTCCATAAATGAATTAGGTATTTTCTTTTCAAAAAAAAAATATTTTCTAATTTTTTATTTCTTCATTGCAATATCTAACAAAGTCCAATATCCATTTTTTTTAAATGTAAGCTTCAACATGAATTAATTTTTATTTGAAATGTGTTACCACCTTATTTTGGATAGCATAGGGACAAAATGTTACCTTTGTTAACTAATCTCTAAATCTGTGCATATTAAGTGTTGCATCTTGGGTTGTGACGAAACATTTGTAAAATGTTGATTGATCTTTAAGGAAAATAATCCGTTCAACGCTAAGACTTTTTTTACCCAACCTAGAAAAAACAAAAAAAGTTCAGTTAAATGAATTTGTACACGTTTTTTATATTTATATATTTAAAATCATTTTAAAAATTGAAGTGTAGTTAATGCTTATAATGTTAAATTATAATAGCTAAAAAATGATTACCTGGCAAACTTTAGTTTAATTTAATTGATGCCATCATTATCATCCTCTGTATATACTATAAAAAGGCATAGCATTTAGAAAGCCTTCAGGACAGAAGACTCAAAAGTAAAGTAGCAATTATACATAAAACACTGAACCATAATCTTCAAATACAAAAACAAAATTTAATAAAATACTCAGAAAGACACAAAAATAAAGGCACATTCCTCGTCCCATATGCTAGGACAAATTTGTACAAATACTCCTTCTTCCCTAGTGTTATTAGAGCATGGAATGGGTTGCCTGAGCTAGCCAGAAAAAACCAGTGACTTGGCAGAATTTAAGTCATTGGTTAATATGCATGACTAAATGCATGACGCGTAGGACGTAATCATCTTCTTTTTTGAAGTAACGTCTGTATTATATAAGATAAGATAAGATAGCATTAAATATTTTAGCTGTACATTACATACGTTATCCAGTCATTTTATTGATAGCCATTTATGATTTATCACATTATTTTAGATAATGTTTGATGCCATCTAAAACGAGCCAACTCTGAAAAACAAACCCTGATAATGTGTAATATTGCTTGATATATATAGTGTGTGCTAGATATTCTTACGATGTCTCCTTAAGGATGAAAATATTTTACTTTGCAAAGAGGAATCTGTTAGTTCTTCCCCTGCACAGCCATCCACTGCGCACATTGGGGTCATCAGATTCAATTTCTGAAAACACAAGCGCTATTAGTGTCGAACCCAAACCCATTGTAACAAGTAAAATCTATAATCTTATTATCGCATCAATTTTATTAAAACAAATCTTCATTCTCTACTTCAAAAATAAACATGGTTTGAAAGCCTTTTTTTTTTCTGTCATCAAACGCTTGAACTATGCGAAACGTATTTCCCGTAATAGACAACTCAGGTTGAATATAGCCATGCTCTTCGGGCCAAGAAAAAAATTTAATAAATAAACAATAATAAAATCCTAAAAAATAATTTCTAAGATGTGACAAACCGCTGGTCTACACCTTTTTCTAAGACATTAAAAAAAGAGGAGTTCATATTATTCATTATTTACATACATGACTCTATAAGAAAAAATTATTCACATTTTTTTTTATAGCTTGTTTGTCAATTACAAGACCCAATGTTACATGCAAAACGCAGATTGCGTACATTTTCTTTAAAAGTTAAACGTATATGACAGGCTTTGTAACAATTAATGAGGTCGAAGTAGTAATGCTCTTTACTTTCACACAACGGTATGTGGTATCACCTTGACTTGGATGTCTCAACAGAAGCTCTGTGTACACAAGGATGGGATTTGATTTGGGACCCTCTGTTCGGTAGCGCAGCGTTTTTACATCCACCCACATTCTCGTTTGACCATTAAAAAAAAATAAATTTTTATCTTCGAGTTCGGAGTTAAGTCACAGTCCGTCACATGCAACCCATTTTCTACAAACATAGCTGCCATTATAAATGTACACAAAGGGTCATAGGTCACAATGTTGCTAGTCGGTGTGTCATCGCATGACCTACTCGCCAGCTGACAGCGGCAAGGTGTCAGACCCTACCTTCATCTTCCCTCTCTCTTCTGTTCAACACCAGCATCTAAATTCTAAACCACCATCAAGTTGTGAAATCAGTTAGAAAAAGGAGAAAAAAAAGGGGGGGGGGGGAAGGGGAGAAGAAAATTATGCTAATTGAAGTCTCAACCAGACTAAATAATCTTTATTACAATGAAGTACATTTAAATAAATATAAAATCAGGGTGGTCTACTTGTATTGTCTCAAATTAGAGCCAGTACTCGTGGGTTTAAATTCTCTGCTGTCATGTCCTCAAAAGTTAAGTACATGAGAAACATGCAATTAATTCCATAAGTGGGCTGTCATCCACTTTCTCTTGAATTTAATAGCAAAACACAGTCTCCTCCTTTCTATGTTATATTTTATTTTGACAAAACAAAGAATTGTACAGCCCCTTGTCTTATAAAATACAGACGTTACTTCAAAACAAAGAACGATACGCGTATCCCTGAGTCAATCTAGTCATATTTGTTAACCAATGACTTAAATTCTGCCAAGTCACTGGTTTTCCTGGCTGACTCAGGCAACCCAGTCCGTGCTCTAATAGCACTAGGGAAGAAGGAGTATTTGTACGTATTTATCCTAGCCATGGAACAATGAATGTGCCTTTATCTTTGTGTCTTTCTGAGTATTTTATTGGGTTTTGTTATTGAAGATTTGCGTTCAGTGTTTTATGTGCCATTGCTACTTAACTTTTAAGTGTACTATCTTGGAGGCTTTCTAAATTTAATGATTGTACTAAATTTTACTCTAATCAAATGTGAATATTCGTTTGTAACCACTGTTACATCAGATCTGAAGGAAGGGTCGTCTCCTTTCCATTAGGACTAAAACAGAAAGATTTAAAAACTCCTTTATCCCACTATCGGTCAGAGTGTTACAAGATCATCTGTCGTCATCCAGAAGTTCATAAAGTCCAATTCATAAAGCGCTGGTTGTGAGTGTGTATGTGTTTCGTGTGCGAATGTTGTTCGTATTTGCATCTATATTGTTATTGTACAGTAGTTACGCTTAGATTGTCAATTGTAGTCAAACTGAATTTCCATTTGATTGGATCAATAAAAATTATCTTATCTTATCTTATCTCACTGCTCTATTTTGTGTCTGTTCTCTTGGGTTGAGGGATCCCAAACTGAGGATGCATGTTCTATTATTGGCCTAACTAAGGTTAAATAACAATTTAGATGTATGTTCCTATTGGATTTGTAAAAAAATTCTTTTAATAAACCTTATTTTTTAAAAATAGTTTCATCAATACTGGGATTCCACGATATTTTAGGTATTTTGAGTTTTTTTCTGTGTTACTTGTTTACCTTGAAAATAGTGGTATTTATTTATTTATTTTACTCTTAATACATGACATTTTTATGTGTGGAAAGACAATCTCCAATTTAATTCCCATTTCTGTAACTCATCTAGTTCTTTTTATAAAGGACATTCTTGACCGAGTACATTGTTGTTGAGAAAACGATTACTATACAGCTCAATAATTGATGTTCGGACAATGGCGTATCAAAAACAAAGATAGTGCTGAAGTTTCCAATGTCGATACTGGTCATCTTAACAGTGCAAACACAATTCTCGCCTGGGTAATTCGTTTTACGCACAATAGTATCTAAAAAAAAACAGGTTTCGTTTTTTTTAAAGAATCTTCAAAAATTATTATATCGGCTGCCTAATGCTCTTTTAAAATTGAAGTATATTGTAAGCCTAGAGGTGTAAACCAATTTCATAACATAAATTCATTATCCTAACTACACCTAAACCTTACGATTTTGTTGGCATGGCAATGCCCAGGTGAGCTGTTCTACCTCATCGTGGCACCTGGGTGGAAACGGCTACGTGAGGGGGTAGCTAGGCTGAATGAATGGCCAAACATAACTCCCGTGGGGATGCCCACGGGTAGACGAGAGTTTACCAATTGCACGGGCGGGGGTTGTAAAAAAGTCCCCACGAGCACGTCCCACATCCACGCGCCGTTCCTCAAAGAACCGTTACGTAAATGGCGAGTCCCCCACGGCTAGCTTGGTATAACGAAGGAAAATGACGGAGGCTCCCGGTGTCCTCGGCCATGAGCGGCGAATCATGCGTCGGGGCCAAAGGCATTGAAAACAGCAATGTTTGTATATAGGCATTGCTCTTAAACAGAACCGTGCGTTCACACAGGTTTTTTTTTTACTATTTTGGCTGGACGACCAAACAGGTTTTTTTTTCAAACTTAGAGCTCGAAGAACCTTCGGCTCAGCTCTTATGGACATCAACAAGGCATGGCAATGTAAATAGTTTCTATCTCAAAAATTCATCACACAGCGAATTATAAATATATTTGTGCGCTATATGAAATTCCTTAAAAAGACTTTCAATAATTTGAATGTGAGTGATCGGGACCAAAGAATGTATATTATATATGTATAATGAAGAGTGTCGTGAAAATTTATTTTACATATGTAGAGACAACCAAAGAAATACATTTATTGAAAAGGATATAACGCCAAAACCCCAGTACTGTTCTACTCTTCGTGTAGTTTAATGGAATGACCCAGTTCTAGTAGATTCAAATCCTTATTGCCTATCCAAATGGACATCCTTCCATCATATCTATCCAACTGAGAAGCTAACATTGAAACAATGACATAGACTTGGTTCTCGAAGTCTGCATAAAATCGTATTATATACTACAACTACTGGACGTCATTTATTCAACGTTCAAAACAAATGGCTATAAATTCATTCAACCTGTACTTCCATAATAATTCTGACATAATAGATAAATCATGTTAAAAGCGCAGGTTGCCAGGTATTAATCCTCCCCCCCCCCCCCCAGTTACCCCCTCTCTCAACTCATACTCTTGTCATGCTAAAAAAAATGTATATAAACAAAAAAAAAAGAGAGAATTTCGCTTTTGTGTATGTGTTTGTGCGATGTCGTTGTGTGGAGCAGCCATTTTTTGTGCGCTATGTGTGTCATTGTCTTTGACACGCTTGGCTGGGCATGTTGTGTAATTAGTGCAGTCAGGCACACTGCAATGACTGATGTCCACCTGGCCTTGGAAGAACACTGAAACATGCTGTCTTGGTCCGCAGATGTCATAGCGTCACAGCGACACACTCCTCACGGCACAGCATACAGTTTTAGATGTCAAGGTTATAATAAGTTGTATCTAATAAAGGACAGTGGGACAGCGCCAAGCGTCTCGATTTGTATCCCATGAATTTCGGTATTTTTTTTTATTTTAGGGATGGTCGTTGTGCTGGACACATACCATCCTCGTTAACCGTCGTTGCAAAGTTTGAAAAGGGGCAGTCTTACACTGAACTGTCTCAGTCTTGTAGGATGAGACGTCCTTGAGGGACATGAATCTCAAACTTGAAGGGGTCGAGTCAGGTCGGGTCAGATCAAATCAGGTTCTTTAAAATGGCCAGAGAATGGACATCTAACAAATCGATGATCCATTTTCAAATTCTTCTTTATTTAGATAACTCCTCCATTTTGACGTGTCTATCACACAATGTCTTATAATTAGTACTTGACATCAAGAGATGCACATGGTAGCCAGAGTGCGGTCTCTGGGTCAAATGTAGCATTGTATGAGATTTAAATGGTGGCCAGAGTGCGGTCTCTGGGTCAAATGTAGCATTGTATGAGATTTAAATGGTGGCCATAGTGCGGTCTCTGGGTCAAATGTATCATTATATGAGATTTAAACGTAGTCTGAGTGCGGTCTGTGTGTCAAATGTAGCATTGTATGAGATTTAAATGGTTGCCATAGTGCGGTCTCTGGGTCAAATGTAGCATTGTATGAGATTTAAATGGTTGCCAGAGTGTGGTCTCTGGGTCAAATGTAGCATTGTATGAAACTTTAACGGTAGGCAAAAAGTGTGCAAGCATATGTTTCTTCTTGGCTCAATTGGAGACGTTTGCATGAGTGTTTCATCATTAGGGCCGGATTTAGATTTGATATGACCCTAAGCTATAAGAGATATGGGGCGCCCCCTTGTCAGGCAATTTTGTTCTTTTGCTCTTTCTTACCTATTTTTGTGGGCCAGCCAGACGGTGGTGGCGGGGGAGGGGTAAGCAATAGATTGTGTTGCCTATTGGTAAATCCAGATCTGTCTATCATATACATTAGGCTTGCCTTCGAGCTCGAACATTAAGGGGTGGGGTGGGTGCAGCATTTCGCGTTGCTAAATAATGCATTTACTCCAAAGCTATCTAGTGACACCAGCTGTACATTTATAGACATATATATATACTGTAATGAAGGACTACATTTCCACATATTTTCGCGTTCTCTTATGGACAATGAATA
Organism: Biomphalaria pfeifferi; assembly: GCA_030265305.1. Taxonomy (NCBI): domain Eukaryota; kingdom Metazoa; phylum Mollusca; class Gastropoda; family Planorbidae; genus Biomphalaria; species Biomphalaria pfeifferi. Next base: position 721,858 of record JASAOG010000243.1, read on the forward strand.
ATTTTGCAAAGTTTCAACTTGATCTGAGAAGGAAAAATCACGTGTATTATTTTTTTTACCAGAGTTTGTTAATATAAGCTATGTAAAAAAAAAATCTTTGAATCACTCGTGAGATAATATAGCATACTATCTGTTCAATCACTTTTTTGTGTGTGTCATCTTTTCTTGCATAAATTATGTTAACTGATAACGCCAACACTCCACGTGCTCTCATTATCTATACTATATGTTACCCGCATCGCTCAGCCAATGGAAATATCCATTTTGGACAGACTACCATGATAGGTTTATTGTTCTCTAGTTGTCGACACAATTTAACATGCACAAAATTAGATTGAAGGAGGCAACTCCTGTCTGCGTGCCCGTAGTCAGACCTGGTCCTTGAGCCAAATTTAAATATATTGACGTATTAGGGAGAAATATCTTTTTTTTTTTAAATTTAGTCTATAAACTAGTCAAAAAAAAATGAAGAAATCTCAACAATTTTCTCCACCAAATGTGCATCAGTGCTCATTAAACATGCGGAAAAAAAAAACGTGTATTTTCAACCCTCCATCCTTTCTTCATCTCTCTCTTTACCTCTCCCCCCCCCAATCACTTCTCCTTCTCTCCCCCTCCCCACCAAGACTCATTGTAATTCACTGCATTAAATGAGCCTCAACATAACACCCTGTTGTCTTCAAAGTCTCGTATCCATACTTACTTCTGACACCCAGAACTTGTACTAGCTTTTTCCCGGAGTCAGTGCTGCAAGATTGAGAGAAGAAGGGATTAAAATGGGGAAATTCTTTCTCTCCCTCTCTCTCTCTCCTTCTCTCTCTCTTTCTCTTTCTCTTAAAGGGTGTTTGGTTTATTGTCTTAAACCTCTTGGTTGTCTAACTGTTTGTGTTTGGTTTGCTTGCTTCGGATGTTCCCTCAGAATCGAAGATTATTACATCCTTGCCCAAACCTCCCCTAAAACCTTCGAGGGGGGGGGATGGCGGTTGGTCAGTGCTCGAACCCGAAACCATTGAGTGTAACAGTACAGAGCGCATATCGCACGACCATGCATACGCTCAAGTTGTAGTTAAAATCTTATTGTAGGCTTGACTAGCCAAAATTCTTTAAGATTTGACTCGAGCTGAGTTGTCTTTGCAGAGCGCCTCAAATGAATCATGAATATGTTCTCCCACAAAAGAGATGTAATCAGAAGGCACTGAGCTTGTTATGCAAGCATCGAAAACGTGGTCTTGTTCTTTTTGCATCAAAGGACCTCATTCACCAATCGTAAACAAGCAACATTTAGCCACGTGGTGCTCTATCTCTTCTAGATAATTTACGATCTCATGTTTAATTCACGATGGTTGTCACGTGACAGTTTTTTTCCGTTGTTTATCAATACGATCACGTGACTACATGTTGTTTGTTTACGATTGGTGAATGAGGTCCATTGTATATTATAATTTGAGTGAGATTATGTTCAAAAAAGTAAAATAAAGTTCCCCTTTCAGACCTTGTGATCTATAGGGCAGATGATGTAAAGGTTTAATCTGTTTCTGTGGCCTACGGTTGACGAGGGTGTCATGTGGCCAGCATAACGACCAACCGCCTTTACTTTTCCCTAACTAATGTCAGGTACCCATTAGAGCTGGGTGGACTCAGAGGCGCCTAAGAATCCCGAAATTATAAAATCTCAGTCATCACAGGATTTGAACCCGGGACCCCGGTTCAGAAGCCAAGCGCTTTACCGCGCAACCACCGCACCTCCGAGATTCTGTCCAAGGAAAAAAAGACAGAATGGAGTACGACTGTCACTTAATCTTACGTGGTGCCCCAACGGTCAAACAAACTTATGGGGATAATTGAAGCTGTATATTGGATGGAATCAAGCCTTAAGGCTCAACCCAATAGCAGCGTGCTCACTTCAAACTAAATTTCTAGACCCGCGGGTACCGTTGTAAGCGATGATTCCTAGATGTAATTTTGTGTGGGGTCGGCTGAAAGAAACAAAACATTTCTACGTCTGCTGACGGGCAGTCTCCGGTCTTTCATCAGCTTCAGTCTCGCGCTACCTCCGTCACGTGATACACATCGGCCAGTAGCGTCATCAACCTGGCCAGTGTTTATAGCGAACATCTCTGACATCATGGCCGCGACGACACACTGGACGGCAGATAAAAGAACACTTGTCAAAATGTTTACCGACATTAAAGTCGAGAACGTAACAATAAAAGGGAGATAACCGATAGGGAACATTGGAAGTGTAAACTTTAGTGGGAGGTTCAGAGGCCAGTAAAATTTGCATTAACTCTTTCTCTCCTAACTGACGATACCAACGTTGATTCCACCAGAATGTGGTAAATAATTACGGAGAGAAAGAGTTAAGATAATGCCGCTAGATAATAGGCTATGTAATATATTTTTAAGTCTTTAAAATGTATTCTCTTATAGTTGAAATATTTTTTTGGCATATTTGAAATTGTGGTAAATGTGAGAAGTTTTGAAATATTTAGATTATGTTTGTGTTAGAGTTATCTTACCTTTTTGTACTTTTTATGTATGATGTTTACAGTTTATAAAATATATGTTAATTTGTATAAAGAGTATATCAATTCTGTCTGTCTGGTACAATTTTATCAATTCTGTCTGTTTGGTACAATTTTATCAATTCTGTCTGTTTGGTACAATTTTATCAATTCTGTCTGTCTGGTACAATTTTTGTACATGTTATTTTTCCCACACCCATCCTCGGATCAAGTCGAAACTTTACACATTTATGGAGTCCTAATAAAACATAAATCAATAATAAAAAAAAAAATTAACCAACTAGTTATGATATTGAAAAATCTAAATAAATCTTACATGTTGAAATATATGGTTGTAAATGTGAAGCTATTACACTTCTATAAGCTTTTTTTTTAAAAGTATTTTTTAAAAATTTTGCTTGATTATTGTTTTAAAGACTAACCTTTAGTAGCTTTAAGTAGAATTAGAGTTTTGTTATTCAATTATGAATAGATGTATTGCACTTTCGAAACCAATTTTATCCCGCACTATGGGACTTTTGTTTATGAAGTATATAATTCATATTAATCATCTTAGATTTACTTTCATATTTTAAATATTGCTGTTTTTACTTTGAGATTTAAGTAGAATATAGTAACAGAAGGCTAGTGCACGCAGAAGAAAGATTTTACTAACTTGCCGTGTTACGGAAAACTTCTTTAAATTTTTTTTTCATATATTTTGTCTCATTTATACTATCATCTAACTTTTACACAATAATTTATGACACACACACTTGCTCAGAAGTTTACCCATTTTAAGTATCGTAACAAAAGCCACCCAATGTTTCATTCGAGTCACAGAAGTCACGTGGTCAACACATACACAATACCGATACAGGCACACTGACTAGCACACATATCACTAGAGCTCTAGGCAGGACATGGGCCATAGGCAATAAATTAAAGCTGTTTTCAATATTCTTTTTTCTTTAACAAATTGGAGCTTTATAGAACAATACAATGTAGTTGGTACAGTGCCATACAATATAGAACAATAATATACAAAAATATTCATTATGTAGAATAGCATTCTTCATATTACTGGAACCTTTCAAAGAAAATATTTTCAATAAAAACGAAAGTAATGAATTAATGTTAACAAAAAAGTGGCTTTAATACAGCATTTTATTGGCACATTAGTTGTTGGAATAGAGAGGAATCTGAACTTTTTTTGTGTAGTGTAATTTTTAGCCTTTTTCTCGTACCGAACTGTGTAAGGACTCGTTCGTTGATGTCGAGTATATGTTTATTATATACTTTTTAAATAAAAGTATAAAGCTTTAAATTTAAATAAAAAAAGGACATTTTACATTTTCGATTGATTCGCGATGCTATAAATATATTTATTTTATGTGCTGACATGTTAGTGAGTTGTTTTTTTATTTTAAGATTGCTATTGACATCATTTGTTAATTTCTTCATTGATATATATAAATTATTAGTTTTGGTTTTGGTTTGGAATATTGCCGTGGACCTGAAATGCTCTGTTTCCATGGTAACTACAAACAGAACCAAACGTCAAAGGGTAGATTACCCCAGCCATTATTACCCCAGCCGCGCGTTGATTATAGGCCTTTCATTATCTGCTGGTAGTAGGTAGGGGCGAAGGTGCCTGATAGCCTCTAACTGGGAAACATAACACTCAAAAGGCGTGCGAAAGGCGGTTGGGGGTGGGGCGGTTAACGGGAACGGCATGTTCCATGTCAGAAAGCTGGAGAAGATAAGACTGACCGCGCTTCATATTTCATGGGCTATTGTTTGGTTTTGTTTTGTGTTTTTATTGTCGCTTTTTTTTAAAACACTATGGCACACTTAAATGTTAGATTCAGTTTTTCATGAAAGATGCCTTTCTAAAACACACGCGATTCTCAAAAACAACTTGCACCAATTAAACCACTGTTACATCAGATCTGAACGAAGTGGTCGTCTCCTTTCCATTAGGACTAAAACAAAGATTTTTTAAAACTCCTTTATCCCACTTTCGGTCAGAGTGTTACAAGGTCATCTGTCGTCATCAAGCAGTACATAGAAGTCAAATTCATAAAGCACTGGATATGAATGTGTATGTGTTTCGTGTGTGAATGTTGTTCGCGCTTGCATCTATAGTGTTTTTGTTACAGTAGTTACGCTGAGGTTGTCAATTGTAGTCAAACTGAATTTCCATTTGATAAAAATTATCTTATCTTATCTTATTACTTTATTTCCAGTCGTTACCTCTTTCAAACTCAAATGGAGATTAAAGTTTAAGTGCTGAAACCAATGATAAATAAACAAGACACGCTACATTCTATAGCAGCACTAGGGTACAATCAAACAATTGTATATAAGAGAGGAGAAAGTATGGTTAAAAACTCCAACAAGGATTGGAACCGCGGACCTCCGATCCGGCCACAAACTTGTCGTGCTTTTAGAAACAGTTCAAAGAAAAGCGAATGTTTAACAATCTTCAATAGAAGACACTTATAGGGCCCTTGCATTTCGACATCATGACATGAGATAACAGCGTAATGTTTAAATTAAAAGCTTATTAAATTTCGGATACTCATTCCCCCCCCCCCCCCGCCCGCCTTTTAAAGAGCAATTCTAATTTGGTTACTTTCGGGACACTCATTGTGATCGTTATTTTTGTTTACCGTTGATTTAGAGGTCAGACAGGTCACATGCCTTCATCTTCTGCTTACATGTAACATGATCGTTGACCTAAACTGCTTGCACCTTCTAACAAACAAAAAATGGCTGGGTGTATATTAAGACCTGTGTATCTTGAGGTACACTAAATCTATGATGTCCAACATTTTTTGTTGTGCAGGGGGGGGGGGGGGGGTATAATGTTCCATACTACACGTATCATGAGTTACACGACTGCAGTAAAGTAGTCCTGTCGTAATGATTCTCATGGGCCTTACTGGTCATTGCCATGAGTTATTACTGTTCAATTTCATGGGCCTTACTGGTCATTGCCATGAGTTATTACAGATCAATTTCAATGTCATTGTCATGGGCCTTACTGGTCATTGTCATGTGCTTTACTGGTCAGTGCCATGAGTTATTACAGATCAATTTTTGGCCCTTACTGGTCATTGTCATGGGCCTTACAGATGTATTGATTCAATGCGTTAGCTACAAAACAATCTTTTTAATTTAACAATAAGTGGAGACACTACTGTTATGATTTTGTACAACAAATCGGCGTACATTCGGACTATACTCTCTGTAGAGCAAGTTTACTTTGGCATAATTAACATAAATATTGAGAAACAAAATTAAAGTTAAAATGTAGCATTAAAGAATCAAAGTGTGTTTTTAATTTGTGTGGAATCCCGGAGAAGACTGGGAATTTGTATCTCCGCCCAACTCTAACGGGTTCCTGACCATACGTTGCGTAAGTATAGGTGGTTGGTCATCGTGCTGGCCACATGACACCCTAGTTAACCGTTGACCATAGAAACAGATGAGCTTTGCTTTTACACCATCTGCCCCCCCCCCCCCCAATAGATCTCAAGATCCGAAAAGAATGTTTAAAAAATTGTTAACAAGATGTGATCTTAATTACAGATAATGACAGATAGTCTTATCAAGTTATCTATTCTATACAAAAGTGATGTCCCGGATGAGGCAATGTACTTGCCTACCTGTCAATGATAGAGGATCCGTGTATTGTTATATTGTACTGTAGAAAACATATTGAACTAATTTTATTTACAAATATTTTTGAATTTGCTAGAAGGGAAACAAGCTCTGTAACTCTGTATCTCAAGGGCAGAGAACTGCATTAACTCCTTTGAGAACTCTAGGCATGCACCGTAACTCAATTGTTCCTGACCTTGGGGACACAACAAAGGGTGCATCACCCAGGCCACAACGCCTACTTTAATCAATATGTAGATTAAATTACCTCCCCATGAATTAATGCCGACGATGTCTCCCTAATTCCATTAATTCCTGCCTGCATGGGCCCGTGTCTCCCACGCACACCAATATCATTAGCTGCATACTGCCAGAGTTTGTATTTATGCCCTGCCGGAGCATCCCTAAGTTTATCTTCAAACAAATTGTAAGTCTCTGGGTGTGCCCCAAACCATCACCTCTACCCTTTGTTCTTTGGCGACGTGCTCACTTTGCCTCCAGACACTGAATACAAAGAAGACATCTATAAATAAACAGTAATTGCATAGATAAAAATATTAGAATTGCCACTTTGTGATCTAGTAAGTTGCCACTTAAGGATGAAGAAAATTATTACTTAGGGATGTTGTAAGTTACCTTTTAAGGATGAAGAAACATTACCACTCAGGGATCTAGTAAGTTACCACTTAGAAATGAAGAAATATTACCACTTAGGGATGTAGTTAGTTACCACTTAGAAATGATGAAAAATTATCACTTAGAAATTTAGTAAGTTACCATTTAGGGATGAAGTATTATTACAACTTAGGAATGTAGCAAATTACCACTTAGGAATGAAGAAAAATACTCATAGATACAAATACAAGGTTCATTTCTCGCTCCATATGCTAGATTATGTTTTTGGAGATTTTGGTTTAATGCGTTTTGTATAGGTGTCTATTACCACGGATGTTGTAGCATTCAGGTGATCCCAGTAAAATCGGTACGGTCTCGTAACAATAGTCAGTAGAAACAATACCCGAAGAAATTGTTATATAATTTGTATGTAGTCCTAGTGCGACTAGACCATTGAAATCTCAGAATTAATTAGATTCACATTCTGGTACCTGCCATCCCCTTCGTCGTCTCCTGGCAGGTGCAGGGCTCTCTCTCTCACACACACACAATCACACACCACCACATACACACTGACTGCCCCCCCAACACACGCATTCAAACACTTGAGTCGTCCTTGCGTTACCCCCAGCACGACGCGAGACGTACTTTCTAATTAAAGGTGCACGGATCCAATAACGCAATGTGGTTGGGAGCCTGGTGTTATCCCTTTTCTCTTCCCACCTCCCATTTTCAGAGATGTATCTAAGCACTTAGGGCCTATGTTTTATAAATGAAACCATATTATTTGTATATCTTCACTTCTTCAAAATATTTAAGCACTTTTTTTCTTCGCGCAATAGCACTTGTATTAGTCCATGTTTAGAAGAAGTGCTAGCTCTACTTAACATACGTAGTGGTGTATAAATACAATTATACTTTAAAAAAAAACAACTTATCAAGTCCCTAGCAGTACGGAATGTTAACCTAAAAGACCGCTAGAGAGTTAGATCTACGCGGTACTATTGTTAAATTGACTGTCGTTCGTGTGACTTTGCGGGGTGCCCGTGGTTTAGTTTGACTTTTATGATTAGGGGAAAAAAATGTTCGCGATGAAAAGTTTTAGTTGACCGTCGTCCAGCGCTTGACCGGTCAGTGGTCTGTGATAAAGTAGACAGGGCGACAATAAAGCTGGATTAAAGTACCTGAGTTCTTTTTCTCGGCCAGATTCCAAGCTAATCCTTTAGGTCCCAGTGGTCAGTCATCGGTCGATGTTTATACTGTTATTTTACTGACGTCACCTGTGTATGGTGATGGGGGGGGGAGGGAATTGGTGACCACTGTCCAGCAATAAAATGCCTGAAACATCCAGAGTAAGTGCAACCATCAATTATCCCCAGTTAGTGTAACCAAACCTGGCCTTTAGTTTTATGACTGGTCATTGGAGGGGGAAGAGCGATTGTTTGGCAATAAAACTCGGACACGATGACCAGCGGAAGCCGCCGACAATGAAGAAATAAAGCCAGAGATTTTCGAACGTAGCTTGGTGTTTCCAGTGGACTAGTCCAGTGTGTCTGTTTCTCTGTGTGGTGATGTATGTAATGTATGTTTGTGTGTGTACGTGCTTGCGTTCTCTATTGTCCTTGTTGCCATGTGATGTGTGTATCTGTATGTGTGACGTTGTGTGTTTGTTGATATGTTTGGCTGGTCGTGCGGTTTGCGCGCTGGACTGCCGCTCGGACTTATCGATGGTCCCGGGTTCAATCCCTGCCCGCTCCCATTTTCCATTTTAAGTTCTGTTTTGATGCAAATCGATTTGACAGTCCGAGTCATGGTAGAGATAACAAAAAAGGAGGTTAGTGGAAATGTGTCATCAAAGATAGTTTCATTGTCTAATAACCACAAATAAACGTTACAATTAATAGTGTTTCTTGTATTTTATGTGGATTACTAATATGATAATTCACATATGTAATGTACACCTTTTACATTTATAAATGTTAAAGCTCACCTAAAATTGCTATTGCCTGAGGTAACATATTTAGTAACAAAAAAAAAAACAAAAAAACTTGTCACTTAATTAATTAAAGTAATTCGGCAAACAAAGTTAGACAATGAAATTAAGTTTGTAATAATATTAATTATAAATGCAACAATTTCAAGTTTTGCTCAAAACTAAACTATATAAAATTAACTTTATGTTATCAAGTTTTAAGTTAATTGTCGTTTGTTGTTCTTTTTATAGAAAATCTGTTTGACTTTCTAGGATGAGGTCTGGCTCTTTAGGGGTTTTTTTTTCTTACATTTATTTATGCGTTTTTTTTTCTCTTTCCCCTTTCTGTCTCTTTCTGTCTCTTTCTCTCTCTCTCTCTCTTTATCTCTCCATCTCTCTCTCTATCTCTCTCTATTTGTCTCTTTCTCTCTCTTTTCATCTTTCTCGCTCTCTTTTTCTCTCTCTCTCTCTCTCTCTCTCTCTTTTGTCTCTCTCTTTATCTCCACATCTCTCTCTTTATCTCTATATTTCTCTTTCTCTCTCTCTTTCTCTCTCTCTCTCTCTTTGTCTCTCTCTCTACCTGTCGTGTCTTCTCCCTCACCTAGCTACGTTGTATACAAACCATTTAGTAGAAGATAGTCATCCCAGAGACCTCCGTGTCTTCCATCAGTAAGATCAAACGACGCACGAGATAGTGGGGGTGGGGCAGAAAGGCTTGAGTACAATAAGTAACGGGCGGGGGAGGATGGGGCGGTGGGTAACTTTCATTCCATACACCATCAGTGTATTTTTCTCCTAGTGGTTGCTAGGCCACCAGCCATAAAAATAGGTCGTAACATCTTCTCCAGACCAGACTTCTCCCTTGTCCACTAATGACTTCGGCCACTCATGACTTTTTTATGACCTTCGGGCAGGCGTAGTGAGCCAAAGGCTGAGCCCGTCACAGATCAGACTTTGTCTGGCACTCTTGGTAAATACCATATGTTTTCTTTTACCATTTATCTATTAAACTCCCTCAGTGTTTGAATGTTATATTGCGATGATATTGACATTGCTTTGAGGAACCGAGAATGCTGATTGAAAGTATTTATTTGTACACATTGGTGTTTATCCTTGCGTTACATTGATTTCTGTACGGCTTTGTGGCATAAAATCTTTTCAAGTCCATAGTTACACTACCTGATCATTTTCAAGCTTTCCAATTATTTTGAAATTCAATAGATTATTTTGTACCACCGATGTTCATTTGTGATGGAAAAAAAAAAAATAGTTGGTTAGGATAAGGCTTTTTTTTGGTGTATCCGGTGTACAGAACATAGAAAGTGCAGCTATGTTTTTTTTGGATGGCTACTTGGTCGTGTGGTATGCGCACTAGGCCGTGACCTCCGTCACCTATATCGAAGTAGTCGACTGGACTGTCGTACGTATGGTCTTGATGGTCCCAGATTTATACCCTGCCTGCTGCCATCCTCAGTCGTCCTGCGGGACGTTTGGGCTAGGATGAAATTATCTTCAAATCTGTAGGAACATCCGAAACATGTCAATGACGCTCGCGTCTCTCTTTGATTTCGCGTAATTTAGAGGAAAGTATTCAACGATTTCCGGACCACGAAGTCTCCTGGGCTGGTTGTCTGATGGTGTCTGTGCTGTGTGTGTTTCCTGGGTGTGTGTCCTGGAGTGTTAATGGTGTGTCGTGTATGTCCAAGGGTATTAATGGTGTGCTGTGTGTGTGTTTACGAGTGTGTCGTGAGTTATATTTATTTTTGTTTATCCCAAGAAGTGCTTTCAACATCAATTTGTTTTCATTGCTTCTTGACATGATACTTTTTCATATTCGCTTTTAGGCACTGCAGAAATAAATTTGTCTATGCTCTTGAGTTTTTTTTACCACACAATGGTTACACTGTGAAGGAAATGTTACAGACTTTCTTCTAAGATCTAAAACTCATTCCAATTCATTACATTTGGTGTTTAAAACAAACTGAAATAAATACAGAAGAAAATCGAATCCACAAATTATTACATAGCATAAAACCAATAAAAATATATTTTATTACTATGTTAAAAACGAACGAGTATTCATTCTCTGGCACTGCCAGGGTCGAGTTTCTTTAAAGAGAAACAAAATTCATCGAAGTCCCTTTATCAGTTTCCACTGAGGAATTTTCTGGTTATTATTATTATTACTATATAAATGAACTAATGTTCATTCTCTGGCACTGCCAGAATCAAAATTCATTACGAGGGAAAAAAAATTCATTGTAGTTCATTTAACAGTGTCCACTGAGAAATATTTTGGGGATGTAGCAGGTCTGCAATAGACGAGAATTTTCTAGGGCAGTGTAAGGCTCGGTGGTGTCTGTGACCCCTCTCGGTTGATATGACAACAGGGTAACGACTCCCAGAAAGTTTCCATAATTATGAACTATTTGAAACAACCAAACCAGTACTGTTCAGTACTATCAAGTATCATTCTACATGTTTCTATAGTACTCATAAAATGTCATACACGAAAGCGCACAAAAAAGAAATGGATGCAGTCAGTCGCTAGTAAGTTAAAGGGTGTTCTGCTTGTCTGGGTCTTGCGTAAAGCCAGTTCATAATTTTTCTCCTCACTTTATCTACCCCCCCCCACACACACACACACATACTCAGGCAGCATTCTCCATATGATGATAACTAGACAGTAGGGCTATCACACTGACACTCCAGGTGAACGGAGCAGTTCACACCTTTTTTAAAACCAGAAAAAAAAAAGATTTTATTTTAAGACAGTTGCTTGTGTGTTGGCGTTAAATACTACACGGTAGCCACGAAGGATCAAGGAGGCATTTTGATAATTTATCCCCTAATCAGAGGTCCCTTCCGCCCTTTTCCTAACCTCAATTTTTTTTTATTTATTAAGTACAAATCCTGTTTTGAAAGTAAACAAATCAATCACGTGATTCAAGAAAGCGATTTATTTATACGTCCAAAGACTTCGTGTACAGAATAAGGAACATAGGCTACTGGTTCACCCAGGAAGGGGAGCGAACCTGGCTTGACCCTTAAAATATACACAGTTATCACACCCTTGTTCTTTGTTACCACTAACAGAGCAAAAAGAAAATTTTTTACGCATTATAAGTTTAAAAACCTAGCTATATGTAGCCTGCTGCACCTTCATACGAACCATCTAATCCAAAAGTTGGGGATGGGCGTGATTTACAGAGTTTGGTTTATCCTTTAACGTAGTTGTTATTTAATATATTATGAAAACTAGTGTCAGATTCTTAAATATAGTTTAATCCAGTTCAACTTTTCATTCAACAGAAGGATTTGAAGTTGAGTACGGGAATTCCCGCTGAAGCGTGTTCAAAATACAATGACACATTTAAGTAGTGCGGGAAAAGCCAATAAAATCGCTTTCATTTTAGCCGAATTGGAGTAAAGACTGTTGTTATAGACCCAAATCTTGAAATGGAATAATAAAAATGAAGGATGTTTAAACTAATAATGGTTTGTAATGAATAAATTTTAAATAATGCAAAAGATGTACCCCGTCTATTATAGATTTTGGAGGTCTGAATGTTTTCCGGTCTATATAGTTGTTTGTTTTTTCTTTAAATTATTTATGTGGTTTGAATTGTAAGATGTTAAATCATCTTCCGAGCAATTTACAACACATGGCTACCATAAGATATTTATTTTCACGAATCAGATGTTCGTGTTCTAATAATCAACCCAAAATTCTGTTCTATTTATCATCCCAGTGCTCTATGTTCTAATAATCAACCCTGTTTTCTACTACTTATCAACCCTGTATTCTATGTTCTATTTATCAACCCTGTATTCTATTTATCAACTCAACTTCTGCTAGAAACGATCGTTAAACGTAAAATATAAATGCAATGAAATAAATGTTTTAATTCTCGACAGGGGGGGGGGGGGCATAATTCATCACTCTTGTATATTAGGGTTACGGAAATGATAGGTAGGTTTGTTTACTATCTGTGAAAAGGGAAGCAGGTCAGCGACATATCTCTACCTCTGGGAGCTCCACGCTCTCCATGGTATATCGTCCCACAACACACTGGTCGTTGACATTCCTGAAATAAATGGATAATTTCACACAAATTAACTTGTTTTATTCATTCACCAGACACACACGTTACGTCCTCGGGATATTTTGACACCTCTTCCGCTTCTGGCTTTACATAAACTTCAAGAAATACGTGTCATTTTGGATAAAGTGTCATTTTAAATAAGTGTCCTTGCAGATAAAGAAGCAAACGCAAGAACGAAATATACTTAAGATGCTGAGTGTTGTTTCTTTCAGCTCTGGGTATTACTTGGTATTAAATGGCCGTATATTTCCCAGGTGATATGGTGATCTCCGATTACTGATGTCACTTCTGGTGAGAAGTCTTCAATTATCAGGTTGTTTATTTGGGGCGAAGGTGTGCCTAATATATTTCATGATAATTGTACTCACTTTAATTAAGAGTAAATGTGATAGGGAATAGTGGGAAATCTTGGACAGTTTATTTCAAATTGCCAGTAAAATGGGCGCCAATTCGATTGGACGGGAGGAGAACATTAGTCACAAGCGTAGTCCTAATGAAGGGCGCTGGTCTTGATAAGTGATGATAATGTCGTAAAAGAGCCGCATCGTGTGTGTGTGTGTTAAAGTCTTTGTACATTAAGTAAACTAAGGGAAAATGTCGAGGTAACGGGGGCAACTGAGTGAAGCCGAAGTACACGATGTACTTATTTACTTGACTTAAATCGAAATACGTGGCTGCTTGATCGTGTGGTATGCGCTCTGGACTGTCGATCGGTGGCCTCGAAGTTACCGGGTTAGTAGTATGACTTTATAGCACTTCGTACCTTGTTTTTGACTGCCTTGAAAGCACTACGTACCCTGTTTTTTGACTGCCTTTGTAGCTCTTGTGTTTTATAGGGAAAAAAAATTGTTAAACTGTTCGCTGCCATGCCCGTCTGTCTGCGGGAGGTTCGGGCTAGGATGTAATTATTTTTAGAATATAAAGAAACATACAAATATACAACCTATTTTCAATTCAATATATGCATTAATTTAAAATAAACGCATATGACCAATATCAAACACATGACTTATACCCATGACGTCTAAAAACCATGCCATATATCAATGATTTAAACATTGGACCTGTGTCAAATATAATTACTTGACTTAAATGACACTGGCGGTTTTTATATTGTCACATTTCAATTCTACAAACTGCTGAAACGCATGCTAGACAAAAGTAGTACTTTATGTTGATACGTGGTCGGATTTAAGGATGGGCTACAGCCTCTGGGCCTCTACAAAAAGGGGCATCCACACAAGATATTTTAAGGGTCATCCACTGTTGTACTTTTCACAAACCTAAAAATGTACAAAATATACTGTATTTTTTTTTTTTTACCAAAATTGCTTATTAAATAGTTGTAACTTTTTTTTTTACAGTAATAAAATTAGATAAAATTTACAAGTACTCTACTTCTTTCTTTCTTTCTTATCTTATCTTATCTTATGTAATACAGACGTTACTTCAAAAAATAATATATTTATGTCATATCGTCTTCTTCAAACATATTGCTTGCTATTTGATATCAGTATGTTTATTGATGTGTTAAAAATTGACTTAAAAAAAAAAAGCTTTTTTAAACTGTAGGGGGCCTCCATAATATTTCTACCACTGGTGGCCTCCAATATTTTTAAAATCCAGTCTGTGTTGTTATCATTGAAGCATTAGTCTGTAAATGTTTGTCTTAATGGGGTATCCGTGTGTTTGACTGGGCATTATGTAACTAACCAAAGGGAGGTAATAAAAGAAATTATTTAGACAACAACGTTCGTAAATTATGCTATTTTTAGAGTATGGTTGAAATTTTAAACAATCTTTTTATCCTGCCAATCTACTCCTCTAAAATTGGACGGGCTCGACAAACTCTGTCTTTTCTGCTTACCTGTACAAATATAAAATCGGTAAAATCTAACCTAATCAGTGCCCACCTATCTGAAACCTTGCTTTTTCCTCTCCCGCGTATTATGCTTGGGTATCAATCATATCGCGATAACATGCAGGTACATGTCAGCAGTGATGTAAATGATATTTTAAATTATGCCATGTCATAAGATCCTGCGCCATATGTGCGTCACCTCGCGCTGGAGTTGTGTATAGAACACATCTTAGAATCAATATTTGATTACGATAGGCTATCTCTATCTCTCTCTCTTTTATTCATTTATTTTCTTCTCTTTATTTAACATATATTTTCATGCATCATTCTTAACATTTTTGGACAGTACTCTTATTCTTCACCTCCACCGCTCTATCTCTTCTACCAGTAAGGTATGTGTGGCCGAGCTGGCATAAACCGTTTGGCAACCTATCAAAGAGTCACTTTTAAAAAATCGAAGCTTAGTTGTGTTTGCTGAGCGCCTAAAAGCAGTCCAGAAACCTTCTCCCCCCCCCCCCCCCCCTTTTTTTTTTCTCACAAATTTCCAATTAAGACCAATAAAGTAGTCATAGTCTTTTTTTCCATTTTTATGTACTACCAATAAAACCAATATATATATATATGTATGTATGTATGTGTGTATATATGTATGTGTGTGAGTGGTGGTGAGAGCTTGTTTTCCTATTAGTGACCTCTGACCTAAGCACCATATCCAGATAATGCCTAACTTACTGTCGCCTTCTACCCTGGTGACTCTACTTCATGCAAATCACCTCCCACGTGATGTTGGAGCCTGGTTCTGGCTCGCTTCAATTACTCTAGTCCTGGTCCGTACTATTATTAGGACACTCTCTGTATTGCACGCACACGTATATTTTTTGTTTCACCCACACACACCCACCCACTGCGACGCACAACAGCACAGGAGGTGAAATCAATGGAAGAGTATTGTTCTAGTTCCGCTTTCTTCCGCCAGGGTCAAGTATGGCGCTCGCGTCTCTCTTTGATGTCGCGTAATTTAGGGGAAAGTATTCAACGATTTCCGGACCACACAGTCTCCTGGGCTGGTTTTCTGATGGTGTCTGTGCTGTGTGTGTTTCCTGGGTGTGTGTCCGAGTGTGTCCTGGGGTGTTAATGGTGTGTCGTGTATGTCCAAGGGTATTAATGGTGTGCTGTGTGTGTCGTGGGTTATATTTATTTTTGTTTATCCCAAGAAGTGCTTTCAACATCAATTTGTTTTCATTGCTTCTGGACACAGTTTGCGTGGTTTGGCATCTGTCTGCTGTGTGTGCTGTCTGTCCGTTTATGATCTTTTGATGTGTTAATTTTTTTATTGTTTTGTATATTATGCAATTGTCAATATGCCCCATCTCTTACACCACAAACATAACAAACAAATATTCACATTTGATTAGAGTATCACCTTTAGCAAAATTTGAGCATTTGTACTACTCTCAGGAGAGAAGACTCAAAAGTAAAGTAACAATTATACATAAAACACTGAACCATAATTTCAAATGCAAAAACAAAATTTAATCAAATACTCATAAAGACACATAGATGAACAAACATTCCTCGTTCCATATGATAGGACAAATGTGTGCAAATGCTCCTTCTTCCCTATTGCTATTAGAGCATGGAACGGGTTGACTGAGCTAGCCAGGAAAACCAGAGAATTTAGGTCATCGGTTAATATGCATGACTAAATGCATGACGCGTAAGACGTAATCATCTACTTTTTTTTTTAAAAATAACGTCTGTATTATATAAGATGAGATAAGATAACCCAAGAAGTTTTTTTGGGGGGGAAGCGCTTTTCCTGTCTACAAATGGCCTGTCCTGATCTGTACTCGCTACCAGCTTTTCTTGTAGAGGCCCAGACTATGTCACTTGGTCATAGGGATAAAACTGACCTTCAGTATCCCCAAACTATTTTATTTTGTTGTTGCTTCACGGTCTTTAAAAGCCACCCCCATGGGACATTCATAGCATTAATTAGCAGCACAATCTATTTGTCATGTGGCCAGCACAACGACCAACCGCATTACTTTTCCACATTGTCAGGTAACAATTGTATCTGGTTGCGCCCTAAACAGCCCGAAATTTTTAAAAATTCCAACTTTCGAATCAGGGACCCCTCGGTTTGGACGCCAATCGCTTTACCACTCAGACTCCGCGCCTCCATTTAGTTAGAGGCCTATGCAAACGTTTCCACCGTTTTGTTTAAAGAAAGTCTCCTTACTACAACTCCGCCATATCATTGACGAGATCAAAGTAGGTCGCGGAGTCTTTTTTTCCTGTGAACCGTGGGCTAATGGCACATCCACCGCAGACTTTTGTGGCATGAATCCGACCGGAAGTTACCCGCCGAAAGGAGAAGTGTGAGATGGTGGTAGATGGATCGATGTCCACTTCTGGTCCACTCGCTTTTTTTTAAAAAGAGATTGCTGAACGTTCAGCTCGCATTTGCTGTGGGTAGCCCAACTGTCAGTATTAAACATAAAACTACAAATGTGTGCACTTAAGAGATGTGTGTTTTCATAGTAGAGACCGAGGAGGTGAATGTCAGGGGCGCAACTCAATCTGTGACACTTAACATAACTCTTGGTTGTCATCACCTGGTGTTAGGAAAGTCTTTCTGATAACAAGCTTATAAACCGCACCAAATGTACGTAATAAAACCTAGCCAAATACTGTGTATTTTGTCAACTATACTTTGCAGTTGGTCATAAAACGTATTTTTGTCAGTATCACTTTCAAGGTTGGTGGGAGCAGAGCACATAATGATGTGAACATTTTTGAACTTAGACAAAAATTTGGCTCTAATTATTCGTTCTGAAACTGAGACTTTTGAAAGCTTCCTTGTCTAGTAGTAGTGCTACACAATTTTCATGTAAGTCATCTTCTTTTTCCTTTCCAGAGAAGAGAAGGGTTTCTCCTGATTGCAGTCTTGTTTCACCGAATCTGTTGCATCGAATTTCACTCATTCCCAGGATCTGAAGTTTGCAGTTGGCCATTTCCTTGGCAATTTGTGCACATCTACCTAGTTATAGTAAAGTTCAGACATTCCATGTTCCCAAGTTAAATGCTGCCTTCTGAATAAGGAAGTGTTTCTTTTCCATTGGTTTAAGTAGAGTGGTCGGCCTCACAGGATTCGTTCGACTTTCCCTGCATAGCTTCATAAGTCTCCTTTGTGGAGCTCTACTTTCGCCTCTGACAATGTTTAGTGTTTGTGTTTTCGTTCTGGTTTCTATAACACTATTTTTTTAAAGAGATAGCTGAACGTTCAGGGTAGCCCGACTTCAGCATTAAACATAAAACTACAAATGTGTGCACTTAACTCTTTCTCTCCAAACTGACGATACCAGCGTTGATTCCACCAGAATGTGGTAAATAAGAGTTAAGTGATGTGTGGTTTCATAGTAAAGACTGAGGAGGTGAATATCAGGGGCGCAACTCAATCTGTGACACTTAACATAACTTTTGGTTGTCATCAACTGGTGTTAGGAAAATCTTTCTGATAACAAGCTTATAAACCGCACCAAAATGCATCGTACGTAATAAAGCCTAGTCAAATGCTGCGTATTAAACTAAGCCAAATATTTCGAACGTCAGATTACCAAAGTAACATTTAACTAGTCTATAAGCCACCCCTAATGTATATTATGTAATGAAACCTAGCCAAATCCTACGTAATGAAACTAAGCCAAATCCTTCGGACCTCATATTACCAAAGTAACATTTGCGACTATGGTATTTCGTATTTCCGGTTTAGTTAGTGTGACTACAGCGCGCGCGTTTTACGCTCCAGTGAGCCCGTAGTGCTTGTCTGCCTTTCATTCAATCGATTGAACTAATTACTAAAACATGAAACCCAGAGAGATCAATCAATTTTTAGCGTGTTGTTTTTACTTATATCGGATGTATTTGATATCAATAATTTTTTAAAAAGTACATTTTGCATTGTATTATTTTAACACTGTTGTAGTCTCCCTTTGTTTTAATCACGCTTATCTTTCTGTGACCAATAATGGACCTCATTCACCAATCGTAGATAAACAACATTTAGCCACGTGATACTATGATAAAACAACGAAAAGAAAACTGTCACATGATAGCCTGTGTGTATTACCTAATTTGTATAGAAGAGATAGAGAATCACGTGGCTAAATGTTGAGGTCAACTATGTCTCTAACAATTATACAAGTATATCTATTTCCATTCCATAACAGCTTTTTTTCTTTATTAACGCTTTCTCTCCGTAATTATTTACCAAATTTTGGTGGAATCAACGTTGGTGCGGTCAATTAGGAGAGAGAGAGTTAAGTAACATTTAAGGCAACAAGTAAAGGTACCCTTATAAGAGCTTGCAACCTATGGGGGGCAGACTTGATGTAAAGCTCATCTTGATTCTATGGCCAACGGTCAACGAGGGTGCCAGCATAACGACACCGCCTCCCCTAAGAACGTTTGGTACCAATTAGAGTTGGCTGGGCTCATGGGCATGCTGGACTCGGGGGCATCCTTAAAATCCCCAATTTCAAAGTCAGCCTTCATCGGGATTCGAACTCGTGACCCATCGTTTACCTCGAATCCACCACGTTACCACTCAAAATAACACAGTTCACAATTCAACCTTTGACCTATCTAGAGATTATAAAATGGTGATTACGTCTTTGAGATTATTTTGAAGTGTTTTATTGCAAGTCTATAAATGTTTGCCTAGACAAAATTAACGTCAAAACCCACAACATTCTCAAATCCCCACTGCAAAAGAGAAATCCATTTAAATAACGCCCCGTTCCAATCATCAATTGCATTATGTCCCTGTTCAATGGGAAACAACTGGCCTGGCGATTTTCGAGTCAGTTAACTCCTCTTTACAGTCCAACGCCTTCAGCTCTCATGACATAATTAGCTCCACAATTATCTCCCCCCCCCCAAGCCGTTTGCATCATTCACGCAACTTTAAACAGTTCGGGTTTTTTTTTGTTTTTTTTTTACAGACGTGACATCCAAAAATATGAGAATTTTACACACGAAATGCTAGGGAAATAAATAACAATACTAACAACATAAACACAGGACAGGCTCTTATTTGGTTATTAAAAGAATAATTACAAAGCTTATGTAAACTCACACTGGCTGGTAAAAAAGCTTGTGCATATTATTTCTCTCTAGCCCCTTTATAGATCATCGTCTGAGTCTTAGTGAACACAAACCTAGAAAATAGAACAATTGATAAATATACAATCTTCTATTCTCATAAGCTCTCCACTAGCAGAGTGGTTACCGTGTTGGCTTGAGAAGCCTGAAAAGGCTTGAGCCATGAGTTCGAATTCACTGATGACTTCTTCCAGGTTTGCCTGGGTCTGCCCACTTTCTTCTTTCCTTGTGGGTTCCAGTCAAGCGCCTGTCTTGTAACATTGGTAGCTGGTTTTCGCAGGGTGAGTCCTATCCAGCTCCATTTTCGTTTTGTGATGTCTTGGGCTATGGGCTTTTGTCTAGTTCTCTCCCACACATTGACAAAAGTTATCTTTTCTGGACATCTAATTCCTATTGTCCGGCGTAGGCATCTGTTAGGAAAGGTGTGGAGCTTTTCCATATTTGTTTTAGTGACTCTTCATGTTTCTTGCCATACTGTTCACATTTTTTGTCTGAAATGCGTTATCTTCTATTTTTTTATCTCATGATGGTCAGATGACGTCATCTTTATTATCATTTGTCTCATGGTGTCAGAAGTGACTAATAGCTTCACTGAACTCAGAAAGCGATAGCGTAGAAAAAGTATTTTAAAGGTCAATATAATTTTTTTTCATCGACTAAACTAGCGCGTGCCTACGGAACAATTTCATTTCAACATTTTTGTTTCATGCCTCCAAATCGATTACCCAACCTAACTGAGCATCGCCTTTGTCAAAGCAACTCGTTCGTTGGAGTTTCACAAACAAATTTGAAATTTAGCATTGCCTGAAAATATTCTCGGGCAAATTGTTTTCTTGATCTAATCTAAATTTGCCATGGTTATTTCTCCCTTTCTGCACAGGGAAGAACAGAATGTCATGTCCAAATGTCATGTCAAAATGTCATGCCATGCGCGTGTGACAAATAGATTATGTCTCAGATGCATTTCCCTGTGTTCTCATTGGCTGTATCGACCTTGCCATGCTGTAAATTTTTTTTTTCAAAATGCGTTATAAAAAAAAATAAATCAGAAAGCGAATGAGTAAAAAATCTGGCCAACTCATTTCCAGATTGTCTAAAATATGCCGCCATGATTCCAAATTTTATGAGCCCTTGGCTTGTTCTTGCCGAGTTGTACATTAATAGAACTGAAATTGAACTTGCTGTCTCACAGCCGGCCGCCCATTTCATTTGCATTTTTGAATCTCACGTTGGAAATTGGCAACAGAGTTTTCGAATAGAAGGGGTGGAAAATGTCAATTGGTGGGAGGGGGGGGGGGAGGTTTGTGCAATCTCTCCCTTTTTTTAAAGTCTCTTATCTTTAAAGAAAAGGGGGACCAGCGTTAATAAAAACATGGAGGCTTAAAGGAGGATGAGGCGGGAGGCTGTGGGAAGAAATCCTTTTCGCTGTTGGCTGAAACTTTGAGCCAACGATTTAAGAAGATGGAAAGAAAAAGGATCTGATTGGATGAAATGGTTGGCAGACGTCATGTGACATATGAGTGACCTTCAATGTTTCTATAAGCGAAGATAATACACAAAAAAAATGAAAATACATTTATTTTTTGTGGCTTCGATGTTATGATCTTTGAAAGTTTATTTTTTAATAATATTTTTTTTTCTTTTATTCGGTGACTTGCACAATACTATATCAGCTTTAAAATTTGGTTAAAGGGATTTCCGGAAACAAAAATATCTACAAATATCATTTTATTTAAAAAATATATTGTATGAATAATTTTGGATCTTCCCTCTTTGTAATGAACTTGAAAAACTGATCCTGTTTGGACCACTCGCTAATGCTCCTATAACTGGGACTATTAATTTATAATTGATGAACTCCAGCGGGTATATTACAATGAGCAGTGTATTTGATCATGAACTATATATAACTTCTAAATAACCTTGACAGCTCAAAAGTATTATATGGTCTGGACGTGGATGCTTTAACCTGTTTGTCTTGTGAGTTAGTGCAAATGAAAGTATAATCTGAATAAACCATTTTTTAAATTTAAAAAAAAGTTTTTTTTCCCAAACATTTTGGAGAATTTCACTATAAACTAACCTATGTCCAGTTAAAAAGTTAAATACTGGAATATTGTATAAAGGAAAATCGGGTAACTAATTGAATAAAACTGTAGAGAAATAAAGTCGAATACGAAAAGTCGACTATTGACAATCAGAAGTATATGTCTGTTTGTAAAATGTTTTACATGTTTCGGATGTTCCTTCAGAGTTGAAGATAATTACTTCCTAGTCCAAACCTCCCGCAGGACGACGGGGGATGGGAGCGGGCAGGGTTTGAACCCGGGACCATCGATAAATCTGAACGACAGTCAAGCGTGCAAACCGCACGACCAGGCAGCCATCCATGTCATTTTGGGATTTTCAAAACTCTACCAAAAACATTCAAGGAACTAAATAATAAAGTTATAATAGGCTTGGTGGCCGAGGGGGACGAGAGTTCGGTTAATATGCATGACAAAATGCATGACGCGTAGGACGTAATCATCTTCTTTTTTGAAGTAACGTCTGTATATGATAAGATAAACCTCGTGAGGGCTTTCAGTTATATTACAATAGCTATGAACTTTGCATTTTTATTTTAGTTTATTTGAGAAAGAATTGTTAAAATAGTAAAAGAAAGCTTTGACCACTGACTGATAGCAAAAACAAAGAGACAAAAAAACTCTTTCGTCCCCCCTGGCATTGACTCGTTTAATAAAATTCAACTGTCTGATATAAATTTTTTTCACATGTAAATTATGAATGAGTCTAATGTAAATGTATATTATAGTTTTCTATAGTCATAATGTTTTCTTTGGTGTAATGCACAAATTGTAAGACACTTTTCTTTATGGGAAATGGGTTACTATTATTATTATTAATAGTATTATTATTATATAATTTCATCATTCATTCTAATGAAAATCTATCGGTATCTCCTGTTCTGTGTAAATATGTTTTTTTCTGACCCCCGTGTAAATTTAAATTTTCAGTCCAGCCAAGTCTAATGAGTACCAGGCATAGTTTGGGAAGTTAAGAGTCGTTGGTCGTTAAGTGTCTCCCATAGCAACAGATAAGCTTTACATTATCTGCCCCCCCCCCCCCCCAATAGAGTTATAAGTCTGAACAAGGGGAGGCTACTTTTATTTACGTTATGCCAAACAGCTCGACATCATTTAGTAAAAAAAAAAGGTTTTGTTCACACACACACACACGTAAACATCTATTCACACACATTCAAAGCTTCTGAAATGATAAAGTCCCTGACATGTTTCTAGTTTTTTTAAAAGATGACACCCCAGTGAACAGCATATTTGGAAGGGGCGCTTTCAACCACCGCCCACCCCCCATCCCTAAGAAGATGCACCATGTAGGGTGGATGACCCTCCAGCCCGAGACCTTCCCCCCTCCCTCTCCTCACTTCGCCATGATGATCCCTGATAGGTACGCACTGTTCTCCACGATATGAAATCAGCTACATATGCAGCCCACATTTTTAAAATTTGTAGTGTGTTGGCTGCCCCTCTCTACGCCCCCCCCCCCCCCCACAGCAGCCCCCCCTTCACCTTTCAATACATCCACCTACCAAAAGCGTCGAAGATCCATTATCGCAACTCAAGGCGCTTGCTACTCTGGAGATCGTTTAACGATAGAACGGCCTTATAGCAGTTTGCACTCAAGCAGAAGACACAAGCAGTTTGGGATTCTCATTTTTATATAAGAGGGTGGAATGGAAGAAAAAAAAATCCATTTATAAACTCCACGGGATCTCCTGATCTTTCGCGGGGCTATGGCTCCCTCCCAGAGATTTTATGGCTGTAGGTCGCGGGATTCTGGCTCCCTCCCAGAGATTTTATGGTTGTGGGTCTCGAGTTGAAGCAGATTGGAGTAAAGAAAATAGATGACGAACCCGCTTGTTGTTTTTTTTTTTTTTTTCTTTTTTTTTTTTCTTTACCAACGAACAAAACAGCTTTAGGATGCATCATCATAATTCAAAGGACACGTAAAAATGAATGGTTTACTGTAGTCGCATTCTTGTTCAATACATTGTTTACATTTTTTCTAAACTTTTGTGACCCATTTTTTGATCCATGAATACTGTAGTTGTCCTTTTTTAAATCTATAATTATTTTTAAAGAAATACAACTAACTTTAAAGAAAGTTGCTCTTGATCTAGACAACTTTCTTATTGTAAGATTTTCATCTATAACGGAAAATCCAGTGGCGAAGCTATGGTGATGCGGGGAGGGGGGAGAATTGGAAAAATCCTCCTGGGCCCCGACTTAGGGGTCCCCCAAATGATTGCTCAAAATCGTTTTTTTTTTCATTAAATATTACGCAAAATGCAGGGGCCCCCAAATGATGGAAAATTCCTAGCTACGCCACTGGTAAAAACTATTAATAGCTAATTTATTTTTGGTGTATCCGGGCTCGCAAAACCTTCCTTCAGGGAACAGTGTCAGGGAAAAAAGAAGAGGCAGACAGAAAAAGCGATGGGAGGACAACATTAAAGAATGGACGGGCCTGCCATTGAGAGAGGTTCTAAACAAGGCAAAAAAAAAAAAAGGGAGGAATGGAGAAAGACGGTCGACAAATCTTGCCTGGTGCCCCAACGGTCCAACAGACTAAGGGGTAGGTAAAGGTAAAAAAAAAAAAAAGGTATCCGGCTCACAGAAGGAAAGAGACTTGTCTTAATATCGCGATCACGTTGTTTTGTTGATGGTACTGAAGTAAAGGTAAAAATTAACAATAATTTAAAAGCTCCATTTTTTTCACACTTCACTACCTATTGTCATTATAGCATGGAACGGATTGCCTGAATCAGACAAAAGGGCATATGACTTGGTAGAGTTTAGCATTATTGCGTGTGGGACGTAATTATCTTCATTATCTTCTTCATTGAAAAAATGTCTGTAATTTATAAGAAAAGATCATGAGTTAAAATTATTACCTCAATACTCATCCCAGAATGACCTATATCTTACAACTCTTTTCTGTAGGAAATATATATATATATATACTATAGTAACAGTGTATACTCACGGTGGTCCAGTAACAACTTCCTGGCAATACTGAAAATATTGACATTTAAAAAACTCTAGATCAGCATAGGTTTCAGCAAAATTATACATTTCTATCGAACCATCTGATTCTGCCGAAGGACTCTATTATATTAAATATTTTGTGTTTTGAAACTTGTGTACATAAAATCTTTGTTCTTCATAGACCTTTTCTGTACGGTAGTCGCTTTTTTTTTTATCCATTTAGTCTAATGTATTCACTGATAACTTCCCTTGACAAATTATAGATTGTCACAAGTGCTCTCCCTTTGTTTAATCTTCTCTCCCGAAGTCGAATACTCTGTATGATTTAAGTGCATAGAGACGCATAGAGTTGTATAATTATATGCTGATGGTCGGCTTGCGGACCAGCGCTGGACAGTAATTCCCAGCGTCCACTGGCTCTGCAGACATTTTAGTAGTCTGGAGATCAGCGACGAACATTAGTAACTTAATTACATGGACTCCTGTCTGTCTGAAGACCTGGGAACTTTAAAAAAAAAAAGGGGGGGGGAGGACGGGTTATTAGAGGTTATCAGACATGTTGAGAGCACTACAAAGCTATATTACAATCGCTTTGACTTTTGAAACGATTTTTTAAAAATAGTTTATTCGAGAAAGATTTTTCGAATACTAAAACAAAGCTGTGACGAGTCTGGGTGAGATAATTAATAATATAATTTCTTTTATTCGTTCAAATGAAAATCTAGCGGGACCTCCTTCCCGTGTTAATGCGTATCTTCTGACCCCGCGTAAATGTGTATTACCTGTCCTGTGTAAATGTGTATCTTCTGACCCAGTGTAAATGTATATTACATGTCCTGTGTAAATGCGTATATGTTGTCCTGTTGAAATGTTTATCTCCTGTCAATGTATATCTCCTGTGTCATAGTGAGGGTGAGGGAGGAGGGGGGAGAATTTGAAAATCTCCCCGGGCCCCAAGTGAGTGTTTTGTTTTACATTAAAAATTAAATATTACGCAAAAAATGCAGGGGCCCCCAAAAAGGTCAAGCCCCCCGGGCCCAAAACGATGGAAAATCCCTAGCTACGCTCCAACTCTATATGTTATAACTTTGTCCTTAAAACATCACTGAATATTAGTTTTTTTCAATCTGTATAGAGGCAGCACCGGATGTAATATGAATGTTAAGGACACGGTGAACTGTGAAGGTTAATGTATCATGAAAATAGTTTTTTTTTTCCTTTCTACAGTTTAAAATGTGTAGTTTTTACTTTGATGAAATTTTTGACGAATTAAAAAAAAAAAGTGTGTTTTAGCTTTTAGCATTAATGCTTTCGACAAAGAGAAGTGGTTTGGTAAGGACCAAAGACTTCCACTGGCATGTGTTGTGTTTTAGCTGTTGGTTGAAGCGATGGGTTTATAAGATGGAGAGAAAATGAATGTTTTGTTCATCGTGTTTCGACTGAGTGACTTATCCTTGGGTTGATCAAGTGCGGGTCTCCTGTGTTCACTTTAGCAACTCGGTGTAACGGGGAGGAACCGATGAAGCCCTTTTAACGTTGAGTCAAGGACCCGGTGTCGCATTGTCCCTGTGCGTGGCTCCGTGCGTGCACGCTTTCTGTTTTAATGTGTGAAAATTAGTGTTACTTTGGGGTCACGTGGAACGCCTAAATTCATTCCAGTCAATGTCTTTTAGAGATTCGCGTGCTCTTAATGTTTCAATGAACTTCACACCAGGATGTTAAAGTCTTTCTGATAGAGTACCGTATGGACTGCTCTTCGGACGGTCTCCGAGAGTCCCGAGTCTGAGCATTTTACGCCATGATTATGTAAGAACATTTTCGCTAGCACATGTGAGGGCTTTCCCATGTACGAAGTCCAACAAGATTTCGGACCACTCCTTCTCTAGGACGTTAAACTTCGCTAGCTTGATTTCAAAGCGTTTCAGATAGTCGCCGATGTCGTCCTTGTCTTCCGCAAAAGGTTGTATTTTCTTTTTCATCCATGCGGCGCTACTCTGGCTTTCTATGTTGGCGCTATTGTTGCTGTTTCCTTCGGTGGGCACACTTACACCAGCCTCTATCCTCATCTGTTCAACTTGAATTCTCACTTTTCTGTCCTCCTCTTCTTTCTTCTCCCTCTCTACACGTTCTGCCTCTCTAACCTTTTCCCTCTCCAACTTTTCTGTCTCTCTAACCTTTTCCCTCTCCAACTTTTCTGTCTCTCTAACCTTTTCCCGCTCTATGCAATCTCCTTCTTCTTTTTCTCTGACTCTAGCTTTCTCTCTCTCCAAGCGTTCTGCTTCTTCTTTTTCTCTGACTCTAGCTTTCTCTCTCTCCAAGCATTCTGCTTCTCTAATTCTCTCCTTCTCCAAGCGCTCTGCTTCTCTAATTCTCTAATTCTCTCCTTCTCCAAGCGCTCTGCTTCTGCCGCCACCATCTACTGTACATAGGCAGTTAGTTCTTTGCCGCGCAGTTCTAGTTCTGTCTTAGCTTCATGAATTACCTTTTTTTCTAAATTCTTCCAGGTCGTAACCTGAAGTAGTTGCCATATTACCTTTATGTTACTTTACCTCGCTTTTTATTTAAATTATCTTACACAAAGGCCTAATAGCTTCTATTACCTATGTTCTATAAATCCAATTACCTTTGGAGGGTAACCTCGCTCCGCGGCTTCCTAATATCTCTTGATTCAAATGAATTAAATTCGTCACTCTACCCTCGGCGTCTAGACTACCAACTCCGACTTATAATAACTTCTGTACTTTCCAAGATACACTTAGTATCCTTGGTACCAGTGTGTAGGCTACACTCTGACCCGAGTGAATACGATGTGCGACACACGCACACTCAACCGACTACGTGTTACTCAACACGAGTCGCCGGTAAATAGACCAACATGTCTATTTACAAATGCTAAAATTACAAATGGGCAATCAGGCTTCACCTCGATTGTTCCCCAGATCTAGTCTAGATTACGCTAGATCTTAGTTACTTCTTACCTGCTTTCACAGCCAGGAGTGTATATAACTTACAACTCATACAAATAAACTATGAATATAAACTCAAATACGATAAACACCAAACTATAGATCTAGTTCTAATGAATGAGACTTTCGTCTGACAGTAAGACTTAGGACGGGAGTATTGCAAACAATTAATACATGACGTTACTAACAAATGCTTAACTAAATGATTCACACTCACATACAGGACGCATTAACAGCTAAACGTATATATGGACCTCTTGCTAGATTACACCTAATTTTAAGGATATCCCCAATCCACCACGATTTAACCTGGTAGTGATAATCTAGCTAGTGGTCACTTCCCTACAGACTCTAATTATTCTAAGGAGAAAGTAGTTAAATAACACTTGACTTATCTGTCTAAAAAGCGGCGATAACTCCACAGTCAGTCTCGGGTCCACTCTTCCCACGCTAATGTCTGTCCCGGCGGCAAACTCACGGCGATGTCTTCCCTAGCGGTGAGATAAGGACAGCGAACGTTTCGGCTCTCCAAGGTCCTTCGGTACTGGTCTGCAACGGCTCCGGTTCTTCGGTGGTACGGCGTCTGGTTCTGGTTCACGGTGATCTGTCGTCTTGCTCTGGTTCGTCGGTGACGTAGCGTCTGGTACCGGTTGTTGGTTCCGACGCAGGAACGGTGGTTCCAGGTGGTCGTCTGTCCAAAGTGAAACTGGAACGGTCCAACAGTTGACACAGCGACAAAGTCAAAGTCCAGTGCTAAAATACCGGCTATCTGGCTATCTAACATGTAGCACAGATTCAGCCGAGCCGTAGATCAAATTAGCACTACTGTACTTAAGTGTTGTAGGCAGTAAGATGGCTCCTACGTCAAAAGTTCTTTGGCGTGACCTCAACGGTCGATCTTGGCCTTGCAGAGGTGACCTTCACGTTCGTTCTCAAGATGCCGGGCAGGCGATATCTCTTTAGTACGGCTTCGACAGGACGGTTTTCTTCCCTTCCACCAACTGTAGCCCTCTCAATACCGAACTACAGGCTTCTTAAAGATGCCCCAACGTATGGGCGTTTACAAATAACAAATGTAGATCTAGATCTATATTTCGTTACCTCCTAGGTCTACGAGTCCAGGATCTCACTGGCTTTCCTTCGCCGACGTGGCTGTACAATCAGGATCTAGCTGCAGACTAGGCCGATGAGGTTAACTTCTGCCTCCTCCTAACAGACGGCTTCTATCCTTCTGGATGTTGATGCCAGGGAGCTCCGAGTCGGGGGTCGCCACGCTGTTAAGGCTTCCGCGCGGTGTTGATTCTTGGAAATATATCTAGTGTAGATCTACGTCTGACTGGAAGTAATGCTGAACTCGAACTACTTCAGTAACACCGGCGAAAGGCCGAAACAATCAAAATATGTAGTCGACGCTGATGTTGTTTTACAAATATATTTAATAATCAAGAAGGCAATCGTCCGATGTCAGCTATGTCCGTAAATCCGTATATCTATTGTACTGCTCTACACGAAGCTTCTTCTTTTTAGCGTCACTTAGAGCGTTCTTGTTTTTTAACCAACTTTACGTCATCGTCGCTAAGTAAAACTTTACCCTATTCCCGAAACAAATAACTAATTCCTAATCTTGTCATAATTATTATGTAAGAAAATTTTCGCTTGCACATGCTAATCTTCATGTTCCGAATAACGTTTAAGATTTTTTAAAATTGGTTAATTTTTTAAATTTATTCATGTAATGTCATTGGAGTGTGGTGGCCGAGTGGTTAAAAGCGCTTTGCTTCCGAATTTGGTATTTGCTTTCGAAATTGCTTTTGGGCATAAAACGAGTTTCCTGATTTAAATGAGAGCAACTTCGGACTTGTAGAGTTAAATCTGTAATTAACACGACCAAACTTAACACATGGATAGGCACGAGAAAAACCCTCTCTAATTATTCGTTGGTGATAAATATTTATACCTTACATTATTGAACCTTTTTTTTTGTTCTCTTTTCCAGGTCCGAACTCTGCTCAGAGACGTCGTGGGCGACAGACCTACAGCCGCTACCAGACCCTAGAGCTGGAAAAAGAGTTTCAGTTTAATCACTACCTGACCCGCAAGCGTCGCATAGAGATAGCGCACTCACTGTGTCTGACGGAGCGGCAGATCAAGATCTGGTTCCAGAACCGTCGGATGAAACTGAAGAAAGAGAAGCTGGCCATCCAGGAGCTCAACAGTAACTGCAAAACTGAGTTCAAGGACGAGGATGACCTCAGCGATGATGGCGATTGTAGGTGAAAGATCACTTGCTCCGATCAAGGTTAGTCGATCCCAGAGATCGGCTTTACTGTAATAGTGTATGTAGCAACGTCATTCGGTCGGTTGTGCTCTGTACGGATCGATGAAACGACTTTGCAAAGATGACCACACTTGCTTGTTGTGGTCGGTACGGGTCGATAAAAGGACTTAGAAAAGATGACCACACTAGCATGTCTTGGTCCATACAGATTGGTAAAAGTACAGCACAGACGGCCACACGTGTACTGTATGGAGCATCTCACATTTTAAGTAACTAACCACACAAGTGACCACACACGTGACCAACCTTAAAGCGTCAGCTAAAAAAAATAATTATACAATCGACAAATACTATGTCATTGGCTAAGTCAAACAATGAGACTTCGACATGAAGGAAATGAACGCTTTAATCCCTCGCATAAGTGTGTAGAAAAAAAGGCTTCGATATACATGCTGCATATTCAGTCTCAGATTTACAGAAATGTATTATCAAATTAGTTACAGTAACCGCTTGGTGATTGTTTCCACCAACGTAGCCAACGAGAACACGACCCAATTTAAAGGACGTAACATTCTAGCTTAATGCTGGCTTTTGTTTACCTAACGCTTTTGTTTTCATTACAATCAGAAACCTACTTGATTGTGTGGGTAGTCACTTCTCTTCAAGAAGTTAGTCACTTCTTCCGCAAAGCATTGTCTCGCTGTTGTATCACTATGGAAACGGAGTCATTTAAAATATGAATATAAATTTCAACTTTGCTGTAACCTGGGTGTAGCTGTATCTTGTGTATATTACGTAATGAGTGCCAGGTATCCACCAACTACCAGTAGATCTACATTTCAATGTCATGCTTAGGAAAACTCAGTGTATGTTTTTGTTCCTTCTCATTTACTTGTCATGTCAATGCAAATGGACCACCACCAAATCTGAAACTGTAAATAGACACATGTAGATACCATTTGGACTATTTTTTTTACGTGACGCAGCATAGGATCGTAAAGGAATCTATGCGTGTGTGTGTGTATACGTTTCAAAAATTTACTGCACTTAATCTTATCACCTGGCAATTAAACAATTGTAGCCACACCTTCTATCTGCATTCAACAAACCACAACTTACAGGAGACAATTTACCGTACTATGTTTTACGTTTCGGATGTTCCTTCTGATTTGAAGAAAACTAGGATACATTGTGGCGGCGATAAACATTCTCAAATAAAACTATCTTCGTTGTCCTTGTATCAGAGCTGACATAAGGATGTAATTGTGTAATTAAAATATTACACAAACTGTACAATGGAATCATATTCAATAGATCATAAAGATATTGATGTTATAGTTTTTGCCCGATGTCAAGATGAAATATTTATAGAAATTTTTTTCATTCATTCTTTAATCCTAACATTTGATTTGTTGACTAGTATTTAGAATATCCTTAGAAAAGGAAATATATGATAATTTAATTCACTCAACATTATAATAGCTTAAGCCTAATTTAGCAGTCAAATGACAACCAAATTTAACAGTCAAATGACCTAGCTTTACTTAGCAGTCAAATGACTTAACTATATTTAGCAGTCAATGACTTAATTTTATTTAGCAGTCAAATGACTTAACTTTATTAGGCAGTATAATGACTTAACTACTTTTAGCGGTCCAACTAACCGTATAATATTTCATGATTCTAATTCAAGGAGAATAAATGTACCAATTTTGGAGAGTTTTGTCTACCAATAAGCATGTCATCAATGTCCCAGTGATAAATAGATGATTGTATTGTTTGATTGATGTATATTTGTGAGCCAATAGTATTTCTGTTCATATCATATCTAGATATAACAATTACTTATCCTGATCAATTATTATCGATCTACTCTACCTCCCACAGTTGATTGCTCGCTTTAAACTATTTTAGATATTTTTTTCTATTCTAGACAATTTTAAAACTATATTCAGTCATTGTTGCAATTAAAAGTGGACTGTGTTTATCTACAAAAGTAACAAATCAAAGATTTTGATAACAGAGTAAAATATTTGTCAACTTTTGTTTCCCGAATGTGTGACTTGAAGAAGCAAAAAATTTGTTCCTATTTCATAGAAATTTAACTTTCCAGAAACGTCTGATTCTTCGATTCTGCCCTAAAATATGTAAAATTGATTACATTCTAGTTTCTTAAAGTTTGTTTTTCATCTTGAACATCCAAATAAGTTAAACTCGGGACTAAAATAATAATTTTTTAATCTAATACATAAAAGTCAATTTCCCCATTCAGATCGTACGATCTATAGGGCAGATGATGTAAATGTCATTTGTTTTGTGGCCCACGGTGACGACGGTGTCATGTGGCCAGCACAACGACCAACCGCCTTTTCTTTCCCCCAACTAAATACATTAGAGCTGGGTGGACTCAGAGGCGCCCTGAAGACCCCGAATTTAAAAAAAAATTTTAAAACCAGGATTTGAACTTGGGAACGTCGGTTCGGAATCATTAACAACTCGGCCACCTTATATCATTCTTTACATTTCAATTTGATGCATTTTTTTTGCTTTTCCTGTTCAAGACGAACTGTTATTAGCAAACATGAGTTTTGTTCAGAATGTATTCAGTAACTTACAAAATATAACTATTATATATACATAATTATAAGGGAAATATTTTTATTGACAAGTCTCTTGCAGATAACTCTGTTTAAGTGTATGATATGTACCAAAATATACATTTTATGATATATTTATATATATATATATATATATATAAAAGAATATTTGTATTATGTAAGTGTATGTTAATTTATATATAAGTTTTAATCAATCGTGAACCTTTATTTGCCAAAATTAAAATGTGTATTGAACATGCGAGAATTTTTTTTTGTATATGTAAATTATTTATGCCAACTCTAAATATACTTTTAAAAAAAATATTATTTACTGTTCGACAATTAGGTTCCTATCTTATAAAAGTTAGTGCACATATTTGTTTCGTCGTTTTGTTTCACTTTGATGTCATGTAATATTTGACCACCACCTGACCATGCCCACTTGACCATCACCTTGCTGCTGTATGAGTGATGCTGTAATCATCCTTTTTTTTTTTTTTTTTTTTTTTGAAATAACGTCTGTATTGTATAAGATAAGATTAGAAGTAACGTCTGCATTATATAAGATAAGAGTGACCACTAAATACATTTGATGTGATGTGGTATACATTTAGTGTATGGTTACCCATGCTTCTGTCTTTGTATAAGATGTCGATACTACACAATACCACAGCCTAGCACATATCCACTCCCTGGAGGCATTTAACGTGAATTATTGTTTTAAAAAATATTTTAAGAAATATTTTCGTTCATATTCAGACCTTAATCTAAATTTGTAAAGCCATTTTAAAACAAAAATATTTCTGTTTTATACCTTTGTAGTCTGCATCGATTTATTGTAACATGATATCTGCAGCGTCTGTAAAGATATATTTTGGTTTCCGTAACAAGTTTCATTGAATATGTACAGAGCACAGCAGCCTGCCAGACAGGACAGTACCACCGTAATATTAATATAGGAGAAATGAGAGATCCCGTATATATGAACACACATGACTGTACAATGTACATAGGAACATGAAGTTACGTGTGTATAAGGTAAAAATTGACATACACACTGATCCAATCAGCTGTAAATTTGACAGTGCAATGTTGTTTTCTTGTTTGTATAGTCATTGACACCCCGACCCCCCCCCCCCACCCCCCACTACTCACAAACTTACATTTTATTGACAAAAAAATTACATTTTTTGTGAAGGCTGTATACTTCTAAATATAGCGCCAGTACATTTCTGATATGAAGAATTGTAAGATAGTTTTTAAAGGTCTTTATTTGCCAATCTTTGCGAAAAAAAAGTATTTTCCATATAGATCGAGTGAAAAGGATGGGCCAATGCACAAATAATCCAACTATACTATGTATATTTCGATGTATTAGCTCAATAGTACTATTTTTTTTCCATGCAATCTTTTTTTTTCCCTTTTCAATGCTAAAACAAACGAATTTTCCTTAGGTCTTAGAGTAAACCATTCTCTGCCATGTCTGTAGTGACCACTACATTATAAGATCCAACTTAAATGTACATTTATTCAAAATTGTAAAACAAAGTAGGTCAACGAGTGGTCTCTCTCGTTGGAGTACATGTGTCTTGATACTTGCTTATAAGTGAGCTGATGATTTCTTTCAGATTTTCAAAGTATTGGATTAAGAGTTTATATTCTAAGACTTTGTCTGCATTTGGAACTGTTTGTTATCCTTACATGAACTAATATTTTGTCAATATTTAAAAACGAATAATTTAAGCATTTCTCTATCAGTAGAATAGTTGTAGAGTTATTGAGTTTCCAAATTTTTGTTAGAGGCTGACACGTTTTTATCGTAAGCTTCTTACAGCTCAATGTCCGGTCTTTTCAACTGATTACGTCATATTGGTGGGTTGCGAAAGAAATCTAGAAGCGGATAGGAGTTAATTGTAGGAAAAATGTCTCAAATATTATTTCAGGGCTAGTTTCTATTTTTTCTCCTCTTGATAAAATTAGTTTTTCGTGATTTGTATACAACTCTAGCACCATTTATTTTTTTCCTTGACTTTACGTGTGGACTTTCAAAATCGCTTAAGGCAGGTTTGACCTGATTTGACATCTTTATATTAACAACTTACTGTGTAGTCTTGACTTCGTCACAGCTTGTTCTATACACATTGCTTTGCCCTGCTTATCCACCCTTGAGTCGACCTTTTCGGTACGCCTACAATCAAAGTATCATTTGTAACTGAACACATTTCACGCACACCACTACAATCTACTATTTAGCTTCAATCATTGTGTAATTCATTCAGAATCTCGACGTGTGGGTGGACTGATTTGGTCTTTCACTTCTGTACCGACCTTCTTGCCCAATCAGTTTCCGCTTTGTAGTTCTTGTGTTATCTCGCCCTAGTGTTGGGTTGAGGGCTTAATCCCTTTAGCCGCTTGGCAACAGATGCCCACCGCTTTGCGTCAAAGCCTTGTTCCAGGTGTTGGTCATGTTTAAGTAGAAAAAAAATATACTAGTCCGTTAGCTTGGAGTGGGCGCTCTCAGGAATGTAGTTAGTCTAATATATATATATATATATATATATATATATATATATATATATATATATATATAATAGTAGGCCTAAGTCTGATATATATATAGCTTAAGTCATGGGTTAATTGTTTGGATTAATTTTTCGATAAAGTTCCTTAACTTTGTTTGAATCTTTTTGTGTTATAATTTCCTAATAGTATAAGTTTTGTTTCGCTTTCATCTAAAATGATTGCCGTTAAATATATAAGCCATTTATACAATTTACCAAATAGGTATTTTATAGTTGAGAAATTGTGCACTTAACCAGTCTTCGCAGTACAAAAAAAACTGAATTCATACAAGTGTATTCTTGACAGAAAATGTATGTTTTTATTTTGAGTGTAATCCTTATGTCCAGTGTTTCACGTTACGAATATAAAAGTACACATGATGTGTTTGTGTGTAAGTCTGCGTGTCTTTGTCTAGGCGTGTATGATAGATCTGACATTGAAGAATTACGCATCTATGCGTGTGTTCGTATGAGTTAATGTGACATCTGTCTGTGTGGTCCACTCCAGACGAGAACGATATACCTTATGAAACGAGAATAGAGCCAAATTTGTCCCACATGTAACCCCCCAAAACTTGCAACTTTTTTTTTTTGATGTACAGAGATATTTGATGTACACTTGAAAGTTGGATTGATGCTTCTAAGTTATTATTTGAAGGCCGTACTCTAGGCCTGGCAAGTTCAGTTGTTATTTCTTTGTTTATTATCATTATGTTGGTATCAACGTATGAGTGATCTTTTATTTCAGAAAATTTTCGATGTTGATATTAAAAAAAAAAGAACATTCATTTGAAAAGTGCCAAATCTTGAGTTATTATTTTTTTTTTAAATTTATTTTCGTTGTCTTTTTCATCAAAAATATTGAGTGGCTGTTAAGCCGATGTGCCGAAAGTCCAAAAAGATATATACCAACCAACCCAGTGGCGCTACAGCCCATAGAGGACTCTGGCCTGCTTCAACACATGACTTCTTTTCAGATCTCTCTTGGGCCTTTCGTCTCCACGCCCGAACCCCAAGCTGTTGTACATCTGGAAAATCCATAAGTAATTTTCATTAAATGCTTATCAAGACTTGTAATAGGGTGTGGTGGTTAAGGATTAAACCGATTGGCTTCCGAACCGAAGGGTCTCGGGTTCGAATCCAGGAGAAGACGGGGATTTATTTTTTTTCATCAATTATGTGATTTTTTGGGTACCGGACATTAGTTAAGGAAATTGAAGGCGGTTGGTCACATGTCACCTAACAGTGGACAAAGAAGCAGACGGCCTTCACATCAACTGCCCCATAGATCGCAAGGACGGGAAAAAAAAGGGGGGAGAGGGGAGGATTAATTGGTAAGACATGTTTCTGAGACTAAACCTATTGCTTCAGTGATTCTTAAACTTTTACTTTTTACGCACCCCCTAACACTCGTCAGCCCCAATCCCCTATACGAAGTCGATCTGATTGAGCGATGCAAGTTTCCCCCAAAAGGAGTCCGCTTTCTTCCATCTGATTGAGCGATGCAAGTTTCCCCCAAAAGGAGTCCGCTTTCTTTCATTCTTTTTTAGATGCTGAAATGCATTCTCCTGGCGTCAATTTAAAAAAGAAAGATAGCGCAAGTCGAAGTAAGGGGACATCACTTGCCCATTGTTAAAAAAACAATCAAAGCCACATGATATGTAAGTGCATTGCTGTTTGGTTTTAATAACATAAATTTATTTTGGTTTTAAGCAGCAAGTCTCTTTCGATCAAGCAGAAGAACAGACACAAAATCGAGCAGTGAGATTCATAACAAACGAATATTCACATTTGACTAACGTAACACCTTTAGTAAAATCACTAAATTTAGAAAGCCTTCAGGATTGAAGACTGAACAGTAGAGTAGCAATTACACATAAAACACTGAACCATAATCTTCAAATACAAAAACAGAATCTAATAAAATACTTAGAAAGTCACAAAGATAAAGGCACATTCCTCGTTCCATATGCTAGGACAAATTTGTGCAAATGATCCTTCTTCCCTAGTGTTATTATAGCATGGAATGGGTTGCCTGAGCTAGCCAGAAAAACAATGACTTGATTTAAGTCATTGGTTAACATGCATAACGCATAGGACATAATCATCTTTTTTTGTGAAGTAACGTCTGTAATATACAAGATAAGATAAGATGTTCTCAGAACGACGGTACCCACTTAGGACAAATTTTAACATAAGAGAGACGGGTAGAAATCGGACAGATAATTTATTTTATAACTTGTGTTAATTGTTGTCTTTTTCTGTTTTGTTTTGTAGCTGGTGAAGGGCTCGAGGCCCAAACGTCCTTTGTTTTACTTGGTCCGGCAGCGTCACTTATATGCATGTTTATTGTATTTTCTATACAGTCGTACAGCCACGGGAAATTCTGCATTCCTCATTAATCTTCAGACTCGAAGACGAGCCTTATATACAGTCGTTCACTTATGCAGCAGTAAATCTTGGTTTTTGAGTCTTTGTACAATGCAATTACAAGAAATTGTTCGTTCCGTGAGAGAGAAAAAAACATTTTCGCCCCCCCCCCCTTGTCGGCACGTAGCTCCGTCGGGGGACGAGGAATCCCATAGATTGAGAAACGCTGTATCGTCTAGAGAATTTGCCTTTCTAGACAAACTATTTGTTTGTTATTAGACCTAATATTACAAAAAAACTGAACATGGCTGTGGAGAGAGCTACGACGCCATGTAATTACTGACATCTTTAGGTAATGCACTTATTTGAGTACCGACAGCAATTACGCGCCTGCCGTCTGCCAGCTTGACCTTAACACTTATCCGCAAAGCTAACGACTTCCCTGACGTGTCACATTTTGATATCCCATAATCCCTCACCTCTCTGGGTATTGTGATACCTTCATCTAGCCCCCCCCCCCATCTACGTCCCCCCATCTTTCCATCTCTCTCTCTCTCTCTCTTACACACATACACATACTAATTAAACAATAACACAGATTATCAATAAAACTTTTTTTTTAAACACGAATTTCAAACCTCAATGTGATACGCCCCTCACCCCCAACTTAACGGCGCCCTTCGCCACCTTCTGATATCCTAGCACGTGTACCTTTCCCTAAACACCCCAGTGTGACACCCTGTGTCTAGGTAGCATATGGTCCTCTTCCACTTGCCGGAAGCAGAATGGCTCAATAAAAAAAGGGGGTGGGAGGGGTGGTGTGGTTGTCACGAAGAAACATAGTCACTACAAAACTGTAAAAGAAGAAACATTAAGCCTAAATGCACCCGCTCTCGTCTTAATGTAGACAGAAACTAGGAGCCTATTAGTGGATTGATTTGAAACTTCCCTTCCCTCACACCCCCCCCCCCCCCAACCATCACTCCAGTTATATCCCCCTCCCTCCCCCCCATCATTTAATTTAGTGACACCAACGTAAAAGTGTCGCCTACTAAAGTCCACAAGAAAACAAAATACCCCTCCAGCAGGGATAGCTCTGACTGGTGTCCCGGAATTGTTGTCACCGACGTCCCGGAATCGCTCTGACAAGTGTAGGGATTCAGTGTCACCGAGACACACACCTAGACACACACCTAGACACACACCAAGACACACACCTAGACCTTAGTCGCGCGACTAGAATGTCAGATGTCACCGACATTTAAGAAACCATTAATTGCTTTTAATTGCGTGCATTAGTCATTAGAAATGTATCTTGAAGTTTGAAACCTGTAGTGGTGTCCAGAGTATAAATGATTATTAACTAATTAACTAATTAAGCTTCTTATAAAGTAGTGTAGAGTTCCTCTTTTAGGCCTTGCGATCTAAAAGGCAGATAATGTTAAGGTCATCTGCTTCTTTGGCCAACGGTTAACGAGCAGGGTGTTATGTTGCCATCACAATGACCAACCGCCTTTACTTTCCCCAACTAAAGTGAGTGGACTTCGGGGCGCCCTAAAAATCCCGTAATTCAAAATCACAGTCTTCACCCTGATTTGAACGTAGGACCCCAGGTTTGGAAGCCAAGCGCTTAACCACTCAGCCACAATTCAATTAAGAAGCAAATCTTTTATTTATACATAAGCATGCATATATATTTTGTTATTTCCTATTTTCATATTTGATATGATGGCTGCCGGGCCGTGTGGTTTGCACTTCGTACTATGTCAAGATGGTCCAGGATTCGAACTTTTACCAGCTGACATTGTCTAATAACAGAGATTAGGGCGAGGACGTATAATCTTCATTTAATCAGGAACTAATTAATCATCAGATACAAACAAACAAACAAAAAAACATTGCGTTTTGTTAAGTTTTTTTCGGAATAAAAAAAATATTTTAGAAAACATGTTTTCTTGAAATGCTTTGCCACAGCTGTGTCAGCTACAGTTCACAGCCACATTACACACACACACATACACACACACACACACACAGACATTATACACCAAAGCATTACACACAATTAACAGTCAATAAATTATATCTTATTATAATAAATTGAAATACTGAGCTCATTAATCTTCGGATTCGAAAAAAAGCCTTATTATTATTATTGTTAAAATGCACAATGTTATAAACTTGTTGGGTCCAAATAATTGGAATGGCGCGTGCAAGGAAACATTTAAAAAATAAAAGAAAACAGGCAGTAAAGGAATGAAGAGGCCTCACAAGAAAGGAGTCGGTTGTTTGCAATTGACTTTATTTATTTCTCTTGTCACATTGTGACACTGTGACATGGGCTCGTGTTACCAACTGGGAATGTGTCATGAAGAGCTCTCTCCCCCTCTTTCTCTTCCTCTCTCTCACCCTCCATCTCTCTCCCTCCCTCTCTCTCTCTCCCTCTCTCGCCCTCTCTTTCTCTCTCTCTCTCTCCTGGGTCTTGTTAACTGTTACATACTATCCATTTGTCTGTTATGGTCTTCGTCCCCTGCATGTAGTACGATGGTCTCGTCCAGGGGCGTTCTGGGTGCCAAAAAATCGGCCCTGACATAATGTCGACTCACATCTCGCGAGCCACAATATAGGTATCTAATAGTACCTGACACCATAATATGTAACTGTAAAGTTGGATAAAGCATTGAAAACTGAACTCATGTGTTGGTTTAGGCCTACGTAACGTATTGTATGTCTTTATGTAGGTACTAAACGGTCTTAGAGGCCACATGAAATGTCACCAAAAAAAAACTATATAAAAGAATGGCCATCAATATTAAGAGAGAAAATGTCAAATCATTTACGGACTTACTGATTCTAAACGGCTTATTCGACTGTCGCCCAACCGGCCCATCTTGTTCCATCCCAACAGGGACTTTGCCAGAATGTCCATTATACCCGGCCCACCTCTGGTTTCTTTACTATTTGAATACCAATTACAGATAATCGTGAACTTTTCTTTTTTGGGCATGCGCAGTTTGAATGTTTAGATTGCTTACATCGCGGTGGAAGATACACAATGATACTGAGGGCAAGACTTCAACTGAATCGCATCAAAATAAATCGTAACTACAAATGGTGATTTTCATTTGCAATGATCGAATATATAGCTGCAATAAACGATATTGAGTTAGAATATGTTTGGTAGGCGACTCTACCCAATTGAAATTGCAATATAAGGTCAACATCAGTCATACATCAGTCATGTTGTTTTTTTGTCTCTTCATTTTTATCTCGTTTATCCCTAACGGCGGGAGGTTTCGTTGCTGATGTAATAATCTTCAAGTCAATCCGGAACTGTAAAACAAACAAACGATTCTTCCAAAGGGACAATGTCATCATCATCATCATTCCTTTGCGTTCCTCGTGGAACATAGGTCCTCAGTAAAAACACGCCACTCTCCACGGTCTCTTGCTTGTTTTTTAAAGGCTTCCGAGCTCTTTCCTGTCCTCTAAGCCTCATCTAGTACACTGCGTCGCCACGTTCTTTTTGGTCTTACTCTACGCCTTGTGCTTTGGGGGTTCCACTCTAGCCTGTCTAGCTTTGTTGTTGGTATCTTTTCTAAGGGTGTGACCAACCCATCTCCTTTTTCTCTCTAAAGTCTGCACCTCATTATTTTTCTATCCGCTCATCTCCCACAGTTTGGTGTTTTCTATTTTGTTGCTCCAGTGTATTCTGAAGCCCTAGCCTGGAACCCCCCAAGGAAAGAGGAAGAGGGGACGACCCAGGAATACATGGCGCCGCGATGGCTGCCTGGTCGTGCGGTTTTGCGCTGGACTGTCGTTCAGATTTATCGATGGTCCCGGGTTCAAACCCTACCCGCTCCCATCCCCCGTCGTCCTGAGGGAGGTTTGGACTAGGAAGTAATTATCTTCAACTCTGAAGGAACATCCGAAACATGTAAAACATTTTACAAACATACGGAAGCAGGTGCCAAGCAATGGACAAACTTGGGAACAATTGGAGAGACTCGCCCAGAACCGAGATGCCTGGAGGAAGCTGGTTGGTGGCCTATGCCCCAGAAGGGACCCCAGGCAGAGATGAGATGAATGTATTTTTAAGCACAATGTCAATGAACATTTATAGCACTTCCGAACCCCCTTTTTTAGAATCGATTCTTAACATTTTAAAGCAAGAAAACAAAGACGATTCCAAGTTTTATTTATTATGCTTGACCTTTCACTGAAGTTGATTAAGACAATTTTTCTGTGTAATCGAATATTATATTTGTGTAAAAAAGTAATCAAACTGTTCTCTCAGATTACCTGGACGGGATCGTGTGCTTATAAAAAGAAGATAAAAAAAATTTTTTTGTTTTTTTTTTGGCTGAAAATGTTCTTTATAATTTTGGAAACTTAATATTACGAGCGAAGCATCCTTATCGTGCGTTAACTTTGAGATGTTATAGAGGGGGAAAAAATTTCATCGGAAAAGAAATGACTCATCTAATTTGTTTAAAGGGCGAATCTATGTCACACACACACACACACACACACACCACTCACACATTCACAATATAAAAGAAGTCTATAATTTCTCTCGTGTCCGTGGCGTCTCCGCTGTAGAATTCATGGGCGTTACGTCAGGGTCTCAAGTTTCCGATTCGTCTGGTCTCTTAGAATTGATTCTAGGGATTCTCTTCGGAGGAAAAAAATAACAAAGGTGTGGACTGGGGGGGGGGGGGAGGTGTAAAGGGGGGGGGATGAGCTGGAGAGTAAAGGGGGGGGATCATTCAAATCCTGACACGTAAGACGAGTGTTTCTCTGATTGGCACGTGCTCTGGAGAATAAATTTGAGTAAATTTGCTTAAGTAGGATAAATGTTAAATTTGTTATAAAATTATTTATATATACCTCTTCATAATATAAATAGTTAATCCTTTAGCCATTAAGATAAGATATGATCATTTTTATTAGTCGAATGTAATGGAAATTCAGTTTGACTACAATTGACCACCACAGAGTAACGACTGTAACAATGACCGTATAGAGGCCAATACGAACAACATTCACTCACGAAACACATACACACAACCAGCGCTTTATGAATTTGACTTCTATGCACTTCTCGATGACGACAGATGATCTTGTAACACTCTGATCGAAAGTGGGATGGAGTTTTAAAATCTTTCTGTTGTAGTCCTAATGGAAAGGAGACGACCACTTCGTTCACATCTTACATAACAGTGGTTAAATCGGTGTAGGTTGTATTTAAGAATCGTGCGTGTTTTCGAAAGGCATCTTTCATGAAAAATTTCTTCTAGAGATGGTAGCTTTGTTTGAGTGATAAAGATGCTTTTTTAATTATTTAATTTCGTCTGTCTTTGTGCCAGTGAAGTATTACCATACCAGGTGGCAAATTTAATTAGTCTGCTGATGGTTTCTGTATAGAAAAACTTAATTATTGTTTTGTCGATGTTAAATTTCCTTAGCTTTCAAAATAGAAGAGTCGTTGATGAATTTTTGGTGTAAAGGTTTTGACAGTGTGCAATCCGTTTCAGTTTTTTTGTTGAAGGTTGTACCTAGGTATTTATATTCTTGCAATGGACCTCATTCACCAATCGTAAACAAAACAACATTTAGCCACGTGATAATATTGATAAAACAACGGGAAAAAAACAGTCACGTGATAGCCATTGTGTATTAAAAATTAGATCGTAGTTTGTATAGCAGAGATAGAGAATCACGTGATTAAATGTTGTTTGTTTACGATTGGTGAATGAGATCCATTGGTCTAAGATTTAGTTGTTTATCTGAATTTCTGCAAGATGGCCTTTATGTTTTTTTTCCAAATCTGTTATGATTTCTTTAGTTTTCTGACTATTTAAAATTAGAAAGTTATCTTTGCACCATTGGTAAAGAGTATTTAAAAAAATGACCGCGCAGAAGAGAACCGTGTAAATCGTGTCACACGCTGCAGACGATCTAGTCATGCATGTTAATTAGACCCGACTTAAAGTCTGCTAAGACTTTGCTTTTCCTGGCTGACTAGGTAACGGCACTAGGGAAGAAGGAGCACTTGTAGGAATGTGTCCTAGCGTATGGAATAAGAAATGTGCCTTTATCGTTGTGTGAAACCAATACTCTCCAAGAACAATCGGTATAGAATATAGAACCTGTGACGTGGCAACCTGTGGTCAGTGGAGACCAAAAGCTCATTGCCACGTCAACGGCCAGTGTTCAGGCCTTCTATGGCGATTCGTTTCGGCCAGATTCAATTAATTCCGCACTAGCCCGTCCAGTTCTGTTGTACACGTTTAACTAACGCAGCTTTTGTGAGAATAATTTCTTAGCGCACCAAGATACCTTTAACATTGGCCGAAGAATTATTTTTTTCTGTTACAGTGACCTTGAGATTTTCTTTTTATTTTCTTAGCGGTTGTCTATGTATGATGTGTGTCTGTCTTTTAAAAATTTATACTCAAAATGGTTGTCCTTGTTGTTTTGCTACCTACTTTTGGTTGGATTACTAAAGTGATTAAAGCGAGGCTTTTAAAAAATAAGTATGCTGTATTGTATGCATATATGTATAGATCACTTTTAAAACAAGATTTTAAAAGACAAGAACCTCTCAAAATGCCTTATTTGCAAAATCATCGCAAAAGGAATATAAAGTTTTTAGGTTAATACTTGTGAATTATTAGAACTTACAAATAAAAACCTATAAATATATATATATATATAAAAAAAGAAGAAAGCCCACAAAAGAGGCAAGATGGCCCATAAAAGAGGCACATAAAGCCCAAAAAAGAGGCCTAATGCCCAAGGATTCCTATGATGATAAAGCTAAAATTGAATAGCGCAAATTCTGAGGTTTCCTTTAAAAAAAAATATTTTCAGCTGGAAACAGCTACCAGTCTGTTTACTTGTGAAGGTTTCAATAATAATAATTTGGATAAAGTGGTCATAGTAATAAAGTTTCTTAGGAAGTTTCAGCCTGTATGCAATGGTGCCGGACACACGATTTTATACTACAACGTCATAATGACTGAGCAATGTACAAAAACAGTTTTGTTGTGCCTTGATTAGCTTAGTTCTAAGTACACTTGTTTACAATAGTAAATCATGCTTGTCAGCTGGTAAACGCAACAAAAAAAAACATTTAGCGTTATGTTTCTCTATTTTGGGCCTCAA
Source organism: Biomphalaria pfeifferi (assembly GCA_030265305.1). Classification (NCBI taxonomy): domain Eukaryota; kingdom Metazoa; phylum Mollusca; class Gastropoda; family Planorbidae; genus Biomphalaria; species Biomphalaria pfeifferi. The sequence continues at coordinate 766,762 of JASAOG010000243.1, forward strand.
TAGAAGCAAAAGACAGTTCCTCTCGAAAGGATCTCAATGTCAAGGACTTCGTTTGTTTGGCGTGTATAACACATGTGTACGTACATGTGTCTACAACAGAGAGCAAGAGACAGGCTAACCATCGTCAAAGTTTGAACAATTTCTGAATAACGGTGTCAGATCTTTCCCCTAGCCTACACAAGAAACTAGAAATTAACTCAGATGACGTCATTAACTAGTGATGAACGCAGCGCTGTTGAAATGTAACCATTTTTATCCTGCGAAATGACGTCATCAAAATAGACGTAAGCAGTGCTATTAATAATGAAATAATTCCACTGTACAACTACTTAGATAACTGCGACAAACGGTAACCTTCATTGCTGTGAAAACATTGGAACTTACGGTTTTGTCTTGTGTTTTGGCAATGTAATCTTCTACTGAATAAAAAAAAATGTGTTAAAAGAATCATATATATCAGGTTGGGGCAACCTTTTGGTTCCATGCGCCAAATTTTTTCCCTTCTGATTGAGATGCGCCACTTAAAATTTCACAAGTGTAAGTCCTTCAAAGTAAGGTCATTTGTTCATATTTGGTTTGTTATTCACATTAATGCATAGCAGATAAAGGTATTTAACAAAAAAAACTTCACTTAAAAAAACAAAAGTATTTGATATACATGTGTCTACAACAGCAAACAATAGACAACGTATGATCGACAAGTTGGAACAATTTCTGAACAATGTTCACCTTAATTTCTGTGAAAACATGGAACTTAAGGTTTTGTCATCTGTTGTTTTTTTGTCCAATTGTGCATACATTTCTGCTTTAAAAATCTTTAAAACTTAAAATTTAATTAATTTTTTAAAAAATCTTCTACCTTGAATGAAAAGAAAGGTAACAGCCCCCCCCCCCCCCCCAAAAAAGGACCTAAACGTGAATGGACCCCTGTATAATGCCCAACGCGAGTTTCATTTGATAAACTGAACAGTTAGTCTTGGCTGAATGTGTGAACATATAAACTTTAATAGAGACAATAGGGTTCGAATCCCAGTAGAAGGTTACTTGTAATTATGAGCTCCTGTACTGAAGCGTTATGAAATTGGGATAAATGTTGGTATTTGGACATTAAAGCACACTTCTGTGGTATCTGCAGTGGATAATGTACACGTACAACGCCCATGATGTACACGTACAACGCCCATGATGTACACTTATAACGCCCATGATGTACACTTACAACACCCATGATGTACACGTACAACGCCCATGATGTACACTTACAACGTCCATGATGTACACGTACAACGCCCATGATGTACACGTACAACGCCCATGATGTACACGTACAACGCCCATGATGTACACTTACAACGCCCATGATGTACACGTACAACGCCCATGATGTACACTTACAACGCCCATGATGTACACGTACAACGCCCATGATGTACACTTACAACGCCCATGATGTACACGTACAACGCCCATGATGTACACTTACAACGCCCATGATGTACACTTACAACGCCCATGATGTACACTTACAACGCCCATGATGTACACGTACAACGCCCATGATGTACACATACAACGCCCATGATGTACACTTACAACGCCCATGATGTACACGTACAACGCCCATGATGTACACTTACAACGCCCATGATGTACACGTACAACGCCCATGATGTACACTTACAACGCCCATGATGTACACTTCTGTGTGATTTGCTGACCACTGGTCAGCGATCAAAAAGCTATCAGACGAAAACGAGAAATCATAAGCGTACCCGTTCCCTTTGCCAAACGACGCCCATCTTGGCGACGATGACCAAGTCAACACATATTGATGTTGTTTTTCTCTTTGATCTTTCTTCTAAGAGACTCCCCCCCCCCGTCCTCCCCTCTTGTTACCCCCCGGCACCCCGATCAATTTTCTTTTGTTTGTTATTTTTGTGTGTGTCCCCTTCTATCTTTTACTTCACTTAGGCATCCAAGCAAAGCATGTTCTTTCAACTTGAGGACTAAACTGCGGTCTCGTAGGACATGTAGGATCCCATAGGACATCCACGCAAAGGTCAAACGGACGCTCGCCAGAGAGATAATGTCCGCGAGGGAACCGGAGTGACCTCTCGTTTTGTCAGCGTTTTTGACGGCTCCCATCCATATATCTTATCTTCACGGGCGCTGTAAGCGTGTCTCCATGGCGCGGTGGACAGGGGGTACAAGCACACCCCCGTGTTGACTAACGTCAGGTCATGGCGATAGCATCAAAGCATGAGGACCACTGCTTGTGTTTTGTTAATTTGGAGTTAAAATGTTCCGTTCAATCTAGTCGTCTGCTGCTCTGCTCGTCTGCTTGTCTCTAAGAGAATGAGCGCAAGAAAAGACAAGTCCGTTTGAATATTTTACACAAAATGTCAACGAAAACCGTCGTTTTAGAACTAGCTAAGGCGTGTGTGTGTCTGTGTGTGTGTGTGTGTGCTCGCGTGTGTGTGTGCGTATGTGTGTGTGTGTCTGTGTGAAAAACGGAAAAGAGGTAGCTTAAAAGCAAACACAACATTTGGGCAGCTGTTTGAAACAAACATTAAAAAAAAAAGCATTAAAGATTCTAAAAATAAACAGACACAAACATTCTTTAGTTCCCCTGGCAATCAAATCATTAAATAGAAACAATCTGATACATATTTTTATTATTATTATTACTATTATTATTATTAAGATGGCTTCCAGTTTGTGTGGTATACTCTTCGGACTGTCCTCGTGATAGTTTGAACTCTGCCCTCTGTCTTGCAGAAGGTATGGGGTAAGCAGCTAGTGCATGTTATCACATGGTACCCCCCCCCCCCACATTACCATTGGTCACATGATACCCTACCCACATTACCCTTGGTCACATGGTACCCTACCCACATTACCCTTGGTCACATGGTATCCTTGTTAATAAAAACAAGACATTCAGCAGTGCGCTTTATCTAAACTGCAACCTGCTCCTTCTGAAAAGTGAACACAATCTGTTCAATGAGGAGTTGATATATGAACAATAATATTTGTTCAAGTAATTTCTTTTGGTTATTCAATATGAAAATAACAGTTGTTGTTTTTTTTTAATATACTGTACAGATAGTAGCTCTCAGGGTTAAAGAAATATATTTTACTGATAGCAGCGTTGCTCTGAATTGTTCTGAATGCAGCATTTCTAACACTTATATTTTCAATAAACCTTCTCTATCAGTAAACAAGGTTTACAAGGAGAATTGGACCAGCTCACATCCCAGTTACAAGCAAAAGAACGCCTATTATAAGCTATCTCGACATGACCATCGCATCATTTTTCGACTCAGAACCGGACACAACAGAATGCTGACCGTGTCTTTCCAAGCTGCATACTATATCAAGAGGCCTGAACAAGACTCTGGCCCTAAAATCGTTCTATAGAACATAAACTATACGGAGAACTGCCTGATCTGGAAACCACTGCGCAGTTCATCTCAGATATAGGATTTCTGATCTGAACTCTTAGTAAAACGAGAACGAAGAAGTAAACAAGGAATTAAAGAAGAAACTGAAGCCACACGATCACTAGCGCTTATGATGACGTAGCATTTGGGAAGAAACTAATTTTCGGAATTACGTCACACGCTCTATTTAAAAAACAATATGCTATCAAAATTATTTTTTGAAAATGTCGTATGGAATGAAACAATCTCCTTTTCTTCAAATCATTTGAAAAAAAATTTTTAGCCTCCCCTCTCCCTTTTATTTCCGTGTCTCACTGAAAAACAAAAAAATTTTTAAAAAAACCTTTAAGAAGTATTTCAACTGTCTCACGACCTCGTTGTCGGCTTAGTCTTCTACCAGTGAATCAAACTATAATTATCCCTACTATTGCTTCCCATAATTTAATTGGACCTTCCAGTAAAAAAAACAACCCACAAAACAGATCAAAATTATGATTTGGCTAACATTTGCCTAACATTAAGGCTTCTCTAGCATACACGAGCTATTCGTGAACTACACGGATCTTTGGCTAAGTTTTCGCAAGCTGACCCAAACCCGGTCTGACCAGTTTCGACTAACTGTTGTTAGTTATCACAAAAAAATATAAATTATTTCGTTTCTTCCACTAATAGTTTTTAAATATTTTCACTAATGTGCTTGTATGTTTGGCATGTAAGCCCTTCACTAGATTGTTCTTGTGAAAAGAAAGTGGGATTTTTTTGTGTGTTCTTTTCTTGAAGCGGATGTTTATTTCTTGTTCAAATTGGATTACTTCGATTAATTCGATGGTTTCCTGGGCGTATGGTATGCGTTCTGTGCTGTCGTCTGCCGGCTAGGATGTAGCAGTCTTTGATTCTGAAGGAGCATTTGAAAAATGTAAAATAAAAGAAGAGAGTGTGAAAAAAAAAGGATTAATATTCACAGGGGTAAGTCATTTGGCTTATTTGTGGATAGTGTTATGGGCTAATCTAATCTGACTTCGACTATGTATCATTTATTACTTAACATTAGCCACAGAACATTACAAGTTGAAAATAGTTAACAGCATTCAGTTTTATAACATGATACTTTATTAACCACTGGGAAATCCGTCCAGCCTTCCTACAACGTCGCTATTTCTGACTACTATTTAAAACACAGCCTACTTCTAACATAACGCCATGTTGGTCTCTTGCTCGCCTAAGTCTACCGCGTCATTAGTTTGTCTTACTACGTCATTACTTTTACCGTCGCTAAAACTATACACAATATATTTGTGTAACAAAACTAACCTACTCTCTAATCTAGTACATTACATTAAATTCAAAGCAAATGATCTTTTCCTAACATATTATGCAAATAAATAGAACTAAAAGTAATAAAGATATATAAATTGGTAAAAGACACTAACAATCAGTGATATTGATCATCAATAGTACAATCACATAATAAAAAGTTACAAACAAAGGCACAGGTATATCTTTTTTTTTTTTTTTGGGTGGGGAGAATAATTTCAGACCTATATAACTGTCCAACAGGTGTAGAAAAACGAAATGAAGCTAAGCCAAGCGTCTCGAGTTCAAATCTTTTATTTTTAAAAATGTTTTATTTTCCATTACATCCTTTACAGGCAGTGAGGTCTGCTGGGATTGTCTTTCTCTCTTATTGTTCACCATTATGTATATTCCTGAATCTGGTATCTCACAATTTCCAAACTGTACACACTACACACTTTGAGAATGAATGAGATGGCATGGCACTACTAAAAGTAGGTCTCTACAACTTAACTATGTCACAACAACTAAATAAGTCATGACATCTAAAGTAGGTCACGAAAAACTAAAGAAGGTCACCATAACAAAAAGTAGATAATTAGTGTCGAATGTTTCAGAATCTGTAAACAAATGTAATCATTTTCATTTCTCTAATTGCTAATTATTTGCAAGACTTTTTATCAGAAAGAAATATTCGTGATGCACGATCTTGAACTGGTCTTAAAAACAAAGAAAAATAATAACAAAGTGAAACATTTACTTTTGAGCAAGAGAAACCATTACTTTTGACAATGTAGTCAGCGTTTGTGTGTGTGTGTGTGTGTTTTATTTTTGTATGCTGTTTGTATTTGCATTTAAATTTATTATTGTTACAGTAGAAATGCTGAAAAAAAAAGTGGGCAATTGTAGTCAAACTGAAGTTCTTCATTCATTTGTAGTTAATTCAATAATATCAAATCTTATAACACACTTATTTTCTAGACTTTTTAGATGGCTGTCCTTATTTGAATAATTGTTCTATTGAAGATTGAATTTTAGTTTAAATCTCGTGCAAGATGGCAGGAACTCAGCTCGTACACAATAATGCTAGAGATCTTACTGGTTTTTTTTATTGTAGCGTTCACTAAGAACGATAACTGGTGACTAAAGATGGAACGATATGTATTGAAATGATCTTAATGGCAAATTTTTCAAATTTATTTTCTAATTATTTTTTGTAAAGAAAAGTAACGTTCAATGTAATTTAAAATACTATAATCTTTTAAATACTACAGGTCTAGGTGTACATCATTCCGATTTAAACAAAGCATGCTATCAGCAACTCTTAATTTGTCCGCTAGTCAGTAGTCATAAATGGTCCCCCCTATTGGTCACTAGGGTGTACCATCATACACACCTTTATGTCTGTCATCAATACGGTTACTGTTGTTTTCGGCAATTCCAATTTTGTCAAAAGCCTATATTTGTCTGTATCTCGTGTACTTATCCCAAAGTTTCTATATTTTTTAATTATAAACTTTTTTTTCTATTTTTTTGTTTTGTTTCTACGTAATTGCATACTTTTGAAATTACTGTCTCCGAAAGTTTATTTCCTGTCGTGTTCCTCACATTGAACTGAAAATCCGGAATTCAAACTCGGGCAGTTCTCTTCCTATTCCTTCTAGCAGAAGAAGGTTTCTAGCGCGAAAACCCAACGGAGTTTCAAGTTTTCAAAGAAACATATTTTATTTCTTAAGTCATAGAAGAATGAGCATAATGAGACTCTTTTAGACCTACATCCTCCCGTGTCTCAATTTGTCTCTTGCTGTGTCTGCACTCTGCAGCCTCTTTCCAACTGGTGTCCATTGACCTGAAGTCCTCCATAAAGGGGCGGCGCCGGGTTGTACGAGGAGGTCCGTGTTATAGAGGACGTCTGTGTGATGTGAGGACGTCCATGTTTGCGTTTGCGTCGTCTTCTTCTCTATGTTAAACTTGCTAACCAAACTTTGTTTATTACAAAAGTCTGTCTGTCTGACTGTCTAATAAAAACTTTGTACGCGTTATTTCTCCGACACCCAATTGCAGATCAAGCTGAAATTTTGCAAAATTATTTTTTTTATCTGACAAAACAAGAATCAATAAAAAAAAAATAACTAATTAGTTAATTGAAAATTTTGGTAATTAATTATTTCGTTCGGTATCTCAAACAAGAGAAGTTGTTGTTCTTGACTGATGTGGTGGTGTAAGTTGAATTAGCCCCCTTTATACTCTGTAGGTCGCCGCGTTAAAGTTTGAAGCTAACAATAGATAACTACAAAACTGTATATACTATAAACCTTCTTATTTCATAAACATAATACCGACAAAGTGGTTAGTGTATTGGCTTGATGAGGCTGAGGAAGCTTTAGCCCTCGAGTTCGCATTTAGGTCGTTCACCTTTTTTTGATATGTATATATAAATGCATAAAAAAAAGCGATCACCCAGATAGCCCCTTCTTTCTCTCCCTTTCCAACTTGTCCAGAAAAGCGAGTGGATCATAGCGTAGTGAAAAAGCTAAAAGTATGAAATTGCGCTAAACAAAACAATAATAATAACTATTATTATTATTTATCATTATTGTTAGTCTAGATCTATTACAAATTTAATTGATACAACTACGCTTAAAAGCTCTGTTGTTATTGAAGCAACTGTAGAATATCTCTATTCATGTCATTCCTTCATGGAGGAACCTGGGTAAGCGGCCCCTGATCTCAATAAACGGCTCAAACGATTTTCATTTAGGCCTAAAATTTAGATCACTTAAAGGAGGGCGGCGTAACAGAGATGCTAATCGTAAGCGCTATAGAATAAACTCAGGCGCCATGTCGCCCTCGCTGGCATAGAGGAAACTAGCTGGCAGGTCTCAGGAATGCCGCTGGACACACATTTAAAGTCCAAAGAAAGACCTTGTAGAAGATATGCGTAAAAGACGTAAAGAAAACTTGTGTAGATCTCTCCCCCACCCACCCACAAGGAGGACAACGGCTTTGTCTCCATTAGATGTGAAAAAATATGCAGGTCACCACTGGGTTTGCGTGACCCATGTGAAACACTGCACTCATCCTTAATCTTCGGAGTCAAAGACAATCATTGTTCTTATTAGAAAAGTTATTTAACTCTTTCTCTCCGTAATTATTTACCACATTCTGGCGGATTCAACGTTGGTATCGTCAGTTAGGATAGAAAGAGTTAATGAAGTATAAATGCATGTATGGGTTGATGATGTGGAGGCAGATCTACAACAGCTTGGGGTTAGGGCGTGGAAACGAAAGGCCCAGGAGAGATCTGAATGGAGGGGTGTGTTGAAGCATGACAGAGCCTTCCATGGGCTGTAGTGCCACTGGGATGGATTGATGGATAAATGTATGTATATCATGGGCGTAGTCGGGGGGGTTGGGGTTCAACCCCCACCCACCAAAAAAAAATCCTGGCTACGCCCATGATGTATATTTTTTTTTTCACTCAACAACCTCATACTGAAATCGCATGTGTAGATTTAGGGCAAACATGTTTCTATACATAGAATTTCAATTTTGATCTACATTAGGCATTCCTCTTTCCACGCTTTCAATTACATTTTGTTTTTAAAAATCCAAGTGTCTAATCATTCACCGCATCCTAAGCGCTGACCCACACTGACCGTGGCTCATCTGATGATGCGGATGGCGTGTGCGGAATAAATTACGACTCCGGACACACATAGAAGATGGACTCTTGGACGTGGAATACGGAGAAATAGCCTTCCAAGAATGGGACGGGCTCTCCCTGGTCGTGATTTAATCCGAGAGAATGTTTTACTGAAGCGAGGTGACGTGTGACTATGGAGAGGGAAGGGAGCAGGGAGGGGGCGAACAGCGTTGTCAGTCTCTGACTAGTTTATGGGCGTTTTCCTTGATTAAAGGACGAAGAGAAAAAAAAACAGCTCACTGGCGTCCTACTGGACAGTGGTCAACTTTGGGAATTGATAGAAGAGTGGAGCGATGGAGTGGTGGTAAGGTTGGGGGGGGGGGTGCAGATATTGAAGGTGGTTGGAACGGCAGAGAGCATCGTCAGATATTTAGATTGTAATAAATATTTGCAGACCAAATCAAGGTTAGAATGTCCAAGTAGAGGTATTGGAGGTCAAGTGATTAAAAGGATTCATGAATATAAATATTGCCTTTTTGTGTGTTGATAGAGAGAGAGGGAGAGAGAGAAAGTTGTGGAGAGGAGAGAGGAGAGAGTATATGATGGATGTGTGTGAAGTAAGAATACTGCACTAAATTTATAGAACATTCCCGTCATCGAAAATACTTATTGCGTTACGGTGGCTGAGCGGTAAAGTGCTTGCCTTCCGAACCGGGGTCCCGGGTTCGAATTCTGGTGAAGACTTGGATTTTTAATTTCGAGATCTTTGGGCGCCTCTGAGTCTACCCAGCTTTAATGGGTACCTGACATAAGTTTGGGAAAAGAAAAGGCGGTTGGTCGTTGTGCTTGTCACATGACACCCTCGTTAACCGTGACCTTTACATCATCTGCCCTATAAATCGCAAGGTCTGAACGGGGGACTTCGCTTTTTGTCTTACTAACTGGAGAGATGTCATGGGGAAATGTACTAGACAGCCTGTTGAAAGATGCGTTGACTGATTAATCTCTAGTCTCTTAAGTAGTTTATAGACTATATCCTTTTGTCTGGATTCGTTAATTAATAGATAACAGATTAACAGTACATGGCCAGTAATGTGGATTAGCGTTGCAGGAAAAAAAATCACCTTCATTTCAGGCTGGAAGTTTAACAAATGTGCGTCTCAGACCAAGTCAGACACAACCTCGAGCCTCAATGCTTTTACAGAGCTTATATCAACTCTGTAGGTCAGTTAATGTAAAGGCCATCTGTTTCTTTGGATCGCAAGGTCTGAAAGGGGAACTTTACTATATCAACTCATTGTCTGAGTGGATTTTTTTATACCTTTTTTAATTTTTCTCCCACTTCCCATTCTCGGATCAATTTTAGATTTTAACACATTATTCATAGTGGAAGACAATACGTGGACGAATGAAAATATCAATTTGTGGTAATTAATTAATTTTGTTTCATATCGAAAAAGGGAAATAAACAGTATTGATATACATGACAGTGATTGTGCAATGCTTCCCCTTATATAAGCTTTGTTGTATTTTGTAATGTTTTTTTTAATTTGTTTATTTGGTTTGGGACTTTGTGGTTTTTAGATTTTAGTTTCCTAAACATTGCGCATCAGTCACTTAACTTAACAAAATAACTGAACCAAAAGCTGATGTTCCTGTCTTGTGCACTGTGTTTCTATTTTATGTACTAATAACAAAATGAGTTAAAGACATTAACTCATATTATCAAGAGCTAATTAAAAACTCCCTGGTCGTGTTGTATGCGCTCTGGACTGTCGTCTCAATGGCCAAGATTTGAATCCTGCCCTCCGCCAGGAGGTTGGGGGCTAGATTTTAATATTGTTCAACTCTGAAAGAACAACAGAAACATGTAAAACAAACAATCAATGGCATCTTCAAATATAACTAATCTTTTCGTGATTAGATTATTGTAAATCTAAAGGTTTCTCTGACTTCATAGCAATCTTTTAGTATACAAATTATTTAGCTAGGCTTGTCATGTCGAAATATGGCCTATAAAAAAATTCGGGCCAAGCTCCCATCTTTGAATGGGGTTTCTGTGTTAATAAATCTGCGAGACCATTCGCTATATAAGGCCCTAACACTGACCTGCATCGTCACAACCTGTGGGCAGTTTAGACCAATAACGTGTTGCGTGTTGCCATAGGCCTGTACCACGAGGCAACGAGCTATTGGTCTTCACAGCCCACAGGTTGCGACGTGGCAGGTCAGTGGTGAGGCCATCTATAACGAATGGCCTCGCTTAGAGGTGGGGTCTGCAACTTCTACTGTCGTTTATACAGCTCAGTTTTTCATCCTATACAGTTCGGCTAAATGGTTAAAATACCAGCTCAATGTTTAGCGTGGACTGTAAATCAAGCCCCTGGGCGTTGACAGGTCACCACAACACACTGGATAGTTTAGTGGACGTTACAGGAAGTGACTTATTTGAGTTTAGTTTATTAGTTGCCCGGGGCGGGGGAGCTTGGTGTGCTAATTGCTTTATACTATCCGATGTTGTTTTTTTTCGTAGAAAACTGTTGTGTTGCAAGAGTTTGGGACCGTTCTCGACCACCTCCTCTCACGGAAGCTGAACGGTAAAGCAGTTGGCTTCCAAACCGGAGGGTCCCGGGTTCAAATCTGGTGAAGGCTTGGAATTTGAATTTCGGGTTCACCCAGCTCTGATGGGTACTTGACATGAGTTGGGAAAAAAAGTAAAGGCGGTTGGTCGTTTTGCTGGCCACGACACCCACTTTAATCGTAGTCCACAAAAAACGAATCTGTCATCTGATCCATAAATCGCAAGGTCTGAAGAGGGAACTTTACTTATCTTATCTTAAATGATACAGACGTTACTTCAAAAAGGAAGATGAACGTCCTATGCGTCATGCATTTAGTCATGCATAGTAACCAATGACTTAAATTCTGCCAAGTCACAGGTTTTCCTGGCTAGCTCAGGCAACCCATTCCATGCTCTAATAGCACTAGGGAAGTATTTGTACAAATTCGTCCTAGCGTATGGGACGAGGAATGTGCCTTTATCTTTGTGTCTTTCTGAGTATTTTATAAAATTTTGTTTTTGTATTTGAAGATTATGGTTCATTGTTTTATGTATAATTGCTACTTTGGCAACGTTTAACTCTTTCTCTCCTAACTGAATATACCAGCGTTGATTCCACCAGAATCTGGTAAATAATTATGGAGAGAAAGTTAATCTATTTTAACTGTGGTTAAAATTTGTCGAAAAATTCTCTTCAAATCTTAACCACTTTTTCTTATTTAGACTTTATATGTCTTAAGCTGTATCCAAACTTTCTTAGCTTATGTTATTCTGACAGTGGTGTAGAGTACCTCTTTGTCTACTTACTAAATCAAAGAGAAAAAAAAAACTTATTTGAGTTGCTCTCCTTGTTTTGCAATCGTAGCATTTTTCTGTAGCATTTACTCTGATAGTGTGGTCGAGAGGCTAAGTACGCTTGAACTTGGCTTGGCTTGGCAACCTATGAAGAGGGCTCGAGGTTCGACACCCGACTCGAGCAGAGTTGTGTTTACTGAGCCCCTAAAGGCAGCACGGAAAACTTTCTCCCAAATACCTCTTCCCCCCACTGGTCCACAAATGAGATTGGACCAAAGCGCTCTGGACATGCTATAAGCATGAAAGTAGCGCTATATAAAAGCTATATTTATTTATTATTATTACTATTATTATATGAGTTTATAATTAAGTAAGCCTATAAGAAAATGCTCAACCAGTTCCCTGGGCCAAGTACTTTTGTGTGGACCTCAGCAGATGTTCAGCCCCACCGGGGGTTTGACCCAGGACGATCCAGGCTGATTTATGTTCGCCCTGGGTTTCACTACAGGACCTCTGTGAAGTCAGTCCCTCCCTGGTCTTTTTTTCTTTTTTTTTTTTTTTTTCCCACCGAGACGTTTGCATCGTCATGGAGGTCATACTGACATAATGAGTATCTTCTGCTACCTAAAGTCCTAGTGAAGAGATCATTAGATCTTCGCCAGCCCAGGGAGGGATCTCAACTTGTAAATCACAAACAGACCCCCACTCTCCGCCCGTTCTTCTCTGCTCCGCTGATCGTCTATAGATGGGGCTCAATTAGGGGGTGGGTTCTCGTTTTATCTCAAACGGGGCGCGAGATTAAAAGAAGCCAGCCTTGGGTGGATCGGAGGGTCACTGCCAAAGGGGGGGGGGGGAGGGCTAAGGGGCTGGAGCGATACTACCGGATATCTTCCCCCCTCGCTAAATCTGAAATTGGATGTCAACGAAACCAAGTCTCTGATACGCCCATATTAAAATCTGGCAAACGCAATTTAAGAATTAGGGCTTCAAAGGCAGGGATGTGTTGGGCGTTGGTCGGGGGGACAAATGGTCAGTACGCAGCGTAGCCAGTGGTCAGTACCGGGATTTAACGGGGTAGAAAAGACAGGCGGAGTCGTAGGAACTGCAAAGCTGATATGATGAGAGATATGGTTTAATTCATGTAATTAACATACAATCATAATCTTAGACACACGGACAGTTGAAAGATTTTTTACAGAAGAAACAGCGAAGAAATATTTTTTTCCCATAGTCTGTAATTAGTGAATGTAAACAGGAAACAGACTTTATTCACGAACGATTCTTCTTGAATGTGATATTTACCTCGATTTGATGTCAACAAAGACTTAATCTGTGATTTCTCTCTCTATTTATGTTTACTTAATATAATGTTCCTTTTTAATGGTGTTTTTGTTAAATGTGACATCTTTGAATCTTATGAAACACCAACACAGTTTTTTTTTCCATGCAAGTCACAGATATAGGATTACTGATCTGAACACCCCGACATGTAAAATGAGAACGAAGAAGAAGAAGAAATCACATTATTCAAATCAATTAAATGATACAAATCATACAAATCTTTAAAATTATTTAAATCGTACTCATCAATCAAATCATAGATATCACACAAATCATTCTATTCAATCAAATCACACAAATCATAAAAATCACGTGAACTATAGACTGTTATAAATACGAAAAATAGATTCACTTTTATACTCCCTCGGACAAATTCTTTGACTGCACATAAAAACCTCAAACAAAAACCTTGAAATACATAAGGTGAAACAAGCTCCTTCCATTGTGTTTTGTTTGGGAAGAAAGCATTAGTATATAGGTCAGTGTAGTGATTGGAGATATATCTGTCAATAGGACCAACGTAATGTTAAATTTTGTTATGATTAATAGAGTGACAGAGAGAGAAAGTGACAGGCAAAGAGAGAGAGAGAGAGAAAGAAAAAGAGAGGAAGATATAAATTGAGAGAGACATGAAAAGACAAAGGGAAAGAGAGAAAGAGAACCAAAGAAAAAAAAAGAGAAATAGAGAGCAATGTAGGATATAAATAGAGAGAACGATAGGAAGAGAGAAAGAGACAGAGTAAGAGAGAGAGGGAGAGAGAGAAATCGAACAAGAGACAAGGCGAGAGAAAGATAGAAGAAGAGAAAGACAAGAGAGAGTGAAAAGGGGATAAAAAGAAATAGACAAAAAGAGAGTAGGAGACACACATAGAGAGAGAGAGAGAGAGAGAGAGAGAAAGACAAAAAAACTGTAGAGAGAGGACGATGAGGAATAAGCTGGGAGGATGGGGGCGGGTCTACCGAACACACTTTTAACATTGAGCTATTTCATTTTGTTTTAAAATATTCACTTTCAAAATTACATTTTCGGCTGTTGTCGCTGATTCTCGGGGCATGTCCAATTATAAATTAACTTCAGCCTGTCATGTTGTCGTGTGATTTAAATGACAGCGCTGGATAGAAATGATGCGTCGATTTGAACACAGAGAAAGAGCGTCGGGTGTCTGAGACCCACTAGAATTGACTCTTGAGATTTGGACTATGCAGACGGTTTTTTCCAATGGGCGGGACAGGGTCCTGGTCGTTGGGTGGAGCTAGACCGTTCTAAGTTTTGAAATTGAACGAATGGTCAGAGTTTGTGATGTTTGTCAATAAGAAAACACATGTGTAACATCTTATCTTCTCATTTATAACATCTTATCTTATCATGTGTAACATATTATCTTATCGTGTGTAGCATCTTATCTTATTATGTGTAACATCATATCTTATCATGTGTAACATCTTATCATTTGTAAAATCTTATCATTTGTAAAATCTTATCTTATCATTTGTAAAATCTTATCTTATCATGTCCTAATCATGTGTATTGTAGTAAAACATGTAACATTTTATCTTAAAGTATATCATCTCTCTTATCTTATAATGCGTAACATCCTTCATACCTGATAATGTAAGCCTATAATATAAGTAACGTCTCATCCTCTTAGTAATAATCTTATCTTATAAAGTGTAAAATCTCAATTTTGTAAAATGTTATCTTATAATTCGCAATTACATTTTGCCTTGATGCGTTTAATATGTAGCACCTTATAGCTTCTTCATGTTACATTTATCTTATAATGTACAATGTTTAAAATATTATCTTATAATCTTGAATGTTCAAAATTATATCATCTTTTCTTAGCAAATTTACTGTATTATTATGTACATTATGATATAGTCTATTGTGTATAAAGTTGGAACTTATAATGTTCATTGATGAAGCAAGGCATAGAGATACAACTCAGAGACAAACATGGTGAGTCTTTCGAAATTGTAAGAATGGCCACAATCATGAGATTAATCATCAATATAATAAGCAGTGCAGTGGCGTAGCTAGGAGTTTGACATCATTTGGGTCCCCTGCATTTTTAATATTTAATATTAAATGTAAAACATAAAAAATAATAATTTTGACCCCTAAATCCCTAGCTGAAAAAAAAAAGAAAATAGATTGATCTTAATGACAACCACAATATTAAATTAATTGTTTGTACATAAAGTTTCGATTCTTTTCAAATTAATCTTGATTCAGTGAAGTCCGCTCTCAGTCTCAGACATTGACTCTTAGGTTTGGGGAAAAGATGGTGGATTCAAATTCTAAAATCATAAGACGACAGTAGGTTTCATCTTTTTTTTCTTTTAGTTTCGAGACTCGTTATCCGAAGACAAAGACGCTTAGAAATACGAAGTTTTTAGAGCCGTAGAAAAAGTCCACAGCTACCTCTGTATTCATTTCATCTTATATTCTTCTTAACAGGGGCGGATATCACATGTTTCAGAACTCAGTAGGTATTCCAGTAAGTGGGTGAAGAGTAGCCATTACGCACCTGCAGGGGGCGCTAGTAGCATGACTTTAAGAGGAGTAGAGGTTTGAAACCAAGGAAATGTGAGCTATTTACTGAGTGATACCCAGGACACCGGAGAAATCTCATCTCTGATTGACTTCTACAGTAGCCTGCTGTGACAACAATATCTACTCAGTGGGATGGGAGACTGGAACTAGTGGACAGCGTCCAGAATGAAGTGAAGAGAGGACAGTATAGGTCGAAAAACAGTGTGTCCTGGTCATTACAGATTAAGGTCACTTCAAGCATCTGGTTTAAAGTGAGCAAAAAAAAAAAAAGTCTTAAAACGTTCTAAGTAGAAGTCACTAGATCTGGTGAAGACTTGGATTTTTTATTTCTGGATCTTTGGGCGCCACCCAGATCTAATGGGTGCATGACATTAGTTGGGGAAAAGTAAAGGCGGTTGCTCATCGCGCTGGCCACATGACACCCTCGTTAACCGTAGCCTACAGAAACAGGTGATCTTTACTTCATCTGTCCTATAGACCACAAGGTCTGAAAGGGGGAACTTGACTTTTACTTTTAATGTCAGTCATGGCTGTTGTCACAGGTTTTTAAAGAAAAGTGGACTCAAAAGCATCCATAAAGTTGGGCCCGCAATATGTAAGGCAGGCCCTGGTGTTATGTCCTATTAAAGCAGGGGTTCTCAGCCTGTGGGTCGCGACCCTCTTGGGGGTCGATTGACGATTTGCCAAGTGTCGCATAAGACCATCGAAAATATGGATTGTTATTGTCTATTCTTCTATTGCTGTATGTGTGTGTAGGAGGGGGGTTGCGGCAGAGTGGGGTGTTGTAAAAAGGGGTCGCTGAGCTTAAAAGGTTGAGAACCGCTGTATTAAAGTCATACTAAATTTTAAAATTCTTATATATTTTTAAATCGTTCGAAGTTTTTCTGGTGCCACTGTCTTCTAATGCCAAATGCGATCTTTACACCGACCTGTTTCACACTTTGCGCTGTTTGTCTGTTAAAAATGTTAACTGCTTCATATGACCGTACAGTATGGAGTCAGGAATGTAGCATCGGATTGGATGATACACAGGTGCACAGGGCGCCGTGCGCTAAGTGGAGCCGTGGGGAGTGTGTAGGGCGGAGATGAAGGGGCGGCCAAAAGATAATCATTGAATTTTTTTTTTCTTTCTCTACATCTGTTAGTAGTTCTGGAAGCATCTGCTAGGAGGCAGTTATTAGGGCGTTGGGTGGGGATGCCTCTCCTGGAGATAAATGTAGTTTCCACCACAGCTAGCCCACAGCCGACGTGTACATCTTTAGTGTATGTATCCATAACATTTTGGGAGAAACACGCTGTACCCGGTGTGTACATGTACAGTATATGTATAGATGTGCATGTCTTTTAATAGGACTGAACTCTCCGCGTGTCTTACGAGATAACAAAACAAAACATCTCAAAAGAAGTGGGTGTGTCACATTATAGTGTGTGTGTGTGACGAGGTATGGAATACATGTAGTAGGACTTAACCTTGCTCATTTACAAGGTCAGAATTGACAATGTCATCGAAAAGACATTTTTCTATACACAAAAGGCAAAATAACTTTTAATGCTTTCTGTTTAAATTCTGTGAGAGTTTTTCTTTTTTATTATTTTTTTAAATGCATAATAAGAATAATAATAGTAATAAAAGCAATATTAAAACGAATGAAATCTTATAAAAAATTAATACGAATATAATTTCAAGTTATGCGCTCATAATGCCTTACGTAAGAAAAGTATTATTAAAGCAAGCCTGGCTGCGTAGTCGTTCTGTCGTCTCGATGGTCTCGGGTTCATACCTTACCATCTGCCGTCGTGCTGTGGGAGGTTTAGGCTAGGAGGAACAACTGAAACATATAAAGCATTTACTTTCATTTAAATTATTTTTAAATCTATATTTTTTTTAAAAATATAGCGCATGTAAAGACTATCCATAGGATTGTAGTTCAAATCCGGACTAAGACTGAGATCACAAAATATCATCCCAAGTGGTGGCGCCTAGGGGACAGCAACCCTCTCACCAGTAGCGCTCTCCTGAAAATATCCAGATTTTCTGGATTTGATTTTGATGGACTCATTGTCTTTATAAAGAATATGCTCAATCCACGTAGGTCTGTAGGTACATCTCATACAATACACCTTGTAGCTTCTGGCTGTACTGAGATCACTATCATCAACACATATAAATATATATAATTCGTCCATCGTGGTTCGATGATGACCACTGTTGTTATCCAGGGGGCTGAGGACTTTGCACTGGGGTTTTGTGCCTCCTCGTGTGATTGGTGAGACTTATGTGAGCCCGGTATATTCCGCTGAACATTGAAGCTAGTGTCATTGACATTGCTTTTTTTTTTTTTTAAGTTTTTTCTGCCAGCGCTGTCCTCATGTCGTCTGCAATTTGTGCGCCAATTTTCACAGCTCAACGTCATGATGCTCTGTCATGTGCTTCCGTCTCCCAGATGGCTGGGTCAATGCTGGAGGCTTTCAGAGAAGCTTCGAGAGTTTTTCTTTGTCCACCTTGTGACCATCAACACATATCGCCTTCACTTTCACCTGTCCCTTAGTCTATTTGGGCACCAAACATTTTCTGATCCATCTGTCTCTGTCTTTTGCCAGGAGTAGTCTCTTCCATGGAAGGCGCAGTGGCTGAGCGGTAAAGCGCTTGACTTCCGAACCGGGATCCCGAATTCGAATCCTGGTTAAGACTGTAATTTTTATTTTTTGGATCTTTGGGCGCCTCAGCTCTGATGGGTACCTGACATTAGTTGGGGAAAAGTAAAGGCGGTTGGTCGTTGTGCTGGCCACATGACATCCTCGTAAACCGTAGGCCACAGAAACTGATGATCTTTACATCATCTGCCCTATAGACCACACGGTCTGAAAGGGGAACTTTACTTTTTTTTACTTTACTTGCTTAGTCTCTTCCATAGACCGTCCTTTCTTTAATGTTGTCCGGCCATCGCTTTTTTTGTCTGTCTTTCCCTGGTAATATTCCCTCGTCACATTTACAGTGACCTAAGACTAGAACAAAACCTTAAACTAAAAAAAAAAAGGTAAATCTTTTATAATGTTACGAATCTCACTATCCAGGCTCTCTGCAAACTGCACCAAACGACACCACCAACGTAAAGAACTTGACAACTCCGGGCTTCAAAATAATGTAACAGTTTAATGTCAATAAATAATAGCCAACACTGTACAATTGGTAGCACGTAACACAAGACTGTACAAATATTTCTCCGCCGTATCAACTCTTGCACTGGTCTCTCTGTCTCGTCTCGGACTTGTAACGTTGTAACGAACTGTAGATCGGGAAGTTGTGACTGACCCGTCTTTGATACCTTCGCTCTTTATATAAGGTTCCTGCTGGCCTTCTAGAACCGGGCCGAACGTCGCTCGACCATTCTGGGTGGTCATATGACTACATCCCTCGTGACGCTCCTGAGCTCTGTTCACGAAGTCGATCCTACTCGAACCTTCATGTTGACACTCGTCTCGGCTGACCGTCGTAACTCGTCACGGTTGACCGCTCGTTTATCGCTGGCCTGGGGCGATTTGCGTCGGCTGACTACACACACACCACTACCCCCATCTGTGCCACCACCAGGTTTATAACAATAAGTTAAAATCATTAAAATTTATAATAATATTAAACCAGGAATGATATAGTAGCGAAACATACATAAACCACTATACTAAATTAAAGCAAAAACTACACAAAACTAAAACAAACAAGTGTACCTTAGCGAACTGATCCCTCCATTTGTCCCTCAAAGAGACCTGCGCTCAATGCACTCTACGTTACGAGAGGTTCCACGTTTCTCCCTCCAAAGCTACGGCCTGCGGGCTTTTTCTGTGCACGGACCAACGGTTTGGAACCCACTCCCCGCTGATCTCAGACAGACAACGTGCTACACTACATTCATGAAGAACATTAAGACCTATCTGTTCAAAACTTTTTTAGATTTTAGATTTAGCTCTCATGTTTATGTTTGTAATGTTATCACGGCTCCTTGAGCTTACATTTTATTTGTTAACAGCGCTTTATAAAAAAAAATATTATTATCAATAGGTAAAAGTATTTAAAAATAAATAAACTAATATTAATTTTAAAAAAAAGAAATACAAATTCTTTAAAAAGAAATTTCTTATTCCTTATGATAGAAAATAAATTGAAGTTTTTAGTCAGGAAACCAACTGACTTTGTACAGTTAAACTCACTCATATGCAATTCTTTGGATGTTCGGAGTACGTAATAATCTGTTCGTTCAAAGAAACGTTTGTAAATCAATCGATTAGCTGGCTTACATTTGTACGTACTTTGAAATGCACTGAAAGAAAAATGACTTTGAGGACATCAGATGCTTTCTTTTGTCCGCAATCATCTCGTTGACTTTTGTTGCGTAGGTCCGAGGAAGTAGGACTTCAAAGGAAGAGACACCGGGCCAGGGTAGGCACAATGCGACGCCCCACTGTAAGCAGCCATTGTCGACACTGGGCGATACCCTGCTGTAACTGGCCCATCGACGCCACATCAGGGGACAATAGGATCGATGACAACAATGGCGCTAATGTGGATACCACACGCCCTGGGCGGCAGTAAATTTATTAGCGCCCACGTAATTCTTTAGTAATTGTCGTTTTAGGTGGGAGATGTGCCTGGGTGTGCATGTGTGTGTGTGGGTGGGGGATGTTACAAAGGAGCAGGCGAAGGGGAGAGAGGTATCGCTGGACTAGGCAGAAACCCTTGATCCGCCCAATAGGTACTCAGCAGAGCAAATCTTACGCCACATCTGTTCATTCATAATTTGTAGCTTTTCGCTTCATAGCATCTCCAGCAAAGGTTCCCTTCTATCGTGCCGACTCTGGGTTTCATAGGCGGCTAGTGAGAGAAAGATGTGGAACTAATTACTTAAGCCAAAAGATCTTCCGTCCGAATAGTCCCGCGTGGTGGAAAGGAAGTTGTGTTGTTGTTGTTTTTTATCCAATCATTACTAGATTAACATCTCTATTATTCGTTATTTTAAAAAAAAAAGGGGGGGGGGGGAGTCCCCGCACAAATGTGTACAGATTGTAGCGAAGTGAACAGTTATGCACTAATACTAGAAACAAAAGAAGAAAAACTTTTACAAAAATACCTTTATAACAAAAAGACAATACCTCTAATATACAACTTATAGAGGCGATTATTTGTCTCCTAATATCTAATGAATCTATGGCATTTTACGTTTCGAGAGATCATCATTTCCCTTTGGAACTTCTTGTGTGACCAAAGAGGCCAATCCTTGATACACAGATGTGGTCGCAGGCTGGGCATAGGTAATCACCAGGCGCCGTTGTGTTGCATTTTCACCCTTCTTTCTGCTGCTGTTGTGGATGGCATCTGCATTTTTTTTTTAAAAAAAAACGGATTTTTACACTCCCCTTCCCCCCCCCCCCCCCACTCCCCCGAAAAAAAACATTTCTGATTTTGCATTTGAAGATTATGGTTTAATGATTTATGTAATATTACTACTTTACTTTTGAGTCTTCTATCCTGAAGGCTTTCTAAATTTAGTGATTTTACTAAAGGTGTTACTCTAGTCAAATATGAATATTCGTTTGTTATGAATCTCACTGCTCTATTTTGTGTCTGTTCCAGTTTCTTAATGTTTTCTTGAGTTGAGGTGTCTCAAACAGAGGATGCATATTCTATTATTGGCCTAACCAAGGTTAAATAACATTTTAGTTTTATGTTCTTATTTGATTGATAGAAATTTCTTTTAATAAACCCTAATTGCTTTGTTTGATTTTTTAAAAATAATTTCATCAATATGTTAATTCCATGAGAGTTTTTCATTTATTATAACACCTAGGTATTTTGAGTTTTTAGTTTGTGTTGCTGGTTTACCATGAATAAGATAAGTGGAATTCATTTGTTTTATTTTTTTCGTTACTCTTTATAATTGCCATTATTCTGCGTGAATTTGATAATAACAATAATAATCTTTATTATCCTTAAGGAAATTTGTCTTACAATTTGTGCATTTTACCAAACAAAACATAATAACTATATCAAACCAAAATGTACATTCACACCAAACTCACTCATAATTTACATGTGAAAAGTTGATATCAGTTTTAATGATGTGATTGCCATGAGAACAAAAGAGTCTTTGTGTCTGTTTCTTTGCTATCAGTGTCTTGTATCTCTTTTGTGATGGTAACATCACAAAATCCTGACCCAAAGGGGGATTTTTTTTTATTTCCAGAATCTTTTTAGCGTTTTTTTTTTATGTTTGTCTCAAACAGCTGCCCAAATGGAGTTTCTTTTTTGTCGATTACTTTACCAGCAGCATTTAGGATTCCCATTTCTGTAATTCGTCTAATTCTCTTTGTAAAATTTCTGTACTTTGTGTTGTTTTTTATTGTTTTATATATTATGCAATCGTCTGCTTTCGTCCTGAACAAAGGCAGTTTGGTAGGTCATTTATGTACATTTTTGTTGGACCTAAGACTGTTCCTTGAGGTACACTTGAGTTTACTGTTATTGGTGTTGATTTAGAGCCATTTATTATTACAGTTTGTTCTCTCCCTATCAGAAAATTCTAAATCCATTGCTGCAATAAACCATCGATACCAAACTATTTCAAAACACAAAGAGTCCTTTTTCTTTGAAAGTATTTTTTTTTCACATTTTACTTGTTTTTTTTTTTTTTTGTCTTAGTTTTTTTTAACAGATTGAAAGCTCTCGAAATTAAATATTTCTTTAAACTAGAACATTGAAATATTAATAATTAGACTCTAGTTTGGGTGGATTCGAACCAGATACACTGTGCTCACAACGACAGTTTACACACTCCTGCGTCATACTTCTAAGTAAGCAATTTTACACACATACCTAACCACACACACACACGCACAGACACATTCTGACCTATATATTCAAATCAATACACACGAACCCAATCAAGCACACATACACAGCACATACACACACATAGAAAGGTACAACTTACACACACAGACAAACTCAAATACACATACCTAACCACACACACACGCACAGACACATTCTGACCTATATATTCAAATCTATACACACGAACCCACTCAAGCACACGTACACAGCACACACACACATATTAGGGGTGCACCGGATAGTCGCTCCAGCTTCTGCTGAATATCCGGCATTTTTTTACTAACCGGTGATATTTGGCTTCGGTCGGATATCACTACCGGATAGTAAACCTGATAGTAAAAAATACACCTATTTAATATGCATAAAGTGGATCTCATTCCATTAATGTCTGATGTAGAATGTATTAATGTTTATATTAAAACAAAATAATGTGGTTAAAAATAGAGCCATTATGAATATGCACCAAACATCGTTTATTATAAAGACAAGGCGTGTTAATAACTTAATATAAATAGAAATGAAACTTTACATCATAAATGCGCTTTACATACAGAGCAGCAATGGCTGACACTTTTTTCAATTTGTCTTGACCTTTGAGTACGTTAGTTAGCATGTTAAAATGCTACATTCCTTGACTACGTCATGCTGACCAGACGTCTGTCTAGCTGTGCGGGTATATCTTCAGAGGTAGAGATTAACAACTCCCACCCCTTTTATTTGTTTAGTCCATCACATTGAGTTTTTTTTATAGGCATGTGACCACAAGTTAAATACGATGGACGTAGGTTTAATGTCAACGTATTGACACTCTCTAGAGGTCACACCTTTCGAGGGGACTGAGTTTGTTTACTTAATAGTTAATCTTTATTAGGGGGGCTGGACTACAAGAGCCACACCTGTAAGGTAACTAGGTATATTTCCAGATGAACAACTCCCTCCCCCTTTTACTTGTTTAGTTCATCACATTGAGTTCATTGATTGACAGGTGACCCCAAGTCAGATACGATGGACGTAAGCGCTCTCTAGAGGTCACACGAGAGAACTATGTTTGTTTACTTAGTAGTTAATCTTAGTGGTGGGGGGGGGGGGGGTCTGGACTTCAAGCCAAACATCTACACGGGTATCCGGACAAAGAGTTTGCTTATTTGGAGAAAAATCTTAATCATGTGGTTAGGCTAGTGTGCCGAGTTACTTGAACATAAATCTCAATTAGTAAGCTGGACTAAAGATCACACGCACCTAAACGAGTGCCCTTTAGCTACACAGAACACAAACTGCGAGATTATATAGCCCAGTAAGCCAGTAACTAATTATTTTGTAGAAGACACGACCAGGGCAATCTTGAAATGGAGAGCTAAACACCCCCCCCTACTCTTTCTTTTATTTCTTTGGTCCTTGACACCCAATTTATTTATAGACATTGACCATTTTTTAAACCAGAATGAAAAAACACAACGTGCTAACAAAGGATATTACACTGTCAATAAATATTAAGGTTAAATAATATTTCTAACGTGTTAACTTGAATATTACTCCAGCAGTTAAGTGTCTTGATTTGATAACAATATTCTTAATAATTTGTGACAGTCAATTAACTCCTTGTTATTACTAATTTTTTTTTACTTAAGATGCGTACTTAGCCACTGTGTATCAGGCTAGGACGACTTTTACACACCTGACATCCATAGACTTACTATCGTTCCCTTTTGTAACAGTTACTGAAACCACGAATAAAATCAGTAATAAGTAATAATTAAGGAAGATGTTTCTAACATACGTTCTTTGTATTGAATGTTTCTTGAGTACGTTCTTTGTTTAATAAAATAAAACAAAGATGTGCATGTTGGCGTGTGTGTATTTTGTTGCCTTGTATTAAAATCTTTAGATAGAAAGCTAATTTCATTGTTTCATTCTTTTGACTTAATAAATAACGAAAACCTTACAGTAAATTTTTAAATCGCATAAAATAAATTGAATAATAGTTAGATCTAGCAAACAAAGAAACAATATGCTGGAGCGTAAAAAAAAAAACAACCCTTGACCTCTGTAACTAGTGGACGGGTATAATTTATTTATATGCTTGACTGACCATGCCAATGTGTTATCTTTTTTGAATGACACCCAACTCTAATGCGTGCATATGCTCAAGGAAAAAATAAAGCTTGATGGTTACACAAACAACAATACACTACACTACGACTACATGTGTAGGCTTACTAGGTATATCTGACCAGGTTGTTGGTCTGAAATTCATGAACACATACATCTGACCACTATACAAGGCAGATTGCACTTTACTTGTGAGATTTACATTAGTATCTAGTTAAATATAAGATTGCACTTTACTTGTGAGATTTACATTAGTATCTAGTTAAATATATACTAACATATTTTACATTGACCTTCCTACACACATCCTTTACAGTTGGTCACACTCATGCTATACAGATTTTTAGAAATACTGTTAAGCTTGAATAAATCAATCAGTAACAGAGTTTAAAACAATAAGGTATATAAAAGGAAAAAAAAACAAAAAAAAACTAACCAATATAGGTATGTTATTTAACAGTTTCGTAAAATGTTCAGCAACACAAGCTATTAACAAGACACTTAAGTATCCGGCTCGGCTCCGGCCGAATGTCAAATTTTACTATCCGGTCAGATCCGGCACCGGCCGGTTATCAAAAAGTACTATCCGGTGCACCCCTAACACATCTAAAGGTACAACGTACACACACAGACAAACTCAAATACACATACCTAACCACACACACACATTCTGACCTATATATTAAAATCTATACACACGAACCCACTCAAGCACACGTACACAGCACATACAAACACACACAGGTTCATATAAAGGTACAACATACACACCCAGACAAATACAAATCGAAATTGAACCATAACATGCAAACATACATCTACACACACTTTGAATCAATTATACCGGCTTGCGGCCCAGAGTTATAGATCCCCTAACGATACGTGTATAATTCCTAACTGCATTGTTTCTTTCGACCATAGCCAGGACCTTCAAAGATTCAAACTACTGGCCGGCTGTTACTAACAGCTCACTTTAATGGTCACTTTAACAACCAGACAGGGATAAAATGCTCACTTTATCCTTCTGTCCTGTATATAAGACCTAGATCTATATATCTACCAGCCTTAGTTATCTATTAGCGCAATAAATGTGTGATTGACTCGTCCTGAAGGTGTCGCCACCAGCTTAGAATAGAGTCACGTGACCAGCACGAGCGAGTCTAACGGATTTTTGCGGAAAGGTGACATCGCCTGCCAAGAAGCACAAAACGGTAAATTTATGGCAATTAGAAAAATAGAACATATGTTGCTCAACACTGGAAGACGGCCATTTTTGTTTTAGACATGCGGGAGTAAAGCTAAATGGGCGTGCGTGGGTGATAGGGAAGTAAATGAAAACTAGCATATATTTTTTTGACTTTCTGAATGGCAGTAAGGGAGACTACTTAAACTGTAGTTTTATGTGAAGATCGGATATAAAAAAAAATCAATTTGTGGCCAATGGCATAAATTGTAAGCTAATAACATAAATTAACAAATAAATTAATTAGCTGCGGTGTCAAGGTCAAGTCTGCTTTGCTTTGAAAAAAGCAAAGGTTAACTTATATGACCGAAACAAAAAGCGTTGTTGTTTTTTATCACCTTACAAAATTGTTTATACAGCAACGAGGTATATTGGTATTTTAGATAGTTTCCACAGTAACCCAATCTCAAAGCATAGGTTTACCTATTTTTGTGTATATTTTCTTTTTTTCTTCTAATAGTGTAAGATATTGGTATTGGGATATCCATGACGATTGCGTTTTTTTTTTATTTTGACAATATAGTTAACTGGGCTAGTAAGGAGGCGCGATTGCTGATCGGGTCGAGGGTTCGAATACTGGTGAAGACTTGGATTTTTAATTTCGAGATCTTTGGGCGCCTCTGAGTCTACCCAGCTCTAATGGGTACCTGACATAAGTTTGGGAAAAGAAAAGGCGGTTGGTCGTTGTGCTTGTCACATGACACCCTCGTTAACCGTGACCTTTACATCAACTGCCCTATAAATCGCAAGGTCTGAACGGGGGACTTCGCTTTTTGTCTTACTAACTGGAGAGATGTCATGGGGAAATGTACTAGACAGCCTGTTGAAAGATGCGTTGACTGATTAATCTCTAGTCTCTTAAGTAGTTTATAGACTATATCCTTTTGTCTGGATTCGTTAATTAATAGATAACAGATTAACAGTACATGGCCAGTAATGTGGGCTTGCGTTGCAGGAAAAAAAATTACCTTCATTTCAGACTGGAAGTTTAACAAATGTGCGTCTCAGACCAAGTCAGACACAACCTCGAGCCTCAATGCTTTTACAGAGCTTATATCAACTCTGTAGGTCAGTTAATGTAAAGGTCATCTGTTTCTTTAGATCGCAAGGTCTGAAAGGGGAACTTTACTATATCAACTCATTGTCTGCGTGGATTTTTTTATACCTTTTTAAATTTTTCTCCCACTTCCCATTCTCGGATCAATTTTAGATTTTAACACATTATTCATAGTGGAAGACAATACGTGGACGAATGAAAATATCAATTTGTGGTAATTAATTAATTTTGTTTCATATCGAAAAAGGGAAATAAACAGTATTGATATACATGACAGTGATTGTGCAATGCTTCCCCTTAAATAAGCTTTGTTGTATTTTGTAATGTTTTTTTTAATTTTTTTATTTGGTTTGGGACTTTGTGGTTTTTAGATTTTAGTTTCCTAAATATTGCGCATCAGTCACTTAACTAAACAAAATAACTGAACCAAAAGCTGATGTTCCTGTCTTGTGCACTGTGTTGTATTTTATGTACTAATAACAAAATGAGTTAAAGACATTAACTCATATTATCAAGGAGGCGAGATTGCTGATCGGGTCCTGGATTCGAATCCTGGTGAAGACTGAGATTTTAAATTTCGTAATCTTTGGGCGCACCCAGATCAAACGGGTACCTGATATTAGTTTGGAAAAAGTAGAGTTGTGGTTAATCGTTGTGCTGGCCACACGGCACCATCATGATCGTAGGCCACAAAAAACAGGTGACCTTTACGTCATCTGCCTTTAGGTCAAAAGGCCTGAAAGTGGAACTTAACTTTACTTTTTACTTTATAATTTTACTTTATAATTTTACTTTTTAATTTTACTTTTTACTTTTTACTTTTTACTTTTTACTTTTTACTTTTTACTTTTTACTTTTTACTTTTTACTTTTTACTTTTTACTTTTTACTTTTTACTTTTTACTTTTACTTTTTACTTTTACTTTTTACGTTTACTTTTTACTTTTACTTTTTACTTTTACTTTTTACTTTTACTTTTTACTTTTACTTTTTACTTTTACTTTTTACTTTTACTTTTTACTTTTACTTTTTACTTTTACTTTTTACTTTTACTTTTTACTTTTACTTTTTACTTTTACTTTTTACTTTTACTTTTTACTTTTTACATTTACTTTTTACTTTTACTTTTTACTTTTACTTTTTACTTTTACTTTTTACTTTTACTTTTTACTTTTACTTTTTACTTTTACTTTTTACTTTTACTTTTTACTTTTACTTTTTACTTTTACTTTTTACTTTTACTTTTTACTTTTACTTTTTACTTTTTACATTTACTTTTTACTTTTACTTTTTACTTTTACTTTTTACTTTTACTTTTTACTTTTACTTTTTACTTTTACTTTTTACTTTTACTTTTTACTTTTACTTTTTACTTTTACTTTTTACTTTTACTTTTTACTTTTACTTTTTACTTTTACTTTTTACTTTTACTTTTTACTTTTACTTTTTACTTTTACTTTTTACTTTTACTTTTTACTTTTACTTTTTACTTTTACTTTTTACTTTTACTTTTTACTTTTACTTTTTACTTTTTACTTTTTACTTTTTACTTTTACTTTTTACTTTTACTTTTTACTTTTACTTTTTACTTTTACTTTTTACTTTTACTTTTACTTTTACTTTTTACTTTTACTTTTTACTTTTACTTTTTACTTTTACTTTTTACTTTTACTTTTTACTTTTACTTTTTACTTTTACTTTTTACTTTTACTTTTTACTTTTACTTTTTACTTTTACTTTTTACTTTTACTTTTTACTTTTACTTTTTACTTTTACTTTTTACTTTTACTTTTTACTTTTACTTTTTACTTTTACTTTTTACTTTTTACATTTACTTTTTACTTTTACTTTTTACTTTTACTTTTTACTTTTACTTTTTACTTTTACTTTTTACTTTTACTTTTTACTTTTACTTTTTACTTTTACTTTTTACTTTTTACATTTACTTTTTACTTTTACTTTTTACTTTTTACATTTACTTTTTACTTTTACTTTTTACTTTTACTTTTACTTTTTACTTTTACTTTTTACTTTTACTTTTTACTTTTACTTTTTACTTTTACTTTTTACTTTTACTTTTTACTTTTACTTTTTACTTTTTACATTTACTTTTTACTTTTACTTTTTACTTTTACTTTTTACTTTTACTTTTTACTTTTACTTTTTACTTTTACTTTTTACTTTTACTTTTTACTTTTACTTTTTACTTTTACTTTTTACTTTTACTTTTTACTTTTACTTTTTACTTTTACTTTTTACTTTTACTTTTTACTTTTACTTTTTACTTTTACTTTTTACTTTTACTTTTTACTTTTACTTTTTACTTTTACTTTTTACTTTTACTTTTACTTTTTACTTTTACTTTTTACTTTTACTTTTTACTTTTTACTTTTACTTTTTACTTTTACTTTTTACTTTTACTTTTTACTTTTACTTTTTACTTTTACTTTTTACTTTTACTTTTTACTTTTACTTTTTACTTTTACTTTTTACTTTTACTTTTTACTTTTTACTTTTTACTTTTTACTTTTTACTTTTTACTTTTTACTTTTTACTTTTTACTTTTACTTTTTACTTTTACTTTTTACTTTTACTTTTTACTTTTACTTTTTACTTTTACTTTTTACTTTTACTTTTTACTTTTACTTTTTACTTTTTACTTTTTACTTTTACTTTTTACTTTTACTTTTTACTTTTTACTTTTACTTTTTACTTTTACTTTTTACTTTTACTTTTTACTTTTACTTTTTACTTTTACTTTTTACTTTTACTTTTTACTTTTACTTTTTACTTTTACTTTTTACTTTTACTTTTTACTTTTACTTTTTACTTTTACTTTTTACTTTTACTTTTTACTTTTACTTTTTACTTTTACTTTTTACTTTTACTTTTTACTTTTACTTTTTACTTTTACTTTTTACTTTTACTTTTTACTTTTACTTTTTACTTTTACTTTTTACTTTTACTTTTTACTTTTACTTTTTACTTTTACTTTTTACTTTTACTTTTTACTTTTACTTTTTACTTTTACTTTTTACTTTTACTTTTTACTTTTTACTTTTACTTTTTACTTTTACTTTTTACTTTTACTTTTTACTTTTACTTTTTACTTTTACTTTTTACTTTTACTTTTTACTTTTACTTTTTACTTTTACTTTTTACTTTTTACATTTACTTTTTACATTTACTTTTTACATTTACTTTTTACATTTACTTTTTACTTTTACTTTTTACTTTTTACTTTTTACATTTACTTTTTACTTTTACTTTTTACTTTTACTTTTTACTTTTTACTTTTTAATTTTACTTTTTAATTTTACTTTTTACTTTTACTTTTTACTTTTACTTTTTACTTTTACTTTTTACTTTTACTTTTTACTTTTACTTTTTACTTTTACTTTTTACTTTTACTTCTTACTTTTACTTTTTACTTTTACTTTTTACTTTTACTTTTTACTTTTACTTTTTACTTTTACTTTTTACTTTTACTTTTTACTTTTACTTTTTACTTTTACTTTGTACTTTTACTTTGTACTTTTACTTTTTACTTTTACTTTTTACTTTTACTTTGTACTTTTACTTTGTTCTTTTACTTTGTTCTTTTACTTTTACTTTACTTTTTACTTTTTACTTTTTACTTTTACTTTTACCTTTTTACTTTTACCTTTTTACTTTTACCTTTTTACTTTTACCTTTTTACTTTTACCTTTTTACTTTTACCTTTTTACTTTTACCTTTTTACTTTTACCTTTTTACTTTTACCTTTTTACTTTTACCTTTTTACTTTTACCTTTTTACTTTTACCTTTTTACTTTTACCTTTTCACTTTTACCTTTTTACTTTTACCTTTTTACTTTTACCTTTTTACTTTTACCTTTTTTTTACTTTTTTTACTTTTTTTACTTTTTACTTTTTACTTTTAATTTTACTTTTTACTTTTTACTTTTTACTTTTTACTTTTTACTTTTTACTTTTTACTTTTTACTTTTTACTTTTTACTTTTTACTTTTTACTTTTTACTTTTGGCTATTAAAATCCACCATCATGACAATCAAAATAGATCTATTGCAGTATAGAATGTAATTAGTTGATTCGAGAATCTTATTTGGTGATTATTTGTAGTAAGGGGCGTATTTCTCCCAGTCAAATCATGCGTATAAGCCAGGAGCTGTTGAATTAGTTCTGTAACTTATTATTTACTAATATTCATTCTCTAGCGCTGCAAAGGTCAAGCTTCGTTAAACCAAATTAATTGTTATACGATCCTTGGGCGCCTCCAAGTCCAATGAGGATTTTTTACAGCTGTATAACGTTCTGTGGCAGGTCATGATAATCTTCTTACAGATGTCTAGAGCAAGTCCATTTGTTATAGAAGTCCTAAACAGTGACCTGCAGCAATCCCATCCTGAAAGTCATTCTCTATGGGCAACTCGCGTCTGGCTTAAGAGAAACCTGTCGCCCCCATCTCCTTTGCATGCATGTAATAAAACGGGACCTCAAACCAGTGAACATCGATCCATTGGAAAGACATAGATCTAAACCGCACTTGATGGAGAGAGACAGTGACCAAGAAAGCTATGGACAGCGAGGAAATATGGGCCTCAGCTCTGAAAGAAAACCGAAAAATGACCGGCTCTTCTACCACCAAAGCGAAAGCCATCTTAACCTGCGATATTTGAGGACGGGAGTGTCTCTCCGAAATAGGGTTTCACAGCCACATGAAAAAGTGTTCGAGATGAACCATAGTCACTCTACCACTGAAGGAGGCCACAACATCAGTTAGTTTTGATCGGTCATGCAACTATATGTGTGGTTGACTTAGACATATAAATCTGTGCGATAGAAATAAGACCATGACTAAGACTGTTTTATAGATCCTTATGGAAATTTGTTGTGATTACAAGGACTCTTTTCTCATTTAAAGTCAACACAACAGAAACATACACATAGACATAATAGACATAATATAATGAGTCCATTCAGTGACTACACACAAATATTGTTACCAATTGTTTTTGTTTAGCTATTTGCTTTCTCAATGCGTTATAATCTTATCACTAGTCTGGACCAGTTGTGAAAGGGAAAGGTAAGGGGGTATGGTATATTGGTGAATGTTTACATTATCGGTTTTTTTTATAGGCATAAAAAAACTTTTACTCAGGGCTCGAGATTCCTCAAGAGAACTAATTCAACTTACACCACCACATGTCCCTTGTTCAAGAAACCAAACAAAATAATTAATTACCAATACTTAATTAACTAATTGGTTAATTTTTTTATTGATTCTTGTGTTGTCAGGTAAAAGAAATAATTATGCGAAATTTCAGCTTAATCCGAGATTGGGAAAGGGGGGGGGGGGGGGGAAACAACGTGTACAAACCTTTTACCAGACAGACAGACAGAGTGAGTTTCTATAAGCTTTGTACAAAAAATCCGCAATCTTTCTATCTTAGTCTGCCCCGTAGACCGGAAAGTCGGAGAATGGGAAGCTACTTTCTGTTGCTTACTATTAAAGAGGAAAAAGGGAGATAAGTGTTAGACACAAACTAGAGCAGTGAGCATGCATTTAGTCATGCATATTAACCAATGACTTAAATTCTGCCAAGTCACTGGTTTTTCTGGCTAGCTCAGTTAGTTAGCCCAGTATAATATAAGATTGGTTGAATGGAGAACCTCCTGTGGTGTATCATTATTATTATTATGGAGAAACAGACTTATGCTTACTACTATCAATAATAAATTAAACTTCGTTACATCTTAGCTGTTTTTTTTTTTTTTTTTTTCTTCTTTTCTTTTCTTTTCTTTTCTTTTCTTTCAAAAGTTGGTTATAAACCTTCTGGAAGTGTCTAGTCTCTTTTAGTCTTATTTTATTTCTAATTTGGAGTTCCGTACATCGCATAGTGTTTACCTAACCACCCCCCCCCCCCCCCGAAGTGATCGTTTTCTATGTATCGGGTGATAGAGACAGCAGAAGATGATGCTTAATAGTGACAGTTAAGGCCTGCTTCCTTTGTTTTTTTTTTCATTATAGCTTAGCTCATCGTCAGCACAATAATACTGTTTGCACTAATTATAAAACTAATTACAAAAGTACCTTCTTAAGGCTTAATCAAAGACAAGTGGCGCGGTGGTCGAGTGATAAAACGCTTGATATCTGAACCGAGGGGTCCCTGGTTCGAATCCTTTTAATTTCGGAATCTTAAGGGCGCCTCTGAGGCCACCCAGCCCATGGCATCTTTTAGGGGTAAGGTAAATGTGGATGGTCGTTGTGTCGTCCACATGACACTCTCATTAACCGTGGGCCACAAAAAACAGATGACGTTTGCATCAGTGTCCTATAAATTGTAAGATCTGAAAGGGTACATAACTTTTGCTTTACCCTCTTCAGACATAATCAGTAGGAGTGCGAGAGCTTGATCTCTATTCTTAGACCACCTAAAACTCCGTAATTCGCCTGCTCCCCCACCCCCCACCCCCAGCCTAACAATGTACCCTGCACCGCTTGCCGACTCGTCGCATGAAAATTGGTCTCTTTGTGTTTGTCATTTATCACGAGATTTTTTGGTGTTTGCATGTGGGCTCTTCGATCAGGGCAACAGGGTGATCCCAGTTACCTTCTGACATATCCGTCACACCGCGTGGGAGTTCGCCGGATCCCCTCTCCTGCCCCAGCCCCCTTTTACCTTTATTCATCTAGTGAAATTTCACTTTTAGGAAAAAAAAAATATTCTCGCTACCAGTGTTAAAAGACAAGTCTCAGGGACTCCATGACTTAGTAACTGGGGTCATAGAAATAATTACTGGTATATGCTGGAGTTAAACACAATAAAAATCTGTTTCTTTCGATTTCTTTGGGACTTATCTTCTTATCTTATATAATACAGATGTGACTTCAAAAAAGAAGATGATTAAGTTTTACGCGTCATGCATTTAGTCATGCATATTAACCAATGACTTAAATTCTGCCAAGTCACGGGTTTTCCTCAGGCTAGCTCAGGCAACCCATTCCATGCTCTAATAGCACTAGGGAAGAAGGAGTATTTGTACAAATTTGTCTTAGCATATTGGTTTCTTGTATTGCCTTTATCTTTGTGTCTTTCAGAGTATTTTATTAAATTTTGTATTTGAAGATTATGGTTCAGTGTTTATGTATAGTTGCTACTTTACTCTTGAGTCTTCTGTCCTGAAGGCTTTCTAAATTTAGTGATTTCACTAAAGGTGTTACTCTAGTCAAATGTGAATATTCTTTTGTTATGAATCTCACTGCTCTAGTTTGTGTCTAACACTTATCTCCCTTTTTCCTCTTTAATAGTAAGCAAAAAAAAGTAGCTTCCCATTCTCCGACTTTCCGGTCTACGGGGCAGACGATGTTAAGATCCTCTGTTTCTGTGGCCAACGGTTAACGAGGGTATCATGTGGCCATCACAACGACCAGCTGCTTTTACTTTCCCCAAAACTACTGTCAGGTACCCATTACAGCTGTCTGGACCTAGTTCTCGAAATATCCTAGTTTTCATCTGGGACTCTCCGTTTAGGAAGCCAAGAGCTTAACCACTCAGCCACCGTGCCTCATTCTTCTTTATATAATTTACAAATCAATATTACTCTATTTTTCTTAGCAGAATCCTTCAATCCACAAATTTTTTACAAACAATTTAAATAGTAAATGCATTCTTTATGTATCGAAGAAATCCCATAAATACTATCATATCTTTATCATATTCTTGGAAAAAAATTTCTTTGGACCTATAATTTATTAATACGTATAACTGTGTATTTTATTATTTAAAATCATTCTTATTGAACTATTTGTACAAAAGTTCCCCTCTTAGACTCTGCGGTCTATAGGGCAGATGATGTTAAGGTCATCTGTTTCTGTGGCCCACGGTTAACAAGGATGCCATGTGGCCAGAATAACGACCAACCACCTCTACTTTCCCCCAACTAGTTTCATCTATTCATTAGAGCTAGGTGGACTAAGAGGCGCCCAAAGATCCCGAAATTTAAAAATCCCTTTTGTAAAAGAACCAAAAAATAATTAATTTTCCTGTGTGTTTAATTATGAGGAGACCGCCATGCTTATGGAAGATATGCAGTAATCATTTTTGAAGTATTAACTCTTTCAGACCTTATGGTCTACGGGACAGATGCTCTGTTTCTGTGGCCCACAGTTAACGAGGGTATCGTGTGGCCAGCACAACGACCAACCGTCTTTACTCTTCGTCAACTAATGTCGGAAACCCATTAGAATAGGAGTGGACTTTGGGGCACCCTAAAAAATTCCAAAATTCAAAATCCCGATCTACACTAGAATTCGAACTCGATAACTAAAGGTTGGAAAGTCAAGCGCTCTATCGCTCAGCCACCACCTCTCCATCCATCATTTTAACAACATGAAATTAATATATTAGTCTTTAAAAACATACTTTGAAATTTCTGTAATTATTATTTTTTTATTATTTCTGTTTATATACATTTTTAAAAACGCCTCTTGTTTCAAATGAAAGGTTTCAATCTCAATACATTGCCCAGATAATCAATAACAAATAGCAGTAGGCCTAACAATAAATATGGCTGTGGTGTAGATTAAATATCAAACCAGTGGACGCCAAAAAAAAAAAAAAAGAATCATTTCTCATGTTGGGACGATTAGGAACAGGTGGTGGGGAGGGGTGGGGGGGGTGGGGGTCTACAAACACATACAGGTACATCAAAAGCAGGGCCAGCTCTACACGGTAACCAGGGCCGCGTCAAAGAAGACCAGGGCTGATATCAACAGTCCGTATTGAGGTTTCGTCCGCGGGGGAGCGGTACCCGGTTGACAAGGATATTACACGAGTTGATTGACTTTAAGCTTGATATGATTAGAATGGCTCGTGAATAGATCGCAGCTGTACTGGGCGTGGCGCTGTGCTAAGGGTAGGGGGGGGGTGGGGAGGGAAGTATCCGTCCAGGAAGGCTGTTATCAATTTCAGCTAAAGGCGGCCCTGCGTTCAGATGTTTGGGGGGGGGGGGGGGAGGAAAAATGGACACGTTGAAAATTAAAAGTGAATACGCGTTGTTATTGTTGCGGTTGATCTCCAGTCGATTTATTTCAACTGTAAAACAAAACTTAAATGATAGTCCTAATAGCAGCGCACCCAATGAGCTGCACTGAGACCATTTGTTATAAAGAGCCTCAACACAGCCCTACAGCGTCACAACCTGTGGGCAGTTTATACCAATAGCTCGTTGCCACGTCGCACAGGCCTGTGACGTTTTTAAGTTTTTAAGCAGGCTATGGTGGTGAACTTTGAACTTATCTAATCCCTTTGATAAATCATCAATTAATTCTATAATTTGAGTTTCACAGGAACTTTATTTCTGTTGGTATGGAGTGAGAAAATTATGTTTATCTAAAAAGTAGTTGGAACACTGGTGCAAGCTCGTGGTTTAATGGACCTCATTCCCCATTCGTAAACAAACAACATTTAGCCATTGATTCTCTATCTCTCCTATACAAATTACGATCTAATTTTAATTTTTTCTTCGTTGTTTTTATCAATATTATCACGTGACTAAATGTTGTTTGTTTATGGTTGGTGAATGAGGCCCATTCCTTGAGCAATCTAGCTGGAATACCACCATGTCCAGATGTTTTATTTGGTTTTTAGGTCTGCTGGTTATCTTTGGTTCCCTTTTTTGTTGTAAATTTTTTCATCATCTATTTCTTCTACTCTTTTGAATGACGTCTGTCTTTAGTTTTGTTGTTGTTGCTGTGGTTGATGTTGTTGTTGCTGTGGTTGTTGCTGCTGTTGTTGTTGTTGCTGTTACTGTGGTTGTTGTTGTTGATGCTGCTGTTGTTGTTGTTGTTGCTGTTGCTGTTGCTGTTGCTGTTGCTGTGGCTGTTGTTGCTGTGGCTGTTGTTGCTGTGGTTGTTGTTGCTGTGGCTGTTGTTGCTGTGGTTGTTGTTGCTGTTGTGGTTGTTGTTGTGTCAGACTTGAAGCCTTATTAAATTAAATTTAATTTAAGTCATTTATTAATTCATTTATTTATTTGGGTTAACATTTGTTTGTTTTTTATACCTTCACCTATCCATTAATCTGATGGACCGTTGGGGCACCATGCAAGATTCGTCGACCATCTTTCTCCATTCCTACTTTTACCATAGTTAGAAGCTCTTTCAATGTCAGGCCCGTTTATTCTTTTATGTTGTACTCCCATCGCTATCTCTGTCTGAAACGGGGGGGGGGGGGGAGGGGTTACTTTCTTAATATAAAGGATTTTATTGATACTAAAAGAATATGATTGTTTGGTATCTCTGAAATACTTAAGCTTACTTTAAGCCAAATCACGAAGCATTTGCATAGATCGCTGTTGTATCATTTTGAAACCTTTAATAATTACATACATTAACATCTCCACAGAAAGTGACAGAATACATACAAAATTGTACACAAGTTGCGACATTGTTATAGGCTACTGGTAGATCTAGGTCTATATTATGACAGTGGTGGAGCTTAAACTATTAGTGATGGCTTTGTTAGTGTTACTTCTTCTACAAGCTACCTTCTAGGTCATGAAACGAATGTTTACTACCACATCTAGACACTAATTCTAGATCTATCGATGAAGTTTGCACTATTCAATCAGTTTCAAAGCTGAAATTAAGAAGATTGTTTTGCACAATGTTTCAAGCATGGATTTACATAAACTGTATGTAAAATAATTTGCTAGATTTTTTATTATTTTTTATTCAGTACTGGAGAGATGACCTTGCCAACAACACGTAATACACTAACATAAGTTTACGGTTTACACAACAGTTCACCTTAAAATTGTTCATAAGCTATCCAGACTTGACAATCACTGGGTTGTCCATTGTCTTTTGCTGTAGACAAATAAAGTTTTTGGGATTCTTTTGGATGGATCTGTCATTGTTTCCTATGGAAGCCCAAAGATTCTAAGAAATATAAATGGTTATTCAGTACTGAAAAGATTACCTTGCCAACAACACATACGACTCTACCGTAAGTTTACGGTTTACACAGTTCACGTTAAAATTGTTTATAAAGTGTCCAAACTTCACGATTTAGACATAGAGCTTGATTAAAGTTCTTTCGGTTTCTATAGAAGAAATAATATAAAGTCTACTTTATTAAATGAAATATGTCTCAAGAAATGGTAAATAATTTTTGAATAACTTTGCCACTCTACCTTGCACAGGCCCCAAGTGTGCGAAACAGCGCTATATTTATCATCATTATTTATCGTCAGAAAAAGTACCGGGAAAGAATACATATTTTGTTTTATAATAAATTTTATAAAAAATTAAAATATAATATAATTATTGTTCACGCCCCGGGCCCCGCGTACTGCTATGGCCGTCAACGCAACTCGTAAGAAGCGCCATGGATGTAAATTAAATTAAAAAAAATATTTTAACCCCGAAATTGGTTGTCATTAAGACTTCAAAACGTTATGCGTGTATAAGAAAGCAATCATGATTGTGAAACATGACATTTTAATCCGATAGCAAACATCTCGCTACTTTCAACCTTAAGTCAACATGCCATTGAGATTTCTATTCATAGCTAACTCCTCTGACATTGTCTTTTGTAACCTCTATTTGTAAAAAAAAATGTCACAATGTGAACTACAAACGTTACAGCCTGTTGTCTGGTATTCTTCTAATACAAAAGTATATACGCTGTTGTTACAATATCAACAGGTCACTATAAGACTATATAACGCAAAGGTATCAGATCGTGGAGAGGGCCATGTTGTTCATTTAAATTTATTACTATTTACATGAAAGAATGGCTTCATGGATTTACTGTTGAAAAGACTAATTGCAGAGACCTAGTGACTGCTTAGACCTACTATAGGAATAGACCTACTAACTGCATAGACCTAATAAACGGATAAATCTAGAAATCGCATAAGTAAAAGTAAAGTTCCCCTTACAGACCTTGTGATCTTTAGGGTAGATGATGTAAAAGTCGTCTGTTTGTATGGGCACGGTTAACGAGGGTGACATGTAGCCAGCACAACGACCAATCGCCTTTACTAATGTTAGGTAACCATAAGAGCTGAATAGAGTCAGAGGCGCCCAGAGATCCCGAAATCCCAGTCTCCACCAGGATTCGAACTTGGGACCCACGGTTCAGAAGCCAAGCGCTTCTCCGCTCAGCTATCGCGCCTCGCAACAATTGCATAGACCTACTGACTGCATCGACCTACTGATATGTTCTACTAACTCCACGAACTATGTCAAGGTCATTGGCAGCAATTTATTTCTGTGCACGTAAGTTTAACACTGCATTGTATTGAAAAAGTTGTTATGGAGAATTTTAAGGTCATCTTTTGTATATTTAACACTGCGTTAAAAGTCAAATTATTATCTTAATAATCTCGTAAATAAAGGGAAATAACTATATGCTAAATGAACTTTTTATTCATACCTACCAAACCCACCATGTTATTTATCGCTTACCGCACCCACACTATCGCTTTCAACTTAAGATCAGTAAACACCTCTGGACGCATTCACTTTCACGTGTGACCTGTTAACAAGGCTTGAGACTCTCCCCCCCCCCCCTCTCCCTTACGAAAGCTTGCACTTGAGAAAGTTGTGACTCTAACCGAACTGAAACCACCTGGTAAAGAAGATAGCTTACGCGAGATTGTCGTCACGGGGGACGCAACTCTCGATCGCTGATAGATATCTTTAAAAGCTTCAATTAAAAACACCTTAGGAAACTCGAGGAAAGCGAGTGTTGGTGGAGGAGGGAAGCACTTTGGGAAAA
Source organism: Biomphalaria pfeifferi (assembly GCA_030265305.1). Lineage (NCBI taxonomy): Eukaryota > Metazoa > Mollusca > Gastropoda > Planorbidae > Biomphalaria > Biomphalaria pfeifferi. Next base: position 806,479 of record JASAOG010000243.1, read on the forward strand.
TATACGTATACTTTCAGCACTCCTAACTACTGGATAGATACTTTTATCCCAGCATGCCTTCGTGTTTGAAGTAGCGAAGTTTACTACAAAACTGCAAGGGTACTTTATGGCGCTCCTGAAGAGAGAGGGTAACAAAACTTTGGTACTTAGACAACGACAAGCAGCATGGCGTTCCAGTTGAGGCATTTTTTGTTGTTGTTTTTTTAGAAAATTAACTCATACAAACTTTATTTACGCTTTTTCTGTTTGTAAAATGTTGTCCATGTTTAGGATGTCTATTCAGAGTGGAAGATAGTCTACTTCTTAGTGCGAACTTCCCACAGGACGACAGGGAAAGGCAGCAGGCAGGGTTTGAACCCGGGACCTTAGAAACGACCGAACGATAGTTCAGCGCGCATACTGCACGACTTGAAATACATACATCCAACCATTTTTTTTTGCCAAGGAGGTGTCGCAAAGAGAATTAGCAGACGTTTTGTTGCTGGTTGTGAGAACTAATGAAAAATAAGTGATGTATTAGAAAAAATAAGTGATGTATTAGACACCTAGACATCAGACACACCAGACACCTACACATCAGACAAATTCACACCAGACACCTACACACCAGACACCTACATAAATAGACACATAAACATCAGATTCCTACACATGAGACACATCAGACAGCTACACACCAGACACAGACACATCAGACACATACATACCAGACAATCAGACACCTACATATCAGACACCTACACACCAGACACCTACACTCAACTTTTTATGACTATCTTCATCAACTCTAACAAGCTAAAATTTACCCCACTATTTCATTATCCTTATTTCATAGATCTAACAGTCTAACACTTTATAGTGTAAAGTACTGTAAAGTATCTCTGTGTGTATGAGCGTGTATGTTTAATTAACCTTTGAGACCTTTATTATAGTATACTCAGGGCAAACACAAGTAAAAAACAACTTTTCCTTTATTCCACGTCAGACCTTTATCCGAGATTTAAAAAAATAATTAAAAATGGACATCATATTTTCCAATTGTCTCCGCATAGCCCATAATTCCATATTCTCATTAACTCTAGGAAATAGATTCTTTTCCTACCAGACTTGTTATTACATAGATATTATAAAGATGGATGGACGCTGACTTTCCGATGAGTTCCCAGGTCTTTCGGACAATCATTACGTACGTTACTGAGAGGGTCACTAGGTCACACAAGTCAACAATAAATGATGTCATAAAATCTGTCCACCTAGCCAGTGGACTAATCAATGAATAAGAAGACAAAGCTCATTGCGTCATTTAGTTGATTATACAGAAATTATTTTCATTGATTACTAATGAAAGTTCTCGACTTCTCCGAATCTATAATTGCAAGCGTTGTCTAATACAGTGTTTCCCAAACTGTGTTTCGCGGAACCATAGTGTCCCGCGAGGCCTGAATAGGTGTTCCACGAATTAATGGAAAAATCAACTAGATCTATTAGGCCTCCAAGTGAATTAATCTCTCTAAGTAATAAGCAAAGTGTTCCTCTAAGTACTAAGATTGTACCAGGTGATCCGTTAAGGAACCAATTAGGGAAACACTGGACTTGTACATTATGTTCAGTTACTGTTTCTGATGGATTACTATAGCCGCGTAGCGTAATGACTTCCCACCCATTTGTGGAGTGTATACCATTTAGTATTAGCCAAAGCCCATAGGGGCTAAGTTATGAATACAAGAGACATGAAAGTATACACTATAGAATCTCTCTATATATTATATTATGTCACTAGAGATGGGCTGCAAAAGAATTCTTTGAGGCGAAGTGATAAATTGGTTGTTTAAATATATAAATAAATAAAGTAATAAAATTAAAGCTTCAATTAACAACTAATATAAATCAATTACCCAAACGAGTAGAATCTTAAAATTGAAACATTAAATTGCATCAAAAAGATTGTAGTAACAAGTTATCATGAAGTGTTTGAAGTATAGACACTTTGTGGAAGAGCAGGTTTTATTACAAGTTTTCAAATGCCTGTCAATTTAATCAAAGAGAGTCTACCATTTGTTTGCCGCAAGCTATAAATAGATTAGAACTAGAACTAATTTGGACTATATGCAGTGGCGTAACTAAGGGAGGGGGGGGGGAGAATTTTAAAATCCCCCCGGGCCCCCACCTAGGGGGGGGGGGCCCGAATGGGTGCCCGAAATTTATTGTAAATACATAAATTAATATATTTGATTGACAAATAGTGTCAACGGGTGTCTTTTTTTTTTTCAACATTTATGGATTAAATTTATCACAAAGACTAAACCTAGATCTAGGTCTATCAGTACGTTGACTTTGCTGACATTTTAAAAATATTTTTCCCACAGAGATCAAAGTTTTTTTAAAGTTAGTTTTACATTTTAAACTTTGTTGCCATGAATAAAACTGCATGAAATACAGCGAATTCCAGGTATCTTGTTACCTTTACTAATAATAGATCTAAATGTCGAGTATTTTATGGCTACATTAATTAACCTGGAATCAAAATTTACAGAATCGAGTATAACAGATCCAAAAGTTATTCTTAATAATGCTAGAATAGTCCATTATTCGGGTTTGGCGTCTATAATTTCAGAATTAAACTTCACACTTGAGTTATTACCCCTCTGTTCATCGTTCCTCAATCCAATGGAAACTTTCTTTTTATTTCCATCTAATCCTTTTGCTTTCGCACAAAACATAAACAACAAACAATGACGTAATATCATATAATATTAGCACATCATTCCTTTTGAAGTTAATATCACACCCTTCCTTTTCATGTTCTTAAAGTGATATCTACTATCTGGGCCGCCCTAGCATTTGCGGGGCCCTATGCGAAACGGATCGCGCGGGGCCTAGTCTGGGTAGGGATGAGCATAATGTCAAAATTATTTTGTCTTTAATTAGAAAAAAGGCCTACTTTTGTCTTTGCAATAAATTTTATCAAATGAAAGCTCGCAATGCCACTTTTTATTTATAGGCACCCCAAAATTTCAATTTCGTCTATTCTTCAGGAGATTTGAATAAATTCAAAAAAAATTCAGGACTTTATCGTATATTTTGCCTCTCATGAGATTTCCTGGAGGCCCTGGAAAATCAGGAGGTCACGAAACCGTTATTTTATATACATTATAATGGTTTAATTTAATAATGTACACTTAGAATTAACGCGGGTCCTATGTAAGCGCGCGGCCCACTGCCACCGCATAGGCTGCAGTGGCCTAAGGCCAGCCCTGTCTACTAGGAACTTTAACAATTCGTCCACTTCTGGTTGTCTTGACTGGCACAAGTTCTCTAGACGTTGGTCTATAACTGTCTGTTTCGTTTGTTCCAACAGTTTGCAGTTCATTGTGTCACGTATTACAAATTGAATTCTACTTTTAAATGGCTTGTCTAGGGGAACGTGACAATAGAAAAAGGTAGTTGTGTCACTTATCTTAAGTCTGAATTTAATCAGAGACTTACAATGAATAACAAAAAAAAAAAAATGACACAAGAAATCGGAAGGTAAAATATCAACTTAATGTTTAATCATAATATAACTCAATACAAAATGGAAGGGTTGACCAAAACCCTTTTACAAAAATGGCTTGTAAAAATATTACAATACAAGAGTTTGAAAATATAATTACAAATACAAGCAAGGCCTTAAAAAAAAGAAAAATCTTAACTTACACGATCAATTGGTATACCACGCACAGGTCACGCAATGTCTCCGCTATTCTGTCTCACGGCTGTCTCCGTATGTCTGTCCGTCAACGTTACGCGAGCGGTCTTATATAATCTACCGCGCGTCGATATCTAGTAATTTCTAGAACAGTAAAGTCATCAACACCCAGTTCTAGAACGCTCTTCAAAGAGACAGAAGAAAAGAAAAAAAAAAACACCCTCCTTTCAACCAGAGGTACACACATAGGTCAAGGACCGGTCACTGTCTGTGTGGCTTGACTCACCGTGAAAAATAAAAAAAAAACTTATTACACAAGGGGCAGACAACCTACAGGTCAAGAGAAAAAAATAGTATCTAGGTAACAATGCCTAGATACGTAACAATTGTCTTCATCGGTATCATAGTACTCACAAATGTCTTTATCGAAACTCTTATTCAAAAAGCGTTGATTTTTTTCCGTATGTTTTTCCGTTTGTCTTTATGATGTAAGATCTGGGTGCTGAATATTTTTTTATGACAACTGCTTTCTGCACATGTTTGACCTAGACGAACTCTCCGACAGAATAATCTTTAGGTAGTCTTGCTTTTGCATTTATTTCACTTTGCTTTTCATCTGTCGTTCGTTAAGTAATGTCTCTGCATTTTCAGCTACCGATGGTTTCAATAGTTTGGGATCAGTTGGAATGATTTCCTGAGTCTTCTACTCGTCAGCAGTTGTGATGGTGAATACGGCAGTCCACATATCGGAGTATTTCTATACTCAAGCATAAAGAGATATGGATCTTTCCCACTTTTGTATTCTCTGAATCCTTTTTCTTGCGCACAAAACATAAACAACCAACAATGACGTAATACAATATAATATTAGCACAGAATCTTCTTCATGCAGTGGAAAATTATGAATTTTTGGCCTATCTTGAATTCTGGTTAAAGCTCTTGCGCCAAATTAATATAGTTCAGAAGAAACTACAAAAGTCTTGACTGCATATACGGGAAGCTGCAAAAGAAATTAGTTCCCTTTCATACTTTCTGCAAAATGATGAGAAACTGACAAAAAAACAATCCATCGAAAACGCAAAAGAAGGTAGTGAATACTATGGATTCCCTGTAATCAAAACAACCAGAAGAAAGAAAAGACTTGATGGGAAGTTGAGTTCTAATGTAGGACTGTCAATAGAACTGCAATTCAAACAAGTTGCGACAGAAGTGCTGGACAGATTTCATATGGAGATGAAGAGCAGATTTCAAAGGCTGGAAAGAAAATGGATACCTTTGGGTTTCTTCTTGAACCAAGACACCTGTTAGATGAAGACAAACTGTGCTACTTTTCCTGTTTGTATGATGAAATAAATGGCAAATCGCTTTTTCAATGATGTTATTGATGCACGAGCACTTTTCGTCAACAAACCAGTAATACAACCACCAATAGACATATTGAGGAAGCAGGCTTCATATGGTAATTACGTGTGCTCAAACTTTGCAACCTCCTCCGAATACTGCTAACTCAGGCCACTTCCATTACGTCATGTAATAGATCATTCTCAAAGCTCAAGTTCATCAAAAGCTATCTCAGGAGCACAATGACACAAGAAAGGCTTATCATGGCTTTAATGTCAGTGAAGTCACAAATACAAGAAAGTATCGATGTAGTTGATGTTATAGATGTCTTTGCTGCACAGAATGCACCACGTGAAGCGATATCAATTTAGATTTGTCACTTGTGCATTATTTAACTAATAAATAAAGGTATTATTCATTAAAAGAGTCTTGATTACATTTTGTTAAGTTTACTGATATACTGAACCAATTGGATTTGGAGCGTATATATTTTTTGCGTACATTATCCCATGACAAATGTCGAATGTCAGAATGTAAGGGGGCCCCAAAGAGGTCAATCCCCCCGGGCCCCCAAATCCCTAGTTACGCCCCTGACTATATGATCTATAATCATATGCTCTATAGATCTCTATGCCTGAAAGAGATTATGTCACTATATCTACTAGACTATATGTCTTAATAATTTAATTGTGTTGTAACAACAGTCCGTAGAGCGAAGCGTACCTTTAGCTGTACATAGAAAAGCTTGTTTTAAATTTCACTAGACTATATCGCACTCAGTTTGCTAAGTTCTAAACTTGAGTTCAATCTTCACAACATACAAAATAGAAAAAATACGTAAATAAAACAACAACAAAAAACAAAGCTTATCTAAGGGGAAGAACTCATAGTTACAACAATATTTAACACTAATGAATAATTTATTTTGATTTTTTCGATATGAAACAAAATTGGTAGGAAAATAATTATTGATTCATGCTTTCTTAGGTGCATTAAATAATTGTGTAAAGTTTCCACTTGATCCCAGAATGGGTGTTGGAGAAATAATGTGTTGAAAATTCTTAACAGACAAACAGATGGAGTTTATTAAAAGCTCTGTAAAAATAAAAGATAAATAATAATTAATACATTTTCACAGTTTTAGATCTTGTATCCCAGAAGTCCTATCTAGTCATTGACCTATTCAACACTTAGTATTCAAAGTCTTCTTATTAGATTCAGGTCTACAACAGGGTGTCATGTGGCCAGCATAACGACCAACCGCCTTTACTTTTCCCAACTAATGTCAGGTACCCACAAGAGCTCGTTGGACTAGAGGCACCAATAGATCCCGAAATTAAAAATCCCAGTCTTCACCAGGATTCAAACCCCGGACCCCGGTACGAAGCCAAGCGCTTTTTCTTACCAATGTTGTATTATTTTTTTTTAATGCTTTTGTTTTGACTTAATGACCAACATATGGACAGACCTGAAACCTGATACAATTCTCTATTGTGCAGGAGCCACCGTTACCAGTCATTCAGACACCCAAACACCGACTGGAATGCTCTAAGGTAATCATTAAAAAAAAAATCATTGATTAGCAAGGTTATTCAAGTGAAGACAACTCATCATGTCCGGTAATAGAATTTTACAAAAATGACTTGAATAGTCTCCCCTGAGTCCTATCGAATAACAAAAGAAATATGATTAACTTCCCTTCTACTACGGGTAATGATCCTGTTTATCTCAACAGACTATACAATTAACTAGATCCAAATGTGTCATTGAAAAACTTTAGAAATCTAGAGACTAATTCTTAGAAATATTTTTGATTAAAACTACAATTATGATCGTTGCAAGATTAAAAATTACATCTTTTAATTAATTCCAAAAAGAAAAAAGAGAGAAGAGAGCTTTGGTTTAATTAGAAAGTAAGATGGAAAACAAGAAGAAAATAATTCGATTAAAATTTTTTAGTAAATTTATAAAGCATACTATTTTGGAAGACTAATAATTTAAATAAGAAATAATACGACTTGGACTAAGGAATGCTGCTTCCATAGCGCTTATAGTGAATGGAAATTGGTTGCCTGAATCAGCCTGGAAAACCAACGACTTAGCAAAGTTTAATTCATTGATTAACATACATGACTAGATTGACACGTGAAAATGCGTAGGACGTAATTATCTTCTTTTTTTTTTGAAGTAACGTCTGTAATATATAAGATAAGATAATACTATTCAAAAGTCAACAAATTTATCAGCTCTAAATAATCGATAGGATTATTAGTTGATTTATTTAATTCCTAAGTTTTAAAAAATTGAAATCCTTTTTTTTTTTTTTGACATACTTTTTTTTTACAATTTTTTTTTTACAAATCTGTAAACAGTGGTTTTAAGCTGGTGTTGAGAGCAGGGTCATGATTTACGGTAGACTGCTCTGTGCCAATGACCTCATTAAAGGGGCTATGCACATTACATTTTTTAAAAATAAGGGAAACGTGATGAAATTTACAAGTATTCTTTTTTTAGGGGGGGGGGGGGGCGGGGCATAAATGTGCACATACTTTAGGTTGTATTAATATTTAGTGCATTTATATTGAAGCTCAAATATCCCAAGGCCCCAACCTAACTAAATCCGGCACTATTGGACATAAAAATTGTTGAGCAAAAGTCCTCACTATGCCTTTAAAAAAGCATGATTTCTGAGGCATGCATTCGAGATTAGACTTTATATTTCAATGACAAATCGATACCCACAACCACAAAAGGCTTATTCTATCCCTTAATATTGGCTTTTATGTTTTCTTTAAATGGGAATTTCGTGGTAAAATCTTTTTATTTTTTTTATAACTAATGAAACAATGAGGTTCTGAAATCTACACTGCGTCAGAAGTGTTTCTCACACCCTGCACCGCCCCTGCAACTTTCAGTCAGTTACCAGCCGAACGTGAAGGCCCAATGCAGTTTCCCAACTCACCCCAGTCTACCACCAGACATCTTTCAAAACTCATTGGATTAAGGTCACATTAAAAAAATAAAATGCGCGATATGGAAATAAGGAATGCGCGTGTGTGTATGAGCGTGAGGAGGTAGGGGTTCAAGTCTCTTCGTCTCCCCCCCCCCCCCCCCCCCCCCCACCCCCCCCCACGTAAATCAAAACATACACACACGCGTTTCAAGAGCATTAGATACTAGAATCAGTTCTGGGCACGTTTCAAGGGCATTAGATACTAGAATCAGTTCTGGGCGCGTTTCAAGGGCATTAGGGTATGAAACTCTGGAATCAGCTAGAGACGTGGCCCAAAGACTTTAAACACTGGAAACAGCTGCATGTCTGTCCTAAGACATTTAACACTGGAAACAGCTGCATGTCTGTTATAAGACATTTAACACTTAAATTCCGGTAACGTTTTTTTTCAATACATTTTGATGCAAATAAATCAATTATATTTTTTGAAATCTAGAGGCTACTGTTAACCACTGACTTAAATTCTACAAACGCGTTGGTTTTCTTGGCTGATTTAGGCAACCAGTTTCATACTCTAACGCACCAGGGAAGAATCAGCACATGTATGAATTTTTCCTAGCATCGGGTATAGGAAATGTGTTCATCTTTGTGGACTAATGAAATATATCCTAAGTGCAATGGCTTTAAGGCATTACTGCAGCTAGATACGATTCTGAGATACGTTCGTTAGTTCTGGAACATTCCGGGATGAGAAAGGATGCCTACAAAGGTGATGTTTTGAGTTTTGTTTATTTTGTTCTTTTCCTTTATTTCATAAGTGAAAGCTATTATGAGAAACCTATGTCCAGTGGTCAAGATGAGCATGTCGACAAAAGCAACCCCGAAATTTTTTTATTCCCCATAGCAAGCTGAAAGCATGTACTCATGGGAACATGGTGGAATCTAAAAATTGATGGACTCTGGAACTTGGTGGACTCTGGAACTTGGTGGACTATGGAACTTGTCTGTACCACGGTCAAGTATTAATCAAAATGAATCGTCATTTTTTTTTCTTCGGTCTCTATATGTCATCTTGCAGTGTAGTAAATTGCGTCACACTGTTGTCAAAAGGGGTTAGAGATTATTATCTTAATTAAATGAATGTAATCGTCAAACAGCCTGGACCGGAAGTCAAATGGAAGGATCAACTCTATCGTGAAGTCGTACAGTTCGCTACCACTCGGACATATGCTGACCATAAACATCTGAAGCGAATGTTTTTTGTTCTTTTACTTATGGAACTACAATTCTTTTATGTTTTAATTAACCAAATGTACACACCAGGCTTCAGTGTTGAAAGTCTTGTCTGCGGTCACAGTGCCCTGTTATGTCTTGGTCACGTGATGGTGGTATTATTTATTAGCTTTTGTAAATCTTTGCTGGGAAGATGTTTTAAAGTTTGGGTCCCAGACCTCGGATTATGTCACCTCCAGAACGTCTCTCCTTCCCTTCCCCCCCCCCCTCTTCTTACGTAAAGAACACCCCTCCCCACCCTCTCAGTATATCCCTTATTCACATGTAACTAAGAACCTTTCCACTATTTCTTCTTTACAGCGACCCCCCCCCCCTTCACAACGACAGACTTCAACACCATTGTAACTCCATCCTTACGACTAGATTCTGCTTGTTGACCTCCTGGTAATAAACCCCGCAACATCCCACGGCATCCCACGGCGCCCTGCGGCGGAAATCTAAAACTTGCCTCCTGGGTTGTCACTACAGTTTTTCAGAGCAAACAATACACTCCCCGAGATATCACCGCCCCTAAAGCATTGTACTGCCCAGAACTCCCTCATCCAACCACGCCCGTCGCCTCCCACCAGAACATCGTTTTTTAACCTCTTTCCGGAAAAACAAGATTTATAATCGAAGAAAAACTAGATTTATAGTCCTGGAAATAAATCTGGCTAATTTATGCGTGAGACGTCATTCGATGATGTCACACCTCGGCCTTGAGAAGAAGACAAGATAGAGGCAGAGTGTTAGGCTGAACTGATTTTGGGGGGGGGGGGGGGGGGGGGGGGGGGAAAGATGTTGAGCTTAGAGACACTGTTTTTATTTTAAGTTGTCGCGGGACCGAGGGTCAGTTTCAGACTTTCCGGATGTGACATAAACCATAAATTAAATTCAAACTTGAGAAAAAAAAACATTCACAGAAATTTTGTTTCTTTTTCTGTTCAAATCTTTTATTTTAAAATGAAAAATTTAAATTGTATATTTAACTATTAAGTCTGCCTTTATTTTTTTTTGGCATCAGAAAACAGTCAAAGTATTTCTATAGTTTTATCAAACAACTTTTTTTTTTGTTTGGTTTTGAAAGAGTCAGCAACAATACCTATTTAAAGATAATAAGTATAGCTTAACACTTGGCACTGCCAGAATCGATATACTTTACATCTGGTCTCCTTAGAGATATCCAATAAGAAATTTTCATATGATCATGTCACCAAGAGAGAAGCCCTTTCTAGCACGGGCACTCATCTTTTGAGTGAAATGGTGACCGAATGTCCTATCACGTGATACGTGAGACAAATTCTGAGCCCAGACGGAATACATTGACCAAAGTCAGACAGAAAATGGAAGGTAAAAAGAGAGCGCGAAAATAGGCCGTGCAGTCTAGCATGGGATCGCACCTTCTTAGAAGACCCTAATTCCGTGGGCAACAACTGGTTAGAGGCTGAAAAAAGTTATTTATAATCTCTATGGTGAGAGCTTGTCGCCCCATTAGCAGAACTTTGCTGGAGACGGGAAAACCTAAGTGTAAAGTTAAAGTCTGTCGCAGTGCTGCCTCTTTGCTATAAACCAATTTGAAATATATTAAATTAACCAATAATGTATTTGAGATGGTTCGTAAACGAATGTTGCTCAAGCAAAATGAATCAAAGCATTTTTTTTTTTTAGAGTCGCTGTGGCTTAGTGGTATTTCTTTTTTTAGATTTAGTTTTTTTTTCACAATTATTCATATTTTAAAAACTTTTCATGACTTAAAAAAATAGTGCATGCAAAATGGAAACTGGACTAGTATTAAATGATCGCACTAGGAATAAACCATTGTATCCATGTCGCTGGAAACAAAAGTAGTTATCTTATTTACCGCCATAATATTTCAAAATATAATCATCTTAAATTTAAATTGTTCTTACTTATTTTTATTTTGAACACGCTTCAGTTACTGCACACGATTGAAATGTTTTGCATTCGGTTAAATGAATTTACAGAGTACATCAACACCGTCAAATGTTGAAATCATTGTCTGGACTTTGACTAGAAGAACTTGATTGTTAAATGCTCACTGGAAAGGCGTCTTATGATAATGAAGCATTTTTTAAAAAATAGATCTAGAATGAGAACAGATAGATTACCATCAGTTTCATAAAGTAGGAATTAATTTTTTTTTAAAAACTTTTTATATGTTACTTAAGTTGTGAATCATTGTGCAATGAGTGCGTATTTTTTTCTTGCAAGTAGATGTAGAAATCACTGAATGAATGCTAGTGTCTTTGTCTTTGGTCCAGTACATATAGATATAATTGAATGAATGCGTAGTGTCTTTGTCTTAAGTCCAGTACATATAGATATCCCTGAATGAATGCGTAGTGTCTTTGTCTTAAGTCCAGTACATATAGATATAATTGAATGAATGCTGTAGGACCTCCTTAGGCGAGTATTACAGGAAAGAAGTTTTATTTTCTCCCCGGGTCACGTGATTTTGACAGATGTTGGACATTACTTTGGTAACTTGGTTAAAATGGATGGCTGTCTGGTCTTGTGGTTAGCGCGCTGGACTGTCGTTTGGATTTATCGATAGTCGAGGGTTCAAATCCTGCCCGCTCCCATCCCCGTCGTCCTGCGGGAGGTTTGGACTAGGAAGTAAACTATCTTCAACTCTAAAGGAACTTCCGAAACATGTAAAGCATTTTACAAATGACCAAATGACCTAGCCTTACAATTTCTATCACAGATTAACATCCTTTCATTTTTGTGCTTACTCGAGTAGGCTTAACCTAATTGGAGGTACTCGGCTGTGGTCAAGCATGGAGAGGGATTGGTGCCGCCATGCAAGGATTTAGCCGTTGTTACACCAAATGAGAAAATTTCTACACATTTACTTTTACAAGCACCATTTTTTTTATTATTATTTACTATTAAAGCAATAGCGTTGTCCAATCAAAAGTTGGGGTTAGAGTTTTTGTTTGTGTGGATTAAGACTTTTATTTTGTTGTTTCCTCGATTGACTGAATCCCGATTACTCATTCCCACTACAAGATGTGACCAATTATCTCTGTGGTCGATAACTGATAACTGCAATAATGTTCCGCTTCATTGCTTAATGTTTGACGCCGCTACGTGAAATGGGGTGCTAATTCTGACCGAAATCGCTTCGATGGTTGTAGCAATCATCACAGCAAGAGTTGACACATCTACTGCGCTTATGACAAGGTGTTGGGTGCCACACAGGTTGAAATGAAGGCGGAAAGGGGCTCCCCACACATGTTGTTTTGGGCAATTATTGTGCATTAAGTGTGTCCAAATACGCAGTAAAGCTCTGTCGTGACGACCTTAGACCTCAGTTCAACGTGATTGACAGTTGTTTTTCTTTAATTCAACAGCTCCAACTGCCAAGATAGTCAAGTGATCGTCAAAACATTCACCCCACTGAGCGCGTAAATCAAACTCAGGGCCTAATTCATGGTGCAGACACACTTAACACATTACCTCTACCAATCCACCCCCTTTTCATACCATACAGACATATTTCCCACTCCCTGGGGGAAATCTTTTTCATTCATACCCTGGAACCTCATCCAGCTATTTATCACCGATTTAATGCTTGCGATTTCAACATTTGATAAAATAGATAGGGACAAGCGATTTTCACGCTAAATCCTATGATCTATTCGTCATATGCATAGCCGTAATTAGACCAATTAGTCGCAGACGTGTAAAATGAAGTCCATAAAATATCACAGTTTAACTTGAAATATAGAATATTCTAGCCGGATATGTCCTGAGGCATGCGGCCCTTAATTTGGGTATTGCTGATTTAGTGGATTGGATTTAGATCTATGTCAAACATGAAGAGCTTTTTCAAGAAAGATGCATTTCCAAAACACTCATCGAGAAGTACATAGAAGTCAAACTCATAAAGCGCTGGTTGTGAATGTGTGTGTGTGTGTTTCTTGAGTGAATGTTGGTCGAATTTTTCATCCATATTGTCTTTGTTGAGGTTGTCAATTGTAGTCAAAATGAATTTCCATTTGATTGGATCAATAAAATTATCTTATCCTAAACATTTTTTTAAATATTTTGCCATGAAAATAAAAAGTAAAGAGTAAAAATGGATTTACCAGTTTAGCCGACAAATTGATAGCAAATATAAAATACTGTGAACACGGGTTTACTAGATTTGTTTAAAATGGTAATGATAAATTTAAATATTTTTCTTTATTTTTAGGACTTTCTGGTTGTGGGAGGGACATTAAACATGAACTACTGTCTCTGCCATGATCTAAGCAACATTTATGCTAAGTTTGATCAAGATTGGTCAAACGGTTTTGATTTCTACGCTGGAATACATACATACAAAATCCTTACATTCTACTTTATATATTAGATTAACAAAAGGCCTTGAACAAAACCAGAGGGAAGAGAAACGACTGGCCTTTAATATTCTGGTCACCAATACAGATTAAGACAACGCAAGATGAAAATTTGTTATATATGTATTTTTGAAGTTTCAAGATTTCTTTATATAAAACAAAATTTGGTTTGGAAATCAGCCTTCAAATTAATGATAATAAGTTTATTATAACTTTTTTTTTTTCATATTCTTAATTTAGAATAATGGGATTTGTGAGATTGTGGAAGTTAAGACGACACACTTAGGGGTCCACACAATGCGTAGGGGTCTGACCAATACCCAGGGGTCTGACCAATACCCAGGGGTCCGACCAATGCCTCAAGGCAAACCCAATGTAGCTTTCCTACTTTTGATCACAGCTTTGCAAGTTTAAATATCAATGCATAAAATATGAATTAGTTGGTCAATTTAGCTCTCGAATTTTTGTTTGTAATGTTATCACAGCTCCGTGAGCCTACATTTGGTTTGTTAACAGCGCTCTATGAATTAAATTATTATTATTATAAACCGAATAGTATGTATCTCGTTTTTATTTCTAAAGAAAACACTAGACCTTTAAGAAAACAATACGGACTAATACTTGGTACTTGGTTGTTAGTTCCACTCAACTGATGTAAGCATAAATACACGTACATTCAACCTGAAAATAGCTGTATCAAGACATATATATTTATTAACCTGAATTCAGGGACGGCCTTAGATAATTGGAGGACCTAGACAAAGTGAGTTTGGTGACCATCAAATGAAATAGAAAAAGAAATTATAAAAAAAAAAAACAGCGAAAAAAAAGGACACAATCTATTTAAAACGTAGTATACTCCAACGATGACATTGGGCATTATTATTTCTTCTCTAAAGAAGTCCTCAGAGAGACCCCCCATTAATCGTAGGCCCTAGCAGATAAGCATATTTTTTTTTTACAAAAAGTAAAGTTGCTCTTTCAGATCTTACGACCTAAGAGGTCATATGTTTCTAACGATTAACGTGACCAGCACGACGACCAACTGCACCCCACTTGGGGGCCCTAAAAACTCCAGTTTTTACCTAGATTCGAACACAGCACCCCAGGTTCAGAAGCCAGGCGATTAACCACTCAGCCACCGCGCCCTTGTAAGTACTTTTGAAGGACTTGTATGTGATGTAATCACTGTGTAAGCAAATTTTTTTTTTTTTTTTTTTTTTTTTTTTGCCAAAAGGTCAAATAGAAACGCCAAAAAGTCCAGAATTTGAACCTATATTTCACTAGGGTATACATTTGAGGCTAACTCCGCCATCCCAGCTTAATGTGAAATGATACTTTGAATTATTGTGAAATCTTATTTTTAATATGGAAGTGTATAATAAGCTTTACGGATTAATTGTGCCCGACGCTTGTAACTTTCATTCAAAGAATATTTAATTGTAATAGATTAAAATTAATTCTTAACATTCTAGTTTTTAAAACTTACTATATGCGTTCTAGTGTCGTTTACACTACATTCTGTACCTGTGAACAAAACAGGAACATTTCTCTTTTTCGCATCTCCTAGACACCTCCCCTTCCCTTGTTAAAAAACTAAATTTAAACAATTAATCGACACAAAATAAAACTTCTCGCTGACATCAATATCCGTTTACGTCATTATATTTGTCTGAGAATTCCATTTCCTACCGACCTGCATGTTGCCTGCATTGGAACATCGAGCCCCTATCCAATACGGCCCCGCCACTAATTTTCGAACAATGCCGTTAACGGTTAACGAGCATGTAGCTGGGCCTCCTTGGCCCCCCCTTCCCA
This sequence comes from Biomphalaria pfeifferi, assembly GCA_030265305.1. NCBI lineage: Eukaryota > Metazoa > Mollusca > Gastropoda > Planorbidae > Biomphalaria > Biomphalaria pfeifferi. Next base: position 821,918 of record JASAOG010000243.1, read on the forward strand.
GCATGTTCAATCTTCCTGTTTTATAAACATCCAAACCTCTATGTCATGTTTTGGAGGTGGGAGGGGGGGGCGCTAAATATTGAGGAAAGACAGGGGGGGGGTGCGGTTTCGGCGTACAGGGAGTGGGTGCCAGTGGAGTCTGCACATAAACCATGGCATACAAGACAGGGAGATGTCCTCTTGGAGTGACCCTTAAAGCTGTGAGGATGAAATTGGGTTGAGGGGCGCGGGAGATTCGCTCGTAAATAACAAGTACATCACATGACTGATTTATACCCTGGCCCTAACCAGAATTAAATCGAACTGGGGAGTGCCAGTCCCCCCCCCCGCCACCAATCCCATTTTCCCCATTTCTTCTCCTCCTCGCCTTTTTTCCCCCTCTGTTAGGAGGTTCTAGCTAATTACCCCCCTCCCCTTATTCCTGCAGCCTTATATTATTATCATATTTGCCTTCGAGCCACTTCAAGCCGGGTGCTTTTTAAAAAAAAAGGTCTGCCTGCCTCATAAACTATCCAAATGATTCCGGAAAGCGCAAGCGAAGTGTGAGAGAGCCAAAGAAAGGAGCAACAAGAAAGCGCACTAGTTTAAAGCCGCAGAAGATCCTGAACATTCTCTCCTATAGAAATCCATTGGCCATCCATACAAAGTGGTAAATTTACGCACCAAAAGTTCAAAGAGACGGAACTTCAAACAGAAGTGGCCATAGACAGAACACTGGGCAAAATACAAGCAAGAAACACACAAAAAGGGGAAAAGTTGAACATCGGGGGCGTTATTCATGCGTGCGGGGAGAAGGGTGTCGAACACAATGGTTGAACGAGCTGCGCGCATTGTCCCGCCGTAGTACTAAATCAACTCTTGCAGACTGCGTACAATACACGGGCTAAGAAAAGGACAAAAAGGAGAAGGAAATATTCGGAATGGGGCAATGAAATTTCAGCAGCCCGGCTTAAGATGGCGCCCTCTTACTTTTTGTTCACTTTCGACCCTCCCACCTTTTAGTTTTTTGCTCCGCCTTCGCCAAAGGTACCAAACCAAAGACTTAAATATCCATCGTATCGCGTTGCTATTAGAACAAATTGACCAGCTATTACAGTCCAACATCTCGAGGCTGGACTAATCTTTTTTTTTTTTTGTTCGAAATTTTTTTTAATACTCAAAATGAATTTTATGTAAAAAAAAAAAACAAATGAAATATTAATAAATAAAAACATTTCCCAGATTTTAGGAGGTAAGAAGAGAAAATTTAGCAGCATGTGGCTTCCGGAAGATTATTTCTATTATTGCAGCGAGATACAAATTTGAAACCAAAAATAAGTTTATTGCCGAAACGTAGAAGGGTGAAAGAAAAATTGTATACGACTGGATATCGGTTTCAAAAACAGAACTGCGTAACCACGAGAAATATTTCTTCCTTAACTCTTTCTCTCTGTAATTATTTACCACATTCTGATGGAATCAACGTTTGTATCGTCGGTTAGGAGAGAAAGAGTTAATCATCGGAATAAAGCCTAATGTTGCTTTTCTTTCTCAAAAATACCTTATATTGAAATGATTTCGGCTGATATTTTCCAGTTACATTTCATTTACATTACCGTAATAGTCTGAATACAGGATGAAACAGGGTGGAGGACACGCACTAACCATGAGATATATCAATTGTATGACAATTATAATTATACATAAAACACTGAACCATAATCTTCAAAAAAAAAAAAAAATTAATAAAACACTCTGAAAGACACAAAGATAAAGGCACATCCCTCGTCCTATATGCTAGGACAAATTTGTACAAATACTCCTTCTTCCCTAGTGCTATTAGAGCATGGAATGGGTTGCCTGAGCTAGCTAGGAAAAACAGTGACTTGGCAGAATTTAAGTCATTGGTTAATATGCATGACTAAATGCATGACGCGTAGGACGTAATCATCATTTTTTGAAGTAACGTCTGTATTATATAAGATAAGATAAGAAGTATGAAGACCCACAAATAGTGACCGAAATAAAAAAGAACAGACTACGTATGGCAGGTCACCTTGAAAGAATGTCAGATAACAGGGGAGCGAAAATCATATACAGGCAAAAACCAAAAAGCAGGCGACCAAAAGACAGACCCGAATGCGATGGATTGATGATATGGAAACAGATCTGCAACAGCTTGGGGTTAGGGCGTGAAGACGAAAGGCCCAGGAGAGATCTGAATGGAAGGATGTGTAGGAGCAGGCCAGAGCCCTCCATTGGCTGTAGCGCCACTGAGATGGATGGATGGATGGAATAGTCTGAATACGATAGACAGTTCTATAAATAGAAAGCGTGGTCGAGAGGCCAACTGCGCTTAAACTTGGCTTGGCTTGGCTACCTAGAAGGGCAGAGTTGTGTTTACTGAGCGCCTAAAGGCAGCACGGAAAACCAACTCCTTGATATCCCCTACCCCCCCCCCCCCCCTTACTGGTCCACAAATAGGATTGGACTAAAAGCGCTCTGAGCATGCTATAAGCATGAAAGTAGCGATATATAATAGCTATAATAATAATAATATAAGAAAACTCGATTATAGCCCCGATTCTAGGAAACGTCTGATTGGTTAAAAGTTTGCTGTTATTTTTAAAAGGTGAATTACTTTCCCTAACCTTCAGCTTCTTTCTAAAGATGCAGCTTAGAGGAGTAGCTATCAGCGGCTAGGTGTGACATTTTTTTTGTAAAGCTCATCAATCCATCTTTTCCTGCTCTTCCTCCAGCTTTTATGAACCGTAGCAACTAGTGGTGCACGTTCTCTGAGACATGACTTTCTTTATTTTTATAGCACCACATTTCAGAGTGCGTTTCAATTATACATAAACATTAAAACCATAATTTTCAAATAAATAATATATAGAAAAACACCAAGACAATGGCACATTCGTTGTGACACTCATAAAGAAAAAAAACATACAAATGATCCTTCTTACCTAGTGCTATTAGAGCATGGAATGGGTTGCCTCAGTCAGTAAAAGCCAATGACTTGGCAGAATTTAAATCATTGGTTAGCATGCATGTCTAGATTAACCTAGGAACACGCGTAAGACGTTATCATCTTCTTTTTTTTTAATTTTTAAAATAACGTCTGCATTTCATAAGATGATAAGAAGATTGGTTAGCACAATCATGTAGAACACTGCACATCAATAATCTTCGGAATCGAGGACATTGCCATCATATATTACATTTCACTGTATCCTTCTGACGTGACCTCCGAAGGTGCCGCTTCTGACCAGGTCTGTAGAATGTTGGGTCTCTGTAGATGCTAATTGAGAGGCTCCTAACAGGGTAGTGCCTTTGTAGCTGTGGATCTAAGTGAGCACTGTCAGCGCAGTCACGTCAAGCTCTTTCCAGGAATTTGAACTGCAAAAAGAATTTAAATCCATGTGAACATCTGTATTACTCTCCTAGTATATTGTATGAACCTGTAGTGTGTGCAAATGTAACAAAAATGATGGTCACTTGTTAAGTAAAAAAAAAAGATCACCTTGTGCTCTATAGGGCCATTAGTTTCTGTGGCCTACGCTAACGAGGGTGTCGTGTGGCCAGCACAACGACCAACCGCCTTTACTTTTCCCCAACTAATGTCAGGCATCCACTAGGGCTGGGTGGACTCAGAGGCGCCCAAAAATCCCAAAATTAAAAATCCCAGTCCACTAGGATTTGAACCCGGGACCCTCGGTTCTAAAGCCAATCGCTTTGCCGTTCAGCCACCGCGCCTCCATGGTCATATGAAGGCTTTTTGTAATTTTTATGGCTGCCTGTGCGGTATGCGTTCTTGGCTGTCGACCTCATGGTCCTGAGTTTAAACTTTGAGCCCTGCCCGCCTATCCCAGGCCGTCCTGTTGGAGGTTTCAGTTAGGATGTAATATATATATATAAAATCTTCAATTTAAAACAAAGAAATAAAGGGACGTAATCGAAAAAAAAATCTTAACTGTTCTGCATCTTCAGCATCATATTCAGAATTCTTTTCCTAATAGAAAAATGTTTACTTTTACATATTAATTAAATTATACACTTTAAAAATGAGTTTATTTAACTTCTTTATTGTTTGACGATTGATTACTAAAAGTGTAACATTGAAATTGTGAAGAGTTAGTTCCGGGTTACGGACTGCATCATCTACATCAGTGTTTCCCAAATTTTATAGCAACTATACATACTGCGCATTCTGAGTATCTAGCGGAACACTTTACTTATTTCTTTCTTTTTTTTTTTTTGTAGATTATTCACATGGTGGCCTACAAGTGAATTATTCCAGTACTTTATGGTTCACCCTTTCAGGCCTCGCGAAACACTAGGACTCCGCGGAACACAGTTTGGGAAACACTTATGTTTTTTTTTGTTTTTTTTTACATACCGCAAGATCTATAAGAAGATATGTTATCAACATTTATTTTTTCTTTCTCAATCAAATCTTCCCTCTAAGAATCTCTCTCGCTCTCTCTCTTTCTCTCTCTCTCTCTCTCTCTCTCTCTCTCTCTCTCCCCCCCTCTCTCTCTCTCTCAAAAACAAAACAATCTTTTGCTCGGCCCTAACCTAACCGACATACGCAGCACGCTACAATCCCAGGTAATTTTTTCCATTTTTTTTTATCGAACAAAAAGAGCAGGGGCTGTTGTGGTCGGGGAGTTGGAACAAGCGCAGTAAAGAAAGATCTACAAGTAAGACCACGGTCGTTGGAAGCTTTGATCATCCAGGCGAGACACCGCGGAGCGTAGCGACTGGAAGCAATAGGGCTACCTTAGTTATGAAAATGCGATTAGTGCTGTACTGATTGCGCGCCGTAACGGGGAGGCGGTGGGTGGGTGAGAAGTGGGACCGCAGGCTACACAGAACTCGGGATTTAACTACAAATGACGTCATTCAAGCATTTGTTTGTCTCTATTGGATGGTTTAGAGATTATATAACACGGGGCTCGAGATTACAGGAAACAATTGTTCACTTTGCATTCTCTCTGACCCATTGTTTGCTGGGTTGAGGTTTAGGCCTGTATAGATAAAAAATAAACAGTATTTTTACAAAACGATTTTTCATGGTTTTCTACATTTAACTAGGAAGTTTTGGTTTAAATCTTGCTGCTACAAGCACAGGTGTGCTATGCATTATTTTTACTACGTAATTATGTTAATGAGACTAAAGGTAAAGGTCATCTGTTTCTAAGGCCCACGGATAACGAGGGTGTCATGTGACCAGCAGATTTCAGGTGCCCCAAACATTCCGAAATTAAAAATTCCAGTCTTCACCACGATTCGAAAGCTGTACCCCCGTATCGGAGGACAAGCGTTTTACCACTCAGCCACCTGTATATTAAGATTAAAAGCTGCTCGACATGTTATTCTGTTAGTCTGTCGAAGAGTCTGAACTTTACATCGAATCAAAACAGTGTTTCCCTAATTGTGTTTAGTGGAACCCTAGCGTTCTTTGAGGCCTAAATAGGTATTCCATGAACTACTGAAATAATTAACTTTATGCCACCGCGTTAATTAATCCCTCTGAAAGAAAAAAGGCAGAATGTTTTAGTAAATACTCAGAATGTGCGAAGTGTTCCGTTAAAGAACAGTTAGTGTAACACTGAATTAGAAAGAATATTCACAGTCTGATAGGACAAAAAAACAACGAGTCTACACATACAATGTGAGGTCGCGGTGGCTAAGTGGTTAAGCGCTCGGCTTCTGGGTTCGAATCTCGGTGAAGGCTGGGATTTTTAATTTCGGGATTTTTAGGACTTTAGTTGGGGAAAGTTGGCCACATGACACTCAGTTTCGTTGATAGAATCTCCATAGAAACAGAAGACCTTAACATTATCTGCTCTAGAGATCTTAAGGTCTGAAAGGGGACTTTTATTGGCTTACAGATACAATGAAACACATGCTGTGTGGTGATACTTTCTGGTCTATGTTTAGTTGATGTCGTGAAATGAAAAATGAAAATTAAAGGGCAGAAAATGTATCGCAGCCTTCCAACAATACTAGGCCCTCAAGCAATACCCGGTCCTCCAATAAATACCAGGCCTACCAATAAATACCAGGCCCTCCAACAATACCAGGTCCTTCAATAAATATCAGGCCCTTCAATAAACACCAGGCCCACCAATAAATACCAGGCCTTCAATAAATATCAGGCCCTCCAATAAATACCAGGCCTTCAATAAATATCAGGCCCTCCAATAAATACCAGGCCCACGAGCAATACCAGGCCATCCAACAAAATTACATTCTGTTTCACATGTTATAATGTATTATTTGCATGGCCCTCTAAATGGCCTAGATCATCCTAGGTCTACTCCTTTAGTTATCTAATGGACCTCATTCACCAATCGTAAACAAACAACATTTAGTCACGTGATTTTATTGATAAAACAACGGGAAAAACTGTCACGTGACAACCATCATGAATTTAACATGAGATCGTAAATTATATAGAAGAGATAGAGCACCATGTGGCTAAATGTTGTTTGTTTACGATTGGTGAATGAGGTCCATTCAGTCGAGAAACTTTTGTATTTATTTTAACTTTCACCTGGTTTTGAAAATTATTATTGGAAGCTTGGTGGCTGAGTCGAAAAGCTCTTGGCTTCCTAACCGAAGGGCTCGGGTTCAAATATCGGATATTGAGTTACGGGATTTTTTTAGAACGCCCCCTGAGTCCTCCCAACTCTGACAGTAGTCGAAGAAAGTAAAGACAGTTGCTCGTTGTGCTGGCGGCATGAAATCCTCGTTAACCGTCGGCCATAGAAGCAGTTGGTCTTTACATCATCGACCCAACAGATCGCAAGGTCTGAACGAGATGCTTTAATGTTGCTTTTTTGTGATGCTACCATTATACGTAATTTTAACTCTTTCTCTCCGTAATTATTTGTCCACGTTTCGGCGGAATTCTTCATTTTTTCCCATTACTATTTCACTTCCCTGTTATGATTAAGCTTCAGTAGCTTTGTTGTTTGTTATCAGAAAATGTATTATTTTGGTATAGAATTAAACGAAATGCATGCTCTTTTTATGTAACACAAAACAAAGTTTATAAAATTAACATTAGTTTAATTTAATGAGGTCAAATCAACGATGGTATCGTCAATTAGGAGAGAAGAGTTAAATATAAATGTGTGTGTTTGCGTGTGATTCTATAACAATAAAAAAATAACGAAGCCTGACCCTTACATTTGTTCAATAACCAACAAGAGAAACAGTGAGGGCGGGGGTGAGTTGGCTTTGTTTATTTTTAATTCATTTTGACTTTCCGAGATCTCAGCGTGCATTTGTAAGTCCTCGCTAATGCTCCTGGACCTTTTTTATCTTTTTTTTCCTTCCTCTATTTTTATTTATTATTAAATTGTAAAAAAAAAAAAAGGGGGGGGGGAGAGAGAGAGAGTCCCTTATCTTAGGGAGAGGCGTTGATAACGATGGGGTCATCTGGTGCACAGGTCACGAGACCAGAGAAACACCTGACATTTAACTTCGCAGAAAGTAACACATTGGGTCCTAATGTTTCATCACTGTAGAAATGTTATCACCAAGCCTTCATTCATTTATAACTACACAATTTCTTGCAGGGCTTTACTGTAGTTATATTTTCAAAAATGGATTTTGTGGCATTTTTATGTCTTTTGCCTTTGCAACTTCGCATGTAACTGTAGAGGCCAATCCTTGCTACATAGCTGCAATGACAGGTCGGGCATTAATATGCACAGGGCCCTTCTACTTCTCTTGTGTATTCCTACTGCAATCCGGGCCATTCCTTTATGCTTGCTCTGTGGATATATCCAGTGCCTCTTTTTTTCGTGTCGATTTCGAAAAGCTTCATGTCGCGTTTGCCTAATCAGTATACCTTAAAAGTACTCGACCAGCGGCTCTCCTGCCTTCTGTTAGATCGCCATACAGAATGCCTTGTGGAAGTTGACTTTGTGGCGTTCTGTGAACATGACCAAGCCTGCCAAGGCGTCTACTGATGGTGACAGCACGGATGACCTGGCACCTGTTCTTCCTATCACTTCCTCATTGGCCATTTACCAACTTATTTTTAAAATCCACCTTAAGCATGGGATATGGAAGAAATTTAGCTTTAAAAAAAATGGATTCACTGTTGAAAATTTCGATTCGAATAATGAACAAGTCAAAAGTATATTGATTCGGAAATAAGAACATTTGAAAAATCTTGACTATGTTTTTAGGAAATACATGGTAATTTTTATAGTATCTGCTACTGATCCCAAACTGTATCAGGACAAATTGGCTGCGTGGAGAGGGGTGAACTGCTACCTGGACGACATCGTTCCGACCATAACAATTGACCGAGCTTTCATCTTCTTACGTTCAAAGTTTTTAAAGCCCCTAAAATAAAACGCAATACTATGTGACACGAATATAGAGACTTTGGTTTGTGTGGAGAAGGTCAACGAATTGAGTTTTTCTTTTACTTTTTTGAAATCAAGAAATGTATTTGTATTTAGCAGCTGCGCGGGACAGATCATGTCTACCCAGAACCCGATGTGGCTTTATCTCTCGGAGGTCCACGAGTGACATGATTTCCTAAGACAGCTACAAAATAATTGTAGATAAAAAAAAATCAATGCCTTTCCTTTGTACAATACTCTAATCGATCACACTAAAGCTTTCGATTTTCTTATGCAGACATAGTCTCTTTAAAATCCTTCAGAAAATAGGCTGCCCACTGAAACGTTTTTGTGTAATTAAGTGCTTCCATGACGTCATTATGTCCGACGTATAGAGGACGAACAATTACCCAAAGTCATCCTCTAGGGACAACTTGCGAATGGCATAAGAAAAGCTAGTCGCCTCCCACCTCGGACAGTTGGACGCAATCAAACGGGATCTCAAAGCAGTGGACATCGACGTTGAGTCCTGTAAAAGAAAACCATAGACCACACTACGTGGAGATAGATGGTGACCAAAAAAAAAAAAAGCTTTGGACATTGAAAAAAGCGATGATCTCAGCTGTGGAAGAAAACCAAGTCAAACGAAAAATGTCTGGTTCCTCAAGATCTACCACCAAAGCCAATGCCACCTTTATCTGCACTGTATGTTTACATGTATGTCTCGCAGGATAAAACTCAACAGTTACATAAAAATGCTATCCACGACTTGAACCATTTTAGTTTTAAAAGTATTTTGTTGAAAAAATTCGAAACAAAAAACAAAATATGAAACTTAAGTTTACATTGTTGAAAAAAAAAAGCTATGAAAGGTATTTAATACACATATGTAGTTTTTTTTTTTTATTAAATAAGCATTTTTGTTATTATTGCATTTCTATGTGCATTTATGTTAAAAAAAAATCTTGCCAAAGATTTGCATCATTGTATCAATATACGCTCTTAGATTATATGAAGTAGAATGTTTATGAATACATTAGCCTACGTAAAGTTAATCTTTATGTTTACACTTACTATACAAATCGAATCCTGATATTCTATTAAAGTTAGAACCATAAAAATATTGGAAATAAATCGGAGAAAAACCGTAAGAACCTTTACATTTGAAACTGTTCCAATAGAATTTGTGTGAGGACCATTCACTATTGACCATGTGAAAACCTGCAAATTGCACTGGGCTGATAGTATTGAAACTAAGCTAGCCAGCGATCAGGTCTGAAGATAGCCAGCGATCAGGCTCATAGATAACTGACAAGCTCTTTTTTTTAACTTCACGAGATTAACTTAAAAAAAAAAAAAGAAAACTTTGTTTAAGCCTATTGAGAAAGCACGCATTCCCTGGCGTATTTCTATGCTATTTGAAATACCCCTTGTCTCCCCCACCCCCCTCATAGTTTGCGGCGAACCATCTAGAAACTGGGCACCGATACAATACAATATGCTAGCCTTTAGTCAAAAAACCAAGATAAATAAAACAAAAGGTGGGAGCGGGTGTGGGCCGGGAGGTGAATCTCGCCTGGTGTGAATCTAACAAACAAATCATGGCATCAGATCTATAGGATCGCTCTTACATAGAAGGTCTCTATCTTCCTCCTGCGCTCCTCTCTCTCTCTCTCTCTCTCTCTCTCTCTTTTCCTCACTCTCTCAACGTTTCTCTGTATCTAACTCTCTCTCTTCCTCTGTTTACGATCAGCGCTGAAGTTTTATCTTCTCTTTATCGCGACATTCAAACTGTTGAAAGGGGAAAACTTGGCGATTCTTTTTTTCTCTCCCATTGTGTTTAAAGCCTCTCTCTCGCTTCATGGCCTAACAGAGTCAAAGAGGAAAAAAAAAAACAGACGCTTTAAACATTTTATTGCTTCCAATCAAAATTGGGGCGAAGGGGTGGATGCAAGGAGAGATGGGGGGGGGGGGGGAGGGAAAGGCTTGGGCTCTATGCGTGATCTGCGAGATATTGCGCCGCTTAAAAAAAAAAAAAAAACTCGGAATAAGGAGAAATCCTACAGGACTATCGATAATTGGGGCACAAATTTCGAGCTTCACCGGATATACCGAGAGTTTTATTGTCCCTAGTTGCCGTAGCAACCAACGGTGGCCCACTCAGATCAATGTTGAAAACGTTTCAAATGAAGATTTAAAATGCAGCATCATAGAATACACGTAGGTCAATGTCTCATTACATGTACGGTGCACTTTATCCCTATTTCTAGTAGCTATGTCTCTTATCTGTAGTGTGCAAGGCTTCTACCTGGTTCCAGGATGGCTGCCTGGTCGTGCGGTTTGCGCGCTGGACTGTCGTTCGGATTTATCGATGGTCCAGGGTTCAAACCCTGCCTGCTCCCATCCCCCGTCGTCCTGCGGGAGGTTTGGACTAGAAAGTAATTATCTTCAACTCTGAAGGAACATCCGAAACATGTCAAACATTTTACAAACAAACATATACTTGTTCTTTGCAATGCCTATGTCTTGAGTGTCATTTACTTCTAGTTTTGAAAAATTCTTTATTGTTCTAATATAAACTTAGGATGTGCATTTTCTGTATGTAGGATTTTCACGATTTTCGTCGCTAAATTGACAGAAGAGCGATGTCCACGATTCAGAAGGGGAATTCCCTTACAGCTTGAAAAAGAGTTACATAACGATCTGATTAAAAATTTGGCTGTTTCCGGTCTAGATATTATATATAGGTCTGTGAGATGAGCTTAGAACATTTGATTCTGCTGGAAAGCTAAAAAAGGAAAAAAAAAATCATATACATTTATTTTTAATTACAGCTAATCAACACACTTCCTTATTTCTGTCACCTGAATACAGTTTTAGTTTTAGTTCTATAAATGAAAATATTCACTATAAAATCGCGAATGGTAAAAATTAGAAGGCAATTTGAAAATTGACATTGTCCTTATATGTAGGCTTGTGTGTATGTGTGTTTTTAGTGGGAGGAGTTTAATTGCGTGTGTCAGAAAGAAGAAGTAGGGCTTGGTGGCTGAGTGATAAATCACTTGGCTTCCGAAATGAGGGGTATCTTGTTCGAATCCTAGTGATGACGGCGAATTTTAATTTCGTGATTTTAAGGATGCCCCCGAGGCCACCCGACTCTAATGGGTACCTGACATTAGTCAAGCAAAGTAAAGACAGTTGGTCGTTTTGCTATTCCCATGATGTCCAAGTTAACCGTCAGCCATAGAAACAGACGACCTTTCCATCATCTGCCCAACGCAAATGGTTGTTGGAGAGAAGGGGCATATTTGGGGGGGGGGGGGGGAGTGTGTGAGAGAGAGAGAAGATTTTAGGTGCGTAAAATGTATTTATATGTCAAGGGCGACTAAAGGTGTAAGTGTGTTGGCGAAACTCTGTGTGTGTGTTGGGTGTTGCGGTTTATGCTGTAATTATGTGTGTAAGTTGAGGTGTTTACACGTGTGTGCATTGGAGACTGGTGGTGCATATGTTTGAGTATGGCGGGGGGGGGGAGGTAGCTCTGGCCAGTGGCCCATCCAAATGCTGATAATAGAAATTGTATTCATTGTGACACTAGAGCGTCCAGTCTGATGGTATCTTGAACTGTGTAATGAGCCGGACAATGTAAACAAATAGAAAGTTCTGAGTTGACTTCTCCAGAGCTACGTACAAACCGTGACAAACGTGCAACATGTCCAATGTTTTATACAATTTCTAGGCTCGTATTCTCAGTAATATTATAATTATCGAACAGTCATTATCATAACACCTTCACATTCACATTATGTATTCCATTCTTCTCTTTGACTTAATTAAATAGAATCTATTCCAGTGACAGGCCTATCCAATCTTTGATCTTCCCATCGGTTTCTTTATGTTTCTTTGCCTGGAACCGTTCCCTGTTGGAAGGTCTTTGAGAGCCTCGATGTCATTGAGATATGTCATAAAGTTCTAGTTTATGTTTTTTTAACCAGTGGTCAGCAGGTTATTTTTGGGGCCTAAGAGACACTCACATCAAAGACATTTTAAGTCTAAGAGATATTTATAGCAAACATACGTCCATTCTAGGAGACACTTATAACAGACACACCCTAGTCTTAGGGACACTTATATTAGACACACATCTAGTCTAAGAGACACTTATATCAGACACACATCTAGTCTAAGAGACACTTATATCAGACACACATCTAGTCTAAGAGACACTTATATCAGACACACATCTAGTCTAAGAGACACCTATATCAGACACACATCTAGTCTAAGAGACACTAAATCAGACACACATCTAGTCTAAGAGACACTTATATCAGACACACATCTAGTCTAAGAGACACTTATATCAGGCACACAGCTAGTCTAAGAGACACTTATATCAGACACACATCTAGCCTAAGATACACTTATGTCAGACACAATTCTAGTCTAAGAGACACTTATAACAGACACACTTCTAGTCTAAGAGACACTTATAGCAGACACACTTCTTGTCTAAAGGACATTTATATCAGATACAATTTGTTCAAATCTCAGTGACGACTGGACTTTTGAATTTCGGGATTTTAGGGCGCCTCAGAGTCCAACCAACACTAATTGATGCCTGACTTGGGGAAGGCAAGGGTTGATCGTTGTGCTGGCCACATGGCACCCTTGTTAACCGTTTGCCAAGGAGGCGGATGACTTAGCATCATCTGCCCTATAGATTGCAAGGTGTGAGGGGGGAACTTTTAATTAAGATAGAAGAACTTGATTGGGCAAAACTCACAGGAGTGACTTCTTGCAATGGTGAAGCATTGCAAGAAATATATTGAGTGAGAAATGATAGACCGCCACCTGCTTCTTAAAGGAGGCATTGATGTCAAAACAGTATTTTTTATGTCACTTGTATATTTTTGTTTTGTATGTACCGATATGAACTTGCCGACTTGTGAACCTGTATCTAGACAAACATTCTGAACATGTTTGAGGTGTTAAATTCGTTGAATAGAATCGAAAAGAAATAATAAAACTTATCCTTCATCTTTGCGCACAGCTCTACGACATTATCTCAAGATACTCTATACTTCCTTTGCTCCCTTGTCTTTCTCTTGTTCGGAAATTAATTTGTTAATTTTCTGAATTAATGTATAATTTGAATAAGGCCATAAATTTCAGGGGAAGATAACCCATATCAGATTTCTCCGATGGACGTTCTTACATAATGCCACCGCCTCGATTTCTTCGTTTATTTTTTTTTTTTTATTAAACGCGTTTCCATCTTCTTCTTTCTTCTTCTTCTTCGCCTTCTTTATCTTCCACGAAACCTTCTTTCTCTTATTTTCCTCGCCCAAGTTCCCAGTTATCTCAAGATTCTATCAGATTAAACACAACACCAAAAAAAAAAAAAAAGTCTTTGAAATTTTTAAAGTTGTTCTCTGCTAGCCAAATTCTCTCACGTAACGTAGCCAGTCTCATAAATCTCAGGGCACCACGCGCCGGCAATCTTACAGGGCGTCCGCCGTTCTCTTCCCCCCCCCCCCCCCGCCCAAACCCGGAGTTCAATTTTATTCATCGCCTTCGGGCCCCCCCACCCTTCTCCCTTTTTTTTTTTTTTTCATTTTAAGGGCATGTTTAAGGTCCTTTGGTTTACTCAGAGACACAATGCTGTGTTTGTGTCTAGACACCCCCTTTAGCTCTAAAATGTTCTTTTAGACCATCTCTCTTTCTCTCTCTTTCTCTCTCTTTCTATTTTAAATGCTCGTTCAGAGTTTTTCTCATGAAGTCGATTTTCAAATATTCTTCTATATAAACTCTCCTCTCAAATGTTCTTTTAGCCCTCTCTTCCCTCTCAAATGCTCTTTTAGCCCTCTCTTCCCTCTCAAATGTTCTTTTAGCCCTCTCTTCCCTCTCAAATGTTCTTTTAGCCCCCTCTTCCCTCTCCAATGTTCTTTCACAATCTCTCCCTTACTACAATGTTCTTCTAGATATCCTTCCTCCCCCATGAAATGTTCTTTTAGTCACCCCCCCTCCCCTTTTACCCCTAAAATGTTCGTTCAATAAAAAGAAAAGTGAAAAATAAAACGAACTTTTTTTTCTTTCGCGTGGTAAAAACTTCAGATTTGAATAACGGTGGACGTGATCTCAATGTATACGAAACCCAAGTGTTTGTACAAATAGTTCTTTCATCCGATTATCAAATGACCTATTCATAAGCTCGTGTGTAACACACAACACACACACACACAAAAGAAAAAAAGAAAGGGCCTCGGTCATGTTTTAACAGGCATGATTTCAAAAGTATAAAGCTTTAAAAAAAAATTTAGACCTTGTATCGTGTCTATTGAAAAAGAATTTTACCTTTTTTTTTTTTCAACAATTTATTATTTTATGTAAATTTTAAAAAGCTTTTTCCTCTCTTGCAGTTTACATAAAATACATATGAAATTTTGTTATTTATATGAGCTGTGTACATGTAGACCATTTAGTAAATGTTGGCAGGAAAATAATTGTATGTTTACACTTGTAAATTTATATGTTTAAGTATTATATGTGCATATTTTAACGTCCAGGTTAAAAAAAAAAGAATTTGCTAGCTGAACAGATGAATCTTGCTAAATAAGATTATACTTATAAAGTTTATTATTACTATTCCATTATATATTTAATAAGAATTTTATTTTTACTGTCAACTTGCCGATATGTAAATACATTTGGCTTTTTTTTTCTTTACGATTCCTTTCTGTCTGATCAGGCTGATAGTACCGGAGCAGGGGTATCTGTTTAGCCACTCTGCTAATTCTTTAGCTGATGACCAGTGGTTAGCCATTGACTTTTACGCCTGATCTCCTAGTTATCCAAGTGGACACACCTAATGTCTCAGTAATGTCTTTGGTCAGAGAAATAAAATAGTGGACATGAAAATGGCGCCAGGCCTCGTTTAACTGCAGACGATAGTCCTTAAATCACCTAACACTTAGACCGACCAGCTAGTGCGTAAGGATATCGGTAAAAAGAGAAAAAAAGGGGGGGGGGCAGAAGTCGTGAATCTGTGCTTTTATTTGTCCCAGTGAGTTGGTCCGATCGTGTATTGTCACATGCGACGCAAGTACCGGCTACCTGCAGAGTGGAACACAGTGAAACACTTGACGAAATTTGTTCAAAGTGGGTCGACTTCTCCCCGGGGAACTCTCTGTCCTTTCGTAAACAGGGCGCTATTGTCCATGTCTCCGTTGCCTGTATTGTTCAGATCTCGCCCCCGATACCCCATCGCTTCCATGTTTTATGAAAACTATTTTTTTTCTTATCTCTTCGACTCTTTTTAGTTCTACAGCGCGCGGAACGGATCTTTGTGACCTCCCTTTCACGTTCTGGGAGATTCGCCCACGTAATTTTTGTATCGCTCTACGGTGGGCTGGGGAAATGGAGTGTGAAAAAGCAAGGGGGAAAAAAAGATATGCGGTAGAGTTTTCTTTGATCCTCCAGGCAACCCCCCCCCCCCCCTTGTTCGCTCACCACTCTCCACATAGTCACACACACACACACACACGCACACACACACACACGCACACACACACACACACACGTACTATTTATTTAAATAACTGCTGCTCAGTTTGGGTTGAATCTATGTCATACGTGTGGTTCTTGTTTTGTTACTGGTTTTTTTTTTATTGTGTTTGGTGTTGGAATTAAGGAATCTGTAGACTGACTGTCAGTTAACTTCTGGATCGAATTAGATTCCCAATAATGGAAGATAACTTTGTATCGAATTTGAAATATTTGATGATCTACCTGGATTAAAGCAAGCGATTTACAGTTATTGGATTAATGTCGTTTTTTGTCTTTCTTTGTTATCTTTTTTTATCATTTCATTAATTAGTTTCCCTTCGCCTTCTCCCTGTCTAATACTTTTTATATCTCTGCTCCCTTTTCTCTCTCTCTCTCTCTCTTCTTCTTCTTACTCAGCTCGAGATATCTTTTTAACTCTATTTATCTCTCTTTCTCTTTAAAATGTTTTTCTGTCAAAGAATCTATTTCTTCTCGACTTCTCTCTCATCTCTCTCTCTATATCTCTCTCTCTATATCTCTCTCTATCTCTCTCTAACTATCTCATCTCTCTCCGCATATATATCTTTCTATCTCTCTCTTTTTCTTTCTCTATCTCATCTCTCTCTTTATCTTTCTCTCTCTCTCCCCCCCATCTCTCTCTCTCTCACTTTTTTTTTCTCAAGTAAAAAAATCTGTTGTTTTTTTTTTACAATGTTAAAACTGGTTATCTCTGAAATGACACAAAGTCAAACCTACTTAATTACGCCCAGAGCCCGCATATTGAGGGACTCAAGTTACACCGGGGGCCTCGACATGGAGCATGGATTAGGGCGACAAGAAGAGCCTGGACAAAGTAGTCGTGTAAAGGGAGATTACCTCCCCACATCTGTACAGGGCGAGTTACCTTCTCATGGCCTTTACTCACGGCATTGAATAATGAAATAGCAAGATGGCCGCTGGTATAGGTGTAACGAGACCGGCAGGGAGAAAAGGAAAAGATGTCATAATATTTTTTAAAGACAAAACGAAACCTTGTGCCTCTTTTCTGCAGGTATTACAAGAGACGAAAACTGCCTCCGAGTTCTTCTTATATTATTAGATTACAGACGTTGCTTCAAACAAAGGAAGATAGTTTCGTTCTACGCAATCTAGTCACGTATATTAATCAGAGACTTAAACTCTGTTCAGTAGTTTGTTTTCCTGGCTGATTCAGGCAACCCAGAAAGACACAATGATAAGGGTGCAGTCCTTGTTCCATATGCTAAGACAAATTTGTAAACTAATTCTACTTCTTCCCTAGTGCTATTAGAGCATGGAATGGGTTGCCTGAGCCAGCCAAGAAAACAGTGGCAGAATTAAGTCATTGGTTAACATGCATGACTAGATGCATGATGCGTAGGACGTAATTGTCTTCTTTTTTGAAGTAACGTCTGTATAATAAAAAAGAAGTCTAAAAAAATATCCATTCCATTCTCTAATGGTACTAGGAGGAGGAGAACTTGTACGGCATTGTCCTGGCATATGGAATAAGATATGCTCCTTTATCATTGTGTCTTTCTGCGGAATTAATTAGGTATTGTTTTGTTTCTGAATTCTGGTTCAGTATTTTATGTTTTATAGCTAATTTACATTTAATTCTTCTGTCCTGGAGTGTCTCTAAGTTAAGCAATTTTACTAATGGTGTTTAAATGTGTTTGTTATAAATCTCACTGATCTATTTTGTGTTTCTCTATCGTTATGTTTTATTGAGTTGAGGGGTCCCAAACAGAAGATGCAAATTCTTATATTGGCCAAACTAAGGTTAAAAGGCATTTTAGTTTTATGTTCCTATTTTATTTGTAAACATATCTTTAAATAAACCCTAATGTTTTCTTTGATTTCTTAATAATTGTATCCAAATGGGGATTCCATGATAGCTTTTTATTATTATTACATCTAGATGTTTTTAGTTCGGAATTATTGCTGGCTTTTCTCCCTTTAGTAGTTGGCAACAGTCAAGTTTAATTTAGTGTCCTTGACATTGTTAAGCTTATAAGTGAACGTCTCCAGTTTTAAGACATACAGGCGGGAAACAAATGTGAGTAAAATAAAAACTATGACTAAATAATAAATAATAATAAAAATAAACAATTATTAAAAGGTCACAGCTTACATTCTGATAGACAATCTACGTATTATTTGGCCCCTGGCTTTATTATTTTATTTATTTTCTTAATATTAATCTTTGGGGCTCGCAAAGACATTCCTTCAGGGAACAGTACCAGGAAAAAGAAGAAGAGGCAGACAGAGAAAGCGATGGGAGGATAACATAAAAGAATGGACGGGCCTGTCATTGAAAGAGGTTCTAACTAAGGCAAAGACAGAGGACTGCAGAAAGACGGTCGACGAATCTTGCATGTTGCCCCACCGCCCAACGCACTAAGGGATAGGTAAAGGTAAAAAAGGTAAAGGTAAAATATTAATCTGTGCAAATATGTAAATGTTATCCAATGAAGAGCTTGATTAATTAAAGGAAAATAATCTTTCAAAAAAATAATAAACTTTGAATAGATACGTTGTTTTTTTTTATGGTGAAATATTTTATTTTAATAAATAAGCCTAAAAATACTACTCAAGATATAGAGACAGTAGAGTTTATTAGATTTAGTACGGTGATGTACAGTATAGCATTTTTAGTGTTGATGTATTGCCAGTTGTGTCATATTGGTTGTTCTCTCCTAATCAGGCCTTCTGTAAACACTGCTAAACACACATCAACACATCAAGAACTTGACGACAAGGCTCCAAATAATCAGGTGCTTTAATAACGGCAAATTAAAACAGCAAAGTTCATACCAGTACTGTCCCTTGCCCTTTGATATAGCACGCTATAAACTGTATTACTGGCCTGTGTCCCATATAGCAGCTTATCATACACAGTTAACCCTATTGCGTCGTAAATAGGGTTACAACACTTATAATTATTTAGCAGGTTGTGACTGAGCGTCGCATGAGGTTTGCAGAACATGTTCTACGTCAAAATGAATTACGCACACCTAGAGTTGCGATAACATGGAAGCCAAAACGAGGAAAGCGCAAACAGGGACGTCCTCGTATTACTTGGCGACACACCTTCATGGAGGACCTCAGAACAGTGGACACCAGGTGGGAGGAGGCTTCCGACATTGCCAGTGACAGATCTTTGTGGAGACAGCTTGCCGCCCAATGCGCCGAACGGCGCGGGAGGACCTAAGTCTAAGTTAGCAGTGCAATACTGAGCTACATCTACCATTATGATATCATATCGAACATTTCAACTAAACTATATTCCACACATCTAGACTTATGACTACTTAACCTAGTCATCGGAATTAGTTTATTATTCAAATGTTTTGATAACGCTCATATTAATTTTTGTGAGCAATATGCAGAATACCTCATCTAGTGAGAAGCACCATAAAAAAACCCCGATTCGAATATGCCTACATTCACATTCTATGGCCTTTTTCAATCGCGAAAAATTATGGTTCATCTCATAGAAATGAGATAAAAACCTGGGCATTTCCTTAGGCTAGAAAAATTTCGCTAACACAGAAGTTTCCTCACCTCCAGGCTGGTGATGTGTCAAAGGAACGTAAGGTAGTCAAAACAATTTGGGATCAGCGGAGCGTCAGGCTCTACCAGGGTGTAACACCATGTATTGCAAGCTTTCCAAAGCTCAACGGCACCTGAATTTTTCCTCAAGGTTGGCCATAGTCACAAGGGTGCAGACGTTTTAATTCAGTTTTCCTTTTTCTGGTTGGGCAGCCAGCCAAAGCTAATCAGCCTTTTCTGTTTGCTGACCTATGCGCCAGTAGCTTGCTCTCACCTTTTTCACTTATAGGCCTATTTGTACAGATGGTACAGAAGCAATGGTAGGAAAGATGGAGGGTGTTGTATTTTAACGCATTAGACAAAAATATCTTTTCAATATGCACATTTTTTGCACTACTATTTATTTTTTTAATCTGTAATATAACAAATTTTAATGCCACACTCTTTAATTGGTACTTGCATACTCCTAAGAAATGTAAAAAAAATGGACAATGACAAGGCAATTAAAGTTGTAAAATTGATGTTAATGGCTCTGATGCACGAAGAATAATCAGATGTTTTTTCTGTAGACAGTTGTAAGAAAAAGGAATATTCTATGGTACTACTATCATTTTTAATTCCTCATTGTTCACTATCATTTGTTTTCTTTTCATGATTTCAACATTTGTTGGCGTCAGTTAATGGTGTGATTAAGAACATTAAACACATGAACTCTGTGTGTGCTCTAATACCAACAGTACAATCCTTACCGTAGTCTATGTTGTAGTAGGCCCATATGCACTGGAATTACTAATGTCATATGTTGTAAACATTTTAATTGGAAAGCACATTTTTTTATCCTGTTTTGTTTTTCTTTGGTCACTTCGAAAAAAATGTAAAATGAATACTTATTATCGTTTAAAAAAAATTCTCATTTGAGAATTGAAACCTCATATCGTTACAGTGTGGGGTTTCCTCTGGCTAGTAATTTTTTTTTAGCTTATGTAGAGACGCACCATAATTGACAGATTTTGAACGCGACTAGTGACGCTAGGACTTAGTTGGGTTAGTGGCTATTTAGAGACAGAAGATCAGTTGGTGATAGGATTTCTAACAAAATTAATTAATTACCCCTAATTAATTAATTAGTCAATTTTTCGATTGATTCATGTTTTGTCAGGGACACTGATTAATTGTACAAAGTTCCAACTTGATCCGAGAACGGCGAGTGGGAGAAATAACGTGTTCAAAACGTGTACCAGACAGACAGACAGACGGATTGAGTTGATATAAGCTTTGTAAAAATATAAAGTTCATCCTTGTAATAACTTTTGAGCTACTTCGTAAGAAGTCGAACATAATATTGTTGTTTTTACATCCATTATTTTAAGTATGATAAAGCCTTGGCTTCACAGTCACGCCTGATATCAAACTTCAAATTGCCAGTTTTGTGCGTGATGTCTAGAAGATATGCACTTCATGGAGCCTCAATCCTCAGTCATGCAGTTTTATTTGATCATACTTTTACAAAGCTTATAACAAGTAGTCTGTGTGCCTGTCTGTCTAGCCTAATGTTTGCACACGTTATTTCACCAAATCTCAAATCAAGCTGAAATTTTGCACAATTATTTTTTTTACCTGACAACACAAGAACCAATAAAAGAAAAAAAACAGTAAGTTAATTAATTACTGGTAATAAGTTAATTAATTATTGGTAATAAATTACTTTGCCTGGTATCTCAAGCAAGGGAAAGAAATAGTACTTGACCGAAGTGGTGGGATAAGCTGAATTAGTCCCCTTTATATTGGGCGGCCCTCTTAGGCTTAGTGAGTACAAACATAAAATAGAAACAATAGATAGCTATATAATCTTCCATGTTCATTAACTCTTCGCTAGTAGAGTGGCAAAGCCCAAAAGTTCGAATTTAAAAAAAAAAAATTTAAAAAGCGATCACTCAGATACCCCGTTTCTTTCTCCCTCTTACCAACTAGTCCAGACCATTAATAGGATCATAGCGTATGAGAACGCTAAATGCATGAAATTGCGCTAAACAAAAAAATATTTCTTATCGAACAGATTTACTATTGTTAGTATAGATCTATTTCAAATTTATTTACATGATTGATCCAAACTAATTGATACACATAAATATTGGCTTTGTTTATTTTTATTTTGCTAGTTATATATATCATTTATTGTAATTTTAAAATATTAATATTGAAAATACACGTTGTATTCATATTTACATGTAGGTAACAGGCAAAACTTCAAACATTAGGTTGATGCTGCAAATATGCCTGATCTAGACCTTGAATTAGAGCATTTCATCTTTATATACTATACTAGGGTGCGAAAACCAATGTTACGTACGACGTTGTTAGTGGACTATTCCAATTGTATAAATGTATGCTATTGTAGGCGCAGTGGCTGAGGGGTAAAGCGCTTGGCTTCCGAACCGGAGACCGGGGTTCGAATCCTGGTGAAGACTATGATTTTTAATTTCGGGATCTTCGGGATCTTCTGAGTCTAATGGGGAAAAGTAAAGGCGGTTGGTCGTTGTGCTGGCCACATGACACCCTAGTTAACCGTTGGCCACATAAACAGATGATTTTTACATCCTCTGCCCTATAGACCACAACTTAACTTTACTTATGCTTTTGTAAATAAGCTTAAGTTTTTTTGGTTTGAACCCCTGTACATTGTTTTGATCATGAAAGGGTTGGGAGTGGGGGAGGGGGAGAGGCGAGTTACTCGGTGATCTACTCACACTCTTAATCCTAATTTCTATCTGTAGCACTCACCCTTTGCTTCCCGCTTTCCCTATCTACTCACGGCTGTCAGAAGCTCTAATTACTCCGATGCCAGTAACATACTCTGGCGACGGGAGCCATTTCGACAGTGGGGATGAAATCTATGAGTTTCTGTCACATCCAATATGGCTGCCGCTTCACGCACATGCGCGCTACGTCGCTTTTGATTGTACTTAACTTTGTTGTGTTTTTTTTTCCTTCTCTCTTTTAACTTGGAAGTATTCCGACTTGTCCAGGGGTGTAGACGTTTTTAACGTGGGCGTTAGGGGGGGGGGAGGAAAAGAGAGAGGGGGTGCAAGTAACTAGAAAGTGGAGAAGTAGTAGTCACGTGGGCACAATTACTGTGGGAATGAAAAGAACGACGCAGACAACTGTAGAGGCAAAATTGTGCACAAAATAACCAAGTCTGATACTAGAAAATATTTAGTTCTGGTCAAGTCTAGCACTAGTATAAGTTTAGTTCTGTTCAAGTCTAGCACTAGTACAAATTTAGTTCTGGTAAAGTCTAGCACTAGTATAAATTTAGTTCTGGTAAAGTCTAGCACTAGTATAAATTTAGTTCTGGTAAAGTCTAGCACTAGTATAAATTTAGTTCTGGTCAAGTCTAGCACTAGTATAAATTTAGTTCTGGTCAAGTCTAGCACTAGTATAAATTTAGTTCTGGTCAAGTCTAGCACTAGTATAAGTTTAGCTCTGGTCAAGTCTAGCACTAGTATAAGTTTAGCACTGGTAAAGTCTAGCACTAGTATAAGTTTAGCTCTGGTAAAGTCTAGCACTAGTATAAGTTTAGCTCTGGTCAAGTCTAGCACTAGTATAAATTTAGTTCTGGTCAAGTCTAGCACTAGTATAAGTTTAGTTCTGGTCAAGTCTAGCACTAGTAAAAGTTTAGTTCTGGTCAAGTCTAGCACTAGTATAAGTTTAGTTCTGGTCAAGTCTAGCACTAGTATAAGTTTAGCTCTGGTAAAGTCTAGCACTAGTATATGTTTAGCTCTGGTCAAGTCTAGCACTAGTATAAGTTTAGCTCTGGTCAAGTCTAGCACAAGTATAAATTTAGTTCTGGTCAAGTCTAGCTCTAGTAAAAGTTTAGGTCTGGTCAAGTCTAGCACTAGTATAAATTTAGTTCTGGTAAAGTCTAGCACTAGTATAAATTTAGTTCTGGTAAAGTCTAGCACTAGTATAAATTTAGTTCTGGTAAAGTCTAGCACTAGTATAAATTTAGTTCTGGTCAAGTCTAGCACTAGTATAAATTTAGTTCTGGTCAAGTCTAGCACTAGTATAAGTTTAGCTCTGGTCAAGTCTAGCACTAGTATAAGTTTAGCTCTGGTAAAGTCTAGCACTAGTATAAGTTTAGCTCTGGTCAAGTCTAGCACTAGTATAAATTTAGTTCTGGTCAAGTCTAGCACTAGTATAAATTTAGTTCTGGTCAAGTCTAGCACTAGTATAAATTTAGTTCTGGTCAAGTCTAGCACTAGTATAAATTTAGTTCTGGTCAAGTCTAGCACTAGTATAAGTTTAGCTCTGGTCAAGTCTAGCACTAGTATAAGTTTAGCTCTGGTAAAGTCTAGCACTAGTATAAGTTTAGCTCTGGTAAAGTCTAGCACTAGTATAAGTTTAGCTCTGGTCAAGTCTAGCACTAGTATAAATTTAGTTCTGGTCAAGTCTAGCACTAGTATAAGTTTAGTTCTGGTCAAGTCTAGCACTAGTAAAAGTTTAGTTCTGGTCAAGTCTAGCACTAGTATAAGTTTAGTTCTGGTCAAGTCTAGCACTAGTATAAGTTTAGCTCTGGTAAAGTCTAGCACTAGTATATGTTTAGCTCTGGTCAAGTCTAGCACTAGTATAAGTTTAGCTCTGGTCAAGTCTAGCACTAGTATAAATTTAGTTCTGGTCAAGTCTAGCTCTAGTAAAAGTTTAGGTCTGGTCAAGTCTAGCACTAGTATAAATTTAGTTCTGGTAAAGTCTAGCACTAGTATAAATTTAGTTCTGGTAAAGTCTAGCACTAGTATAAATTTAGTTCTGGTAAAGTCTAGCACTAGTATAAATTTAGTTCTGGTCAAGTCTAGCACTAGTATAAATTTAGTTCTGGTCAAGTCTAGCACTAGTATAAGTTTAGCTCTGGTCAAGTCTAGCACTAGTATAAGTTTAGCTCTGGTAAAGTCTAGCACTAGTATAAGTTTAGCTCTGGTCAAGTCTAGCACTAGTATAAATTTAGTTCTGGTCAAGTCTAGCACTAGTATAAGTTTAGTTCTGGTCAAGTCTAGCACTAGTAAAAGTTTAGTTCTGGTCAAATCTAGCACTAGTATAAGTTTAGTTCTGGTCAAGTCTAGCACTAGTATAAGTTTAGCTCTGGTAAAGTCTAGCACTAGTATATGTTTAGCTCTGGTCAAGTCTAGCACTAGTATAAGTTTAGCTCTGGTCAAGTCTAGCACTAGTATAAATTTAGTTCTGGTCAAGTCTAGCACTAGTATAAGCTATGTTCTGGTCAAGTCTAGCACTAGTATAAGTTTAGTTCTGGTAAAGTCTAGCACTAGTATAAGTTTAGCTCTGGTCAAGTCTAGCACTAGTATAAGTTTAGTTCTGGTCAAGTCTAGCACTAGTATAAGTTTAGCTCTGGTCAAGTCTAGCACTAGTATAAATTTAGTTCTGGTCAAGTCTAGCACTAGTATAAGTTTAGCTCTGGTCAAGTCTAGCACTAGTATAAGTTTAGCTCTGGTCAAGTCTAGCACAAGTATAAGTTTAGCTCTGGTAAAGTCTAGCACTAGTATAAGTTTAGCTCTGATAAAGTCTAGCACTAGTATAAGTTTAGTTCTGGTCAAGTCTAGCACTAGTATAAATTTAGTTCTGGTAAAGTCTAGCACTAGTATAAGTTTAGTTCTGGTCAAGTCTAGCACTAGTATAAATTTAAATCTGGTCAAGTCTAGCACTAGTATAAGTTTAGTTCTGCTAAAGTCGAGCACTAGTATAAATTTAGTTCTGGTAAAGTCTAGCACTAGTATAAGTTTAGTTCTGGTCAAGTCTAGCACTAGTATAAATTTAGTTCTGGTCAAGTCTAGCACTAGTATAAGTTTAGTTCTGCTAAAGTCGAGCACTAGTATAAATTTAGTTCTGGTAAAGTCTAGCACTAGTATAAGTTTAGCTCTGGTAAAGTCTAGCACTAGTGTAAGTTTAGCTCTGGTCAAGTCTAGCACTAGTATAAATTTAGTTCTGGTCAAGTCTAGCTCTAGTATAAGTTTAGTTCTGGTCAAGTCTAGCACTAGTATAAATTTAGTTCTGGTCAAGTCTAGCACTAGTATAAGCTATGTTCTGGTCAAGTCTAGCACTAGTATAAGTTTAGTTCTGGTCAAGTCTAGCACTAGTATAAGTTTAGTTCTGCTAAAGTCTAGCACTAGTATAAATTTAGTTCTGGTCAAGTCTAGCACTAGTATAAGTTTAGTTCTGCTAAAGTCGAGCACTAGTATAAATTTAGTTCTGGTCAAGTCTAGCACTAGTATAAATTTAGTTCTGGTAATGTCTAGCACTAGTATAAATTTAGTTCTGTTAAAGTCTAGTAAAGTTTCACTTCTATTAATATTAGTATATGTCCAGTACTCCTATATGTTCTTCCTTAGTATGATACTAGTGTAGATTTAGTGCTACTTTTGGAAAAGTCTAGAACTTCTATATGTCGAGCGTAGAATATTGTTTGGTACTCAATATAATATATTTGTAGATTTTTTTTCCATTAAATAGGATTTTACAAAAATAGACCAATATCATTTCCCCATAGGGACACCTTAGTATTTGTATTTTTTGCGACAATTATGCTGACTACTCTAGATGATTGTCTGAGTTTTGAAGTTGTTACACCTGATTTTCCCATAAAAGCCACTCTATTCGTTTTTATACTCTTTGATCAGTTTGATGCTAAGAGTTGTTATATTTATATATATATAAAGCTTGTCTTCGTGTCTGAAGATTAGTGAGGAATGCAGTATTTCCCATGGCTGCGCAGCCCCAGCTGTGACCACATATTTTTCATAACCATTGACCGCAGGTCGTCGATTTAGTTTTAGGTGCTTAATCAGTGATTAGGTGCCAGTACTCAGTGATGGATTGCCTAACTTTTAACTAAAACGTTTAAGTGCAAGAAAAGTAATAATTTTTCCCCCACATTTGAAAAAGCACTGTGTGTATATATATATATATATATATATATAATAATACGGCTTTTCTTCCAGTCTGAAGATTAGTGAGGAGTGCAGCTGTGACCTACATATTTTGCCACATCCAGGGCAAGCATAACCATTGTCCGCAGGTGGTCGATTTAGATTTTCTTTTCGCCTTCTGCATTTGTCCTCGGCAGCGGATTTTCTTTTGGTCTCAAGTGTGTATCCCGCGGTCTTCGTGAGTGACCTCCAACTGTCTCGTTCTGAGGCCGCATGCAACCAAGTGCTATGTCAGCCAAGGAAAGTTGACGCCTAAGCTGGTCTTTGAAGCGTTTCCGTAGGGCGCTTTGTTACGTCGACCACCTTTTAGCTCACCAAAAAAGAATACCTTTGGAATACGTTCGTCTCCCATACGGGATACTTGCCCTACCCAGCGTAACTGCCGGACCATAAGAAGTCCCTCTATACTGTCCATACCGGCGTTCGCAAGGACATCACTGTTTGTAGTGCGGTCCTGCCACCGTATGTCCATGATGGAGCGCAAGCATCTTTGGTGGAAGCGCTCAAGAAGTCTTAGTTGTTTTCTATATAATGTCGATGTCTCAGAACTATATAGAAGGGTTGAGAGAACAACCGCCTGGTTGACATTGATTTTTGTAGGTAGGCGGAGCGATCTGTTCCGCCAAACTCTCGCCTGAAGGCGTCCAAAAGCGCTACTGGCCCTGGCCAGACGGTTATCAACTTCCCTTGAAATCATAGACGATTAAACGTATCGAATTCAGTTGCTTGTAATATTGAATTCTAGTAGCAATAACTTTTGAATGTCTTTTACTCAGCACTTTGCGTTAATTGTATTTCTTATTCGATTCTTTACTTATCAGACATTATCTTATTTCCAATTACAATAATATAATGATGAGATCGTATTTCGTGTAACTATATCCGAACTATATATTCCCATTTTGGGGGGGGGGGGTTGGTTGTAACCATATTGAATTATCAAATTTGTAACAATAAGAAACAACAAAGAGACACAACAATTATTATATTCAAAATAGATATTCAGCTCCAAACATTTCTTGTATACGTATCATTTTAATTTAACATTCATTGAAATTCAATTCAATTTTTTTTTTTGCTATAATGCTCAAGTAGATGTAATCGATAATGTCAAAGTAGAGTATTCATCTCGGGTTCCTAATCGTCTGGGTGGATAACTATCTGTTGAGGAAAACAGAGACAATAACTTTTGAGATATAATAATAATAATAATAATAATCTTTATTGTCCGTATGGAAATTCGTCTTACAATTTGTGCATTACACCAAACACAAAAACACTATAACTATAAGAAACCAAAGTGTACATTCACACCAGACTCACTCATAGTTTACATGTGACAAAGTTTATATCAGATTGTTCCTATTTAATGATTTGATTGCCAGGGGAACAAAAGAGTTTTTGTGCCTTTTTGTCTTTGCTATCGGTGTCTTGTATCTCTTTTGTGATGGTAAAATCACAAAATTCTGACCCAAAGGGTGATTCTTTATTTCGAGGATCTTGTAAGCTTTTTTATAGATGTTTGTCTCAAACAACTGCCCAAATGAGTTTTGTTTTTTGCCAATGATTTTACAAGCAGCATTTAGGATTATATTACGTTTATTTTTATTTTTAATGCACTAAGATCTGAATATAAGGAGCTTACTCTCCATTAAAGAAGTTGTTTTAGGCATACTTTGGATGGGGCATAGTTAGAGCATGCCTGCGTAAAGCACCTTATAGTCTGTTGTGTCAACATCTTCTCTATATCTATCTTCTAGATATATATAATTCTCTTCTTCTCTCAAGAGTTTGGACGAGAAGAAGAAGTAAAGGAAAGATCACTCTCTTATTTCTTCGGATAGAGTTATCCCACGAACTTTACGAGCCATGCGTGTAGCGAAGTCATACAGTATATTATAAAAATTCTATTTCCTACATAAATCCCGCTCAATAGCAAGAATTAACAAATGTTTCAATCTATCTTCGAGAATTGTTGAATTAAAATAATTCTTCATTAGTTTGAGGCGTGAGAAGCTTAGTTAACCAGATTCCAAAATTATCCCGTTTTTTTTTTTTTTATCGCTCGTAGGATTGGCATTTTCCTTATTGAATGACACCCAAAAATGACAATTTTTGTCTATACATTTCAGGAGATTCGTATGAGTTTTCTAAAGATTTTATAATTTCCGGATATTTCCAGTACTTTTTCGTATATTGTGCAATTTCAGGAGATTTTCAGGAGCTCCTGATAAATCGACAGGAGGCCGCGGTAAATCTGTTATAAGTTATACAATGGTTTAATTTAATAATTTATACATCTAGAATTAGCGCGGGTCCTATGAGAGTGCGGGGCCCACTGCGGTCGCATTTGCGGAGCCCACTGCGGTCACTTAAGGCCGCCCTGCAAAATTGCGGCGTATGCTACGCCCTCCGGTCGACTAGTATGAAATATTAGCTGTTATTACCTAAGAAAAATAATGATAAGTAATAAGTAAATAAAGCAGTGTACTACATTACATACTGTAATAGTACAACAACAACTAGACTACCACTACCATGGCTTTATTCGACAAGATTGCAGTAAACAGTGAAGGAGCACAAACACATCTCACACGACATTGCTTAACTACTATGGACATACACACAGACACACACATGACCTTCTGACACGCTGGACGCACGCAGAAATTAAACAACTCAGTTACACTACACATACTCCATACATAAAGTGGGCGACATGATGTTGACCGTAAGTTCATTGAAAGTACATTGATCTCCCTTGTTTCCCTGTCAGCTTCTGTTTTACTCATGGAAAGAGTGTATACTCTTATCTTATCTTATATAATACAGACGTTACTTCAAAAAAGAAGATGATTAGGTCCTACGCGTCATGCATTTAGTCATGCATATTAACCAATGACTTAAATTCTGCCAAGTCACTGGTTTTTCTGGCTAGCTCAGGCAACCCATTCCATGCTCTAAAAGCACTAGGGAAGAAGGAGTATTTGTACAAATTTGTCCTAGCATAGGGGACAAGGAATGTGCCTTTATTTTTGTGTCTTTCAGAGTATTTTATTAAGTTTTGTTTTTGTATTTGAAGATTATGGTTCAGTGTTTTATGTATAATTGCTACTTTACTTTTGAGTCTTCTGTCCTGAAGGCTTTCTAAATTTAGTGATTTTAATAATGGTGTTACTCTAGTCAAATGTGAATATTCGTTTGTTATGAATCTCACTGCTCTATTTTGTGTTTGTTCCAGTTTCTTAATGTTTTCTTGAGTTGAGGGGTCCCAAACGGTGGATGCATATTCTATTATTGGCCTAGCCAAAGTTAAATATCTAAATACTCTAAACCTAACCCGAACCCATAAATTCCGCACTATCACAGAAAAGTTGGTAATTATTGAAAACGCAATTAAACAAGGAAGATAATTTATTGCTCTGCCTTAGGGAAAAAAAAGTCGTATTTCCAATAACAATAGACGACAATACAATATTAAGTTTAATTTTTTAAACAATCTATTCGTATATGTAAATATAATTTTACTTATCAAAAGTCGTAAACTAATAACCAAAACAGAGTAAATTAAATGACTGAAAAATAATTACATTTATTTCACCCAGTACACTGAATTCCACATCCCGCCTCTGCATTCATTACACTAACATGCATTTTATGTACCTGTTAAACTATGCCTTCCACTCTAAGCGTACTATGCTGTACCTGCCACTCTGTGCCTGCGACTCTGCGCCTGCCACCCTGTGCCTGCCACCCTGTGTCTGCAACCCTGTGCCTGCCACTCTGTACCTGCCACCCTGTGCCTGTGACCCTGTGCCTGCAACTCTGTACCTGCCACTCTCTGCCTGCCACTCTGTACCTTCCGCTCTATACCTGCCACTCTCTGCCTGCCAATCTAATTGAACATAATTTTAGTATCAAATATGGAACAAGCTATTCTTAGAATATGAATTCAACTTTTGATAAACATTACAGAAAAATTGATAGCAATCACTCCGTTTCGACAATGTTAAAATTCAAAAATAATTATCTTGTAATAATACATTTTCTGCACATGAGCGTGCTACTTCAACTTTGAGAGAAAAAAAAGTTAATCAAGTATTGTGATTATAATTTAATCTTATCAGTTATTACATTG
This sequence comes from Biomphalaria pfeifferi, assembly GCA_030265305.1. Classification (NCBI taxonomy): domain Eukaryota; kingdom Metazoa; phylum Mollusca; class Gastropoda; family Planorbidae; genus Biomphalaria; species Biomphalaria pfeifferi. The sequence continues at coordinate 852,520 of JASAOG010000243.1, forward strand.
TCTTTGAACTTTGTGCACTTTAGTCAATATTAAAAAGTTAGAATTTTTTAAAGTGTTTTTTTCTACTGTTGTTAGCCTCATCTTTTATCACTAAAAGCTGAAGTGCAGTGGATTTTTAAAAGTACTTTTAAGTGTAAAAGTAGGCCATGAGGTTGCAGTGCCCTGAAACCCTTATCTTGAAAACAGAACCATCACTGCATGCATTGTCGAGTAAAATTAAGCTGAAATTAAGTCATTAATAAAGTACAAAAACTATACTTGGAATTAGCATGTCAAGAATTAAAATGTCCGTAAAAAGCCAAATACAAAAAACATCTCTGAATTGTTATAGACAGCATTATCTCAATCTCAACCACATCAGACGCTCAAATGTGTTTCTCTATTTAATAATGAAATCAAGTATTTTTTTTTTTCAAATTTATAGAGTTCACATCTTCTCTCAATTAGACTATCAATGCGGAGACAAGATATAAATCTTACCTGGCATTTGGTCGAAGGAGTCGATGAAACCTGGACACATTTTGTGGAGCTCGAGCCTAATAAATTGTTGCCTGTTTGGCCCAAGTGTTTTACGGATGACAGTTACCGCCACAGAGATAGTCTGACGTCATGGTGTGTGTCGTCTGCTATACTGGTAATAAAAAATAGTTTGATTGTTGAGATCAGTACTCCATCGTGAGGGAAATATCTAGATCTATATGAAGATATATCTGCTCCCATGAGGGCAGGAATAATGATGTACATAATTTTGCTCTACTTTAGACATTTAATTTTGCTGTATAATAAAATTAACTTCCCTTCGCCTGCCGTCCCAGGTAAGTAAAATTTCTCCTTTCAGACCTTGTGGTCTATAGAGCAGATGATGTAAAGGTCATCTGTTTCTTTGGCCTACGGTTAACAAGGGTGTCATGTGGCCAGGAAAACGACCAACCGCCTTTACTTTTCCCCAACTAATGTCAGGTACCCATTTAGAGCTGGGTGGACTTAGAGGCGCCCAAGGATCTCGAAATTAAAAATCCCAGTCTTTACAATTGTTCAAACTCGGAAGCCAAGCGCTTTGACGCTCAGCCACCGCGCCTCCCTGTACCGGTAAGGAATGAACATTTTACCGGTTTGTGTAGTCAACAATGGTGTAATATAGCCAGCACAACGATCAAAGACACTAACTTTCTGCATCGAATGCCATTTTTTTTCCCTTTAGGGGCGGTTGGCGCCCTAATATTCCGCATTTATAAACTCAGCCTCATCATTGAAACCAAGCAAGTAGATTATCTTTTACCTTTACCTATCCCTTAGTCTGATGGACCGTTGGGGCACCATGCAAGATTCGTCGGCCGTCCTTCTCCATTCAATTTCTGTCCTTCGCCCTAGCCAGGACCTCCATCAATGGCAGGCCCGTTCTTTCTTTTATGCAGTCTCCCCATAGCTTTCTCTGTCTGCCTCTTCTTCTTTTTCCTGGTAGGTACTGTTCCAAGTAGATAACAATAATAATAATCTTATTGACTTTTAGAATGAACTTAGACCGAAAAAAAAATCGTTATGTTTGCACTGTTAATTATCTTCTTAATCCTAAATCCCAATGCATTGTTCAGAAGTTGCTTCGGGGGGAGGAATAAAACAAATTAAGATGACGTGGCGTTAGGGAAACAGACATGCTTCTCCTTGACATCTTGACATAAATAATATCAGTCTGCCTGCATGCGCGTTATTTATGTTGGTCTTAAACTTGAGAGCAGTCGATGCGCATCCATTTGTAACGACACTAACGACAATTTGTCCAGACCGTTCAGCGGCAATCTGCCTTGGGGGGCGCGAGGCCGGCTCAACAATGGGGGACACTGGGCTAGAGGCTATGAGAGAGTGAGCGAGATGGAGATAGAGAGATTGAGAGAGAGAAAGAGAGAGAGAGAATTACGTCATTCATTGAGATCATAAGTCACATATCTGCCCTAAGCACCGTGAAACGCTCACTAAGCTAATTATGAACGAAGTCATTAAAGACTGACTTGAGCAGCGAGGACAGGCTAATTATTAACCAAGCCAGGTACGAGGGATGCTGTACGAGTTATAGTCTTTCTTGACTCAAGAATATGCCCTGGACAACAACATTAACAAAGAAAACAAAAAAAAAAGTCGAGCCATAAGTGTCCGAGATCGTTGCTTAGGACAATGGTCAAAAAAAGTTTAAGAAGCTCTCGCCAAAATTTTATTATGTACAACACTTAGAATGTAGTGTGATATTTATATATCGTAAGCGTTACTTGAAAAAGTGAACATTTTTTTAAACATATGTCTCGTGTGTGGAATCTCATACGAAATATATTTTTTAAATTTAAATGGTAAAAACGATTAAACTTAAAATGGGTGTAAACATCGCCTATATTTGGCATGCAAAAAGTCTGCAAAGACAAAAAGGCTGAACGCAAACAAGCAAAAAAAAAAAGCGCTTAAAAACAATGCAAAACTTATATAAGGGAAAGAACCGCACACTTAGTAACGTGTTTCTCTGAATACTGCAATATTTATTTACCTTTACTGTATAAACATTTTGTTTATTTATTACCACTAATTAATTAAATAGTTTTGGAAATTGTTTCTTATGTTGTCATTGACAATAAATAATTGTACAACGTGGTCCGAGAATGGGAAGTGGAAAAACTGACGTGTACAAGATTTGTACCAGACAGAGCGAGTTGTAATAAGACTTACACTGACACACCAGAAACAGTCTGTCTCAAATCTAGTTAACTTTGACTACAAAAACTTTATAAACAAACTGTGAAACTGAAACTGAAAGTCGCGAACACAATTATTTTGAAAAGGAGAGAAAGAATGTCCACCACGCTCATGTTGACAACTTTACAACAGGTGGTGGACACGGTGGAGGCACTGCCACGTTCCAGGACTTGGAGTTGAAAGGGTTAAAAGCTTACTAGTCTTTTTTTTTTCTTGTAGGTTCTTACTTTTTTTTTGTATGTATCGACTCACAGAAAATAGAATTCAACATGTTCTGATAAAAAAAAAACAATAATAGAAAGGAGGTACACTTTTTAAAGAATTAAAATTATAAAATAAATCATGGCTTTTTTATAGCGCTACTTTCATGCTTATAGCATGCTCAGAGCACTTAGAAAATAGTGTGATATTTATGTATCGTAAGCGTTACTTGAAAAAGTCGGGTGTCGAACCTCGAGCCCCCTTTATTGGTAGCCAAGCCAAGCCAAGTTCAAGCGCACTTAGCCTCTCGACCACACTTCCCACAAATTGTTTGTGTCTAGCTCACCTTAAATACTTTTAGCATGTTCAGTGTGCTCTGGTCTAATCACCTGTGTGGATAAGTTGGGGAAGAAGATATCTGGGTAAAGTTTTCCGTGCTGCCTTTAGGCGCTCAGCAAAAAAAACTCTGCTTGAGTCGGGATTCGAACTCGACCCCACTCCTTTGCTATGTAGCCAAGTGGTTATTTTATCCTATAAATTACAGACGTTACTTTAAAAGAGAAGATAATTAAGTCCTATGCGTTTCGTGTGTCAATCTTTGCTATGGATGTTAATCAGCGACTCTGGTAAGTCATTATTATTCCAGGCAGATTCAAGAAGCCTATTCCATGCTCTAATGGCACAAGGACTTTAAAAATTTGCATCAAAATCTCCTCCATTTTTCGTATGCGTTTTTGACCCTCGTATCTCAACAGATTGAAAGCTTGTTTAAAAGAGGGCTTATTTCTATCACCGCCAGGGCAATAGACTCGTTCCTTGGGCACCCCAACGGGGGTTCCTTTTTTTTTTTGTTCCCTGTTGACCTGATTGTCTCCTCTAACGACCGTTTCCGGCTGAATGTTACGTTAAGGCTGAGAAACATTGACCAGGTTAATGAAATTCTAAGTTCAAAGATCAATGCTTAAAATTCATATAGATAAAAGCACCAAAAAATGTTTCTTATCTGCCTTACTTGTTCTATCGTATCCTAAACCTACTTGACTTAAGCGAGTAATACGTATTATTTTGATTTTAAAAACTGCTTAGTAGGTATTCAACCAAATGAATACAATAAAAAAAAAAAAGGCTTTTCTTAGAGGAACAGCTCCACATTTACAGCCATATATCTCAATGCTGTAAGATTTATTTCCCCTTTACAACATCAAACAAAAAATAGTACTTAAGACTAATAAACTAATTGGTTAAAATTTGTGCAGGACAGACAGACAGACAGGCCCTAACCTCTAACTTTCTAAAATAAAAGAAATACAGTGTCCTGCACAGTACCACAGTTTACATATTCCCTTATTTCTCTCTCCCTCTCTCTTTCTTTCCCTCTCTCTCTCTCTCTCTCTCTAATTCCACTCTTCAAAATTTGTGTTTCCTACACACATTTCTAGTACAAAGTCTTACTATGAGAAAAAAAAATCACAACACAACCTCGTGTTTTCTGTTTAATAGAGATATATATTTTTCACAGTCATTGGTTACTTTTGCTAACCCTACCCCTACACTCAAGAAAAACGATCAGTTTGACAGTAGGTGAGTAGAGCCTTGCTTGTGAAAAGATAGACTAGACAATAACAATTCCTCAGCTCTGAGAATGTAAAAACTCTGGAGGTCTTTGCTGATTGGCTGTGACTTACAACAAGGGAGAATAACTCACAACTTTTTCTACTATAAACTCAAGGAAAGGGTGAAACGTGAAAAATAAAAAGTCAAGGCTAAGGGCGGGGGGGGGGGGGGGATGAAAGCAGACGGGGCGGTTAAGGGTGTTAAAATATACGCCAATAAAAAAATGAAGCCAAAGAGAAGACAATAAAGTATGTTTTGTGTATAGTCTCCCCTGTTTCACTACAAGACTTAGGTTCTTTGAACCAAAAGCAGGAACTCGATTTTATTGCGCTCTGTTTCCAACGATGCGTCTTTGATTGAAATATTAATGTTATAGCCCTCTGGACATGCTTAGCATTCAATCATTCGACAGTTAAGGACAGTTAAAAGTCTACTTCATTTGAGGAATATCACAATAGTAAAATATTTGTTAGGAAAGAGAAAATTCTTTTTTTCCACGGGATTTTATGCGTAAATATTCGTAAATGACGCCATTGAATCCATTGATATTTGAACACATATATGGTAAGGATGTTTACATTTAAATTATTAATGAAACGAATAGAGGCATATTTATTTGTTTAAACAGCTGTTAATAAGAGTATTGTTTTTAAAGTTTATTATTTTTATGTATAATTTTTATAAAATTATTGTCGTTTCGTTGTTTGTACTGTTGTAGCATGCATATTTGCCAAAAATACAAAAATCTATATATACCGTAATTAAAGAATTGCGTTATGCATTGCACCTGAAAACAACTTTCAGTCTGTATTATTGGTAATAAATCCATTGGACATTTTCAGAAATGGCTGGTTACCTACAAATAGAAAGCTTCGTGGTGTATCCGGTGTACAAAATGAAAGAAGTGCTGATGAGATATGGATCTTAACTCTTTCTCTCCTAACTGACGCTACAAACGTTGATTCCACCTGAATGTGGTAAATAATTACGGAGAGAAAGAGTTACAAAGTTACACTATGGCCTATGCTTCGCTTTCCAACATTTCAGAATCCAATTTGTAACCTCTTCCATTTTGTAACTTTTATTTAGGCCTACTTGGCAATTTCGAAGGTTAATTAGGCATCCTTGACATTTAGTTCATTATGAGAATCTTTAGTAGTTCTAACAGTACATCTTGAACGAATTCTTATTAAAGCTACTTTCTAGATGTACCATTCTTTAGCGTCTAGAGCAGAAAAGATAAAAACATGACATACCACTTTGTGTAACGCTATCCAGTACTGGATTTACTTTTATTAAAGCCCCTCCCTCTTTTTTTTCCCTTAAAAAATGTTCCTGTGATATTTTCAATCATTTTGAGGACAAAGCAAAAAAAAAAAAAAAAATTCCCTGGCGTTGATTAAAACATACGTGTATTCAGTGAGTGTATTCATAAGGCGCCCCATATCTAAGTTTTTACTCTTTATCAAGTTTAAATCTGGTCCTGTCAACATATATCAGCTCATAATTCGTGGTATTTGTTATTGTGCGCACTTTAAAGTTTCAAAACAATTAATATATTGAACATTTTTAATCACAAAACAGAAAGTACTTAGCGACAGTTCTTACTATAACAAACTTTTTCTTTTACTCTAGCATTAAATGTGCCTAGACTGGTAAGGCACGTAGGTCTACATTTCAATTCGTAAAAAAAAAAAAAAAAAGTCAACAGACCTTTAGAGGTCATACTGGAATACAACGTAAGATAAGTAACCTACTGAAGGACCTTTACGGACCTTGCGATCAATATGGCAGATGTTGCAGGCTTAAAGGTCTTTTTTTTTTTTTTTCTATCTCTGACGGTTAGAGAGGGAGTTAGGTGTCCAGCACAAGCGCCTTTACTTCCTAAACTAATGTTGGGTCGTGGAATCCATCAGAGTTGGGTGGATTCAGAGCAAGTCCTGAGAAATCCCGAAATTCAAAAGACGAACCTAAAAAAACACCTAGGTTTGTAAGCCAAGAGGTCTACCACGCAACCATATATAGATAAATGGCTCTAAAACAACACCAATAACAGTAAACTCAGGTGTACCTCAAGGAACAGTTTTGGGTCCACTACTATTTTTAATTTACATAAATGATTTACCAAATTGCATTAGTTCAGGAACAAAAGTCAGATTATTTGCAGACGATTGCATAATATATAGAACAATAAAAACAAAACAAGACACAGATATTTTACAAAGAGAATTAGATGAATTACAGAAATGGGAATCAAATTGGAGCATGTCTTTCCACCCAGAAAAATGTCAGTTGTTAAGAGTAACAAAAAAACTAAAACAAATTAATTCCACTTATCTTATTCATGGCAAACCAGTAACACAGACTAAAAACGCAAAATACCTAGGTGTTATAATAAATGAAAAACTGTCATGGAATCCACATATTGATGAAACTATAAAAAAATCCAACAAAGCATTAGGGTTTATTAAAAGAAATTTCTATAAATCAAATAAGAACATAAAACTAAAATGTTATTTAACCTTGGTTAGGCCAATAATAGAATATGCATCCACCGTGTGGGACCCCTCAACTCAAGAAAACATTAAGAAACTGGAACAAACACAAAATAGAGCAGTGAGATTCATAACAAACGAATATTCACATTTGACTAGGGTAACACCATTAGTAAAATCACTAAATTTAGAAAACCTTCAGGACAGAAGACTCAAAAGTAAAGTAGCAATTATACATAAAACACTGAACCATAATCTTCAAATACAAAAACAAAATTTAATAAAATACTCTGAAAGACACAAAAATAAAGGCACATTCCTCGTCCCATATGCTAGGACAAATTTGTACAAATACTCCTTCTTCCCTAGTGCTATTAGAGCATGGAATGGGTTGCCTGAGCTAGCCAGAAAAACCAGTGACTTGGCAGAATTTAAGTCATTGGTTAATATGCATGACTAAATGCATGACGCGTAGGACGTAATCATCTTCTTTTTTGAAGTAACGTCTGTATTATATAAGATAAGATAGATAGACAGACAGACAGACAAACATCTTAAAAGTTTGGTTTAAAAGAGAATAATTTAAATATCTTTAGCTCATTTCCTTTTGTTTCTAATTCTGTTTTTCTGGCTCTATTACTGTTGAAAACAAAATTGTGTGTCTATCTTTCTGTACTGCTGTCCGACATTCCACGTGAGTTTTTCTCCCCCCCCCCCCCCCTTGTACCATTTCACTCATTCATTCCTAACTTTAATGACATCCTGCACGTGACGCTCACATGATTGACATGCCCAGCCAATGATATGTCCGCTTGAGAGACGTCCGTGTGCGCATGTCCGCTATGGAATACTTTAGGTGTCAAGTTTCAGCAACGAGGCCCCGGAATATGTGTTACCGGGGCATATTATACTGGCTTAGGAGGTGTAATGACAGTAGAAAACAAAATAGTGGATAGAATGGAAAACTCGTTTTTATTTTCTCATCTAGATTTCCACTGGTACTTTTATTTGGTTTTCACTTTTTATCTCAGTTGACCGAGTTTTACCATTTTAATTGTTCACATCTTGAAAGACAAGAAAAACATTTTTAAAAATACTTCAAAAGCAATAGGCAATACTTCCTTTATACAACTTATAGAGCGATTCCTTTGCTCTTAAAAACAAATGAATATTATAAAGAATAAAAAAAGTAAAGTTCCCCCTTTCAGACCTTGCGGTCTATTGGGCAGATGATGTAAAGATCATCTCTTTCTATGGCCTACGGTTAACGAGGATGTCAAGTGGCCAGCACAAAGACCAACCGAATTTACTTTTCCCCAACTAATGTCAGGTACCCGTTAGAGCTGGGTGGACTCAGAGGCGTCCAAAATTAAAAATCCCAGTCTTCACCAGGATTCGAACCGCGGACAACGGTTCGGTAGCCAAGCACATTACCGCTAAACCACCGGGCATCCCGAATGTTACATTTCAAGAAAATGAAGCATTTTTACCCCAGAGAGGAGGATACCTAGACAGTCTGGTCGTGTGGTATGCGCTCTCGGCTGTCGTCTCAAAGGTTCCAGGTTGGAACCCTGTCCGCGCGATCCTCACTCGTCCTGCGCAAAGATTGAGCTAGGATGTAAGGATATTCCATTCGTAAGAAACATTCGAAATGTGAATACTTTTGAGTTTTGATATCTCCAACATTGAGGCAGGTAACGAAAAATGCACTTTTAATTTAGAATTTGAATTTAATATAATTGAACTAAACATATTCATTTTAATAAAAGTTTGAAAGACACTAATAAAAACAATATTTGTTAGCTTGTACTTTTATACATCTAGGGCGGACTACACTCCTAACTATATGATATCTTATTACAGGAAATATATGTGCAACTGTTACGTTATTGGATTATTATTTTATTGCTAATAATGTTATTCTTTTTCAAATATATAAATATGGTAACAACTCTAGTGTCTTGATTATATGAACGGAGAGTTTCAAGGATTAAACTTTGTTCGCGTTAGGGTGGAGAGATAATCAAAGGTTTTGGAAAGTTGAGACAACTTTGTAAGGAAATGAAATAGGGGAGATAAAAAAGAAAAAAAAACAACAGGTTTCACGATTTGAAAGAAGACTTATTTTAACTCTATAATTACATTTTATCCGAAATTACGTTAATTAGTTTTTTTTTTTTACTGCGCACAATTTTTTAGTCAACAGTAGATAATAATTGTATGTTTTAAACTTATTTTTAAAGTGAAAATAATGGTTAGCTCTAAATGTATGTCCTGCATTGCGCCTCTGCTACATTATATACAATGATTTCCTAGTCCTATAGTTTCTCGTAAACACCTCATCAATCTCAACATGGCACGTGTGGAAACGGTCGTTAGGGGTGACCATAAAGCCAAGTTGTGAAGCAAAATAGAACACTTGTTGGGGTACCTAACGACCAAGTACATTGCACTGGCGGGGAAGGAAGAGAGCCCAATGATTAAGTCACTAACCACACAGCTCTCCTCAAATGGTCGTTTCACGGCAGACTGATGTGGTACAGAGAAGGAATTCGGGTAAGTTTTCCCGTGTACTCAGACTTCGACCTCGCTTCTAGTTCGAGCGTCCTTTGATACGAGAAATCGGTGATAGGGGTGTAACAATTAACATTTGCATGGATCCCTTCAGACAGGCTGAGGAACAAGGTTCTTGTAGTAAGAGATTTGACAGTCTTTACGATGTTCTATAATGAATACCCAGCCAGCCGTCCTTCCACGATATTAAAATTAGGTTTAAGTATAATAATCTACATTTCTGAAAAAATGTCTAAAATTCTTTAAACAGTCAAAACAAGCTCTTGGTCTAAACAGACAATTTAGGATTTTATTGTATTGACGAACATGTTTCGAATGTTTCTTCCTAATTAAAGATGTTTACATCCTATTCAAAAAATTTCCCATGGACTGCAGGGCGGGGAGGGTTAAAATTTGGGACTATCCAGACGACAATCTATTGTGCAAACCCTGGTTGGCTGCCTGGTCGAGCGGTCTGCGCGCTGGGTTGTTGTTCGGACTTATCGCTCGTCCCGGGTTCAAACCCTGCACGCTCCCATTCCCCCGTTATCATGCGGTACGTTTGGACTACGAAGTCCAACTCTTCAACTCTGAAGGAACATTCGAAACGTGTCAAACAAACATCCAGCTAAGATTAAAAAAAAATAATTTTAAAGCTCATGTCATTTAATGACAAATCAGACAAAAAGACAAAATGTAGGAAAATTGTATAATTGATAAACTAAAAAAAAAAAAAGAAAATTGGGGGGAAAATGAAACAAAAAGTCAGTGTGCTTATTGTTCTCAAGTCTCCGCTATTTAAGACCACGTGATGTCATCAAGTTTTACTGGCGCGAGACAGACTGAAATTGAAGTTTCAACGTCTTGGTGTTTTTTTCTTCTAGACCCAAAGACCTTGATTTTATTTTCACCCCAACTTGCTGTCAGGGGCGGGGGGGGGGGGGGAATCGATGTTGTACAAAGTGGGTACAGTCTACGATAACAGGAGCCTGTGTGACTGACATGATTAAGTTATTAAGCGCCCACGCACGCGGCCAAAGACAGTTTATCCAGGCCATCCAGCACGTGTCCCTTACAGCAGAAGGTTGTATTAAGTTAGGATAGAGGGGGCAGGGGAGGGGGGACAGGGCGGGCACTCCTAACATGACACATGATACTCGGGTATCGTTCAGAAACGCGTGCAACAGTTATGGTTCCCAAATCTAATTTTCATGGCCACAGTAGGTCGATGAAACTTAGCGCGCAACAATTAAACCCAAGCTATAGAATTTTATTTAAGTGTAAGTCGCTTCCAATTATTCTAAGCAAACAGAAGTACAACATTAAAACGATGCAATAACTTACAACCGTTCTCGGCAAAAATTACAAAAAAATATTTCCCGTTCAATAAAAATTGCTTGTTGTAGAGTCCTTCACAAATCCCTTTGTTGGACTGATGAGGCACCATACACGATCAGTAAATCGTCTTTCTCAATGCATCGATATCTTTCGCTCTGACTAGAATCTCTTTCAATGACAGGCCCGTCTATTCTTTGATTCTGTTTACTTCTTCAACTTATCTCTAGTACTGTTCCCTGTATCAAGTATTATAAAGATATTTGCAAGACATAAGGAACCTTGTGGTATGGCTTTACAATTTAAGTTTGCGTTTTCTGACTATGGCCAGCAGGTCATACAGGTAGAACAACCATCTAGTATATAAAGCACATTGTAAGGAGTATGTATGTGTGTATGTATCTATGCTAATTATAGAAATCAAAGCCGTTTGACCGATCTTGATAAATATAGTCAAGCATGTTAAACAATGATAAAACTCTGCTAGGTCTTTAGTTTTCCTGGCTGATTCAAGCAATTCATTCCATTCTCTAATGCACTAGGGAAGAAGGAGCACTTGCACGAATTTGTTCTAGCATTCCATTTAATTTAGTGTATACTGTCTCCTTTAACACTCTCTTGTTCACTAACCCATATCTATACAGTCCACACTTTATAAGCTGTTAACTCAGCCAACCTTTTGTTGTTACTACTCAACCTAGTACAACAATAAAGTGGGCACAACATTACCTAAATTGTTCCAATGTGCCAAAATCCCAAAAATATAAAATATCAAACAACACTAAAAGGTCAACTGGCTTGTCCATACACAGTTGCACACACTAAACTATTAGTCACTCAAAATAAACACACATACTATCACATCGGTAAATAAATCTTCTCTACCTTCAAATGTAAGATAATTTAGTCCGAATGCAAAAGAGAAGTTGTTCGTGGAATACCTAGTCAGGCCTCACGGAACACAGTTTGGGAAACGCTGATCTAATATGTTTATACTGTCATTGATTTGTACAATCGTTTATAAATATTTGATTGTTGTCATCTTCAATCTTGGAAATTACAAAAGGTTACATATATTACGGGAAATACTGCATTCCTTATTAATCTTCGGTCTGGAAGACTAGCCTTTTTGGTATTATTATGTCAGCAATCACGGCAAAATGTCTTTGCTTTTTCATAATCCGAAATCTCATCTCGTAACTAGAAATTCTATTAAACTTCGATCCTAGATGGATGAATGTTTTTTAGAGATAGTTATTGAAGTTATAGATACTAAAAACATTCTTTACGTCATCAAATTTTTCACTGAAGAAATAGTTTATGTTTTACAGTAAATTATAATTTGACCTAGAAACTAGCGCAAAGTAAAATACTATTTAAAAAAAAAAAAAAGCTTATCTAAGAGCTCCACATTTACATGTATATCTCTCAATAATGTGGAATTTATTCCCATTGTTTGATACCAAGCAAATTAAATTATTACGAATGATCATGATTAATTGATTTATTGGTTATTTTTTTTTATTGATTCATGTGTGTTAAATACAATAAATAGTAAACGGGAAGATTCCCCCCCCCCCCCCCCCTTATAACTATATCTATCAATAATGTACAAGTTAGTTTCCTTATTCGATATTAAACAAAGTAAGTACCAATAATTAATTGACTATTTTATTATTATTATTATTATTGATTCTTGTGGGAGAAACAGTGTTTACAATTATCTAAGAGGATAAAAACCCCACATATTCAGCTATATTGCTTAATACTGAATGATTAATTTCCGTTGATGGTATCTCAACTTTTTCCGAGAATGGGTGTGAGAGAAATAACGTGTTTAAACTTTTGACAAGACAAGACAGACAAAATGAGTTAATAAGAAACTTTGTATAAAAAGAGTTGGTTGCCAATTCAAATTACGTTTTCTATTTAGGGTTTTAGATCACACTGTTCATCAACTCTTTTATTCCTGAACCCTTGAAGAGTTAGCAAGCTTATAGTATGGATTGTACAAATGCATATTTCTTTGTGTTAAACTCTGGTTTCGGTATCTATTATCTTTAGTTACTGTAAAGATGAAGCAACAGAAAGAATAGTCTTCCCCCACCCCTCTCTCCATCCAATCCTACTCGGAGTATAGGACTGCTACTCGGAGTATAGGACTGCTTCTCGGAGTATAGGACTGCTTCTCGGAGTATAGGACTGCTTCTCGGAGTACAGGACTGCTACTCGGAGTACAGGACTGCTACTCGGAGTACAGGACTGCTACTCGGAGTACAGGACTGCTACTCGGAGTACAGGACTGCTACTCGGAGTATAGAACTGCTACTCGGCGTACAGGACTGCTGTATAATGCCAGCCCAGCTTAAGGAAGTCCCCATATTAGTTTCGTGTTTCTCTCGTTCAGTGGCGGGTGTATGAGCGGCCAGGGAAAGAGAGAGAGGGGGGGGGGGGCGACGCCCCGAGAATTGGCATCTGGTTGTTTATGTGACTTTCCCATGTTGTCGGGTAGAGTTGAGTTCTAGCCTGGGATTACTACTCACGATATGGGCACACGTAAAGCTCGCTGGCGGTGCGTGCCCAAGAGAGGGGTGGGGCCCGGGAGCGATGGTCGATGAAGAAGGAATGGAAGCATCGAAAGTGTCGATATTTAGAGTTGGATATAAGAAAGACACATGCAAGAGGGGGAAAAAACGTAATTGGTGGCTTAGTGGTCTGGTCTGAAATAATATCTATTAGCTAGGTCTAGTCTGAAATCATATCTATTAGATAGGTCTAGTCTGAAATAATGTCTATTAGCTAGGTCTAGTCTGAAATAATATCTATTAGCTAGGTCTAGTCTGAAATAATATCTATTAGCTAAGTCTAGTCTGAAATCATATCTTTTAGCTAGGTCTAGTCTGAAATCATATCTTTTAGCTAGGTGTAGTCTGAAATAATATCTATTAGCTAGGTCTAGTCTGAAATCATATCTTTTAGCTAGGTGTAGTCTGAAATAATATCTATTAGCTAAGTCTAGTCTGAAAACATATCTATTAGCTAAGTCTAGTCTGAAATAATATCTATTAGCTAGGTCTAGTCTGAAATAATATCTATTAGCCAGGTCTAGTCTGACATAATATCTATTAGCTAAGTCTAGTCTGAAATCATATCTTTTAGCTAGGTGTAGTCTAAAATAATATCTATTAGCTAAGTCTAGTCTGAAATAATATCTATTAGCTAAGTCTAGTCTGAAAACATATCTATTAGCTAAGTCTAGTCTGAAATAATATCTATTAGCTAGGTCTAGTCTGAAATAATATCTATTAGCCAGGTCTAGTCTGAAATAATATCTTTTAGCTAGGTCTAGTCTGAAATAATATCTACTAGCTAGGTCTAGTCTGAAATAATATCTATTAGCTAGGTCTAGTCTGAAATAATATCTATTAGCTAGGTCTAGTCTGAAATAATATCTATTAGCTAGGTCTAGTCTGAAATAATATCTATTAGTCTGAAATAATATTTATGAGCTAGATCTAGTCTGAAATAATATTTATGAGCTAGGTGTAGTCTGAAATAATATCTATTAGCTAGGTCTAGTCTGAATGTTAGAGAGGGATATCATTACTACAAAACATCAAATACTTTGTTACAAATATTAATCTACTGGTAATTTAATTTATAGAAAAGTTCAATTATAAACAGGATGTTACTTGATGTAAAGTACATTTGACACTTAAAGCTATCTTTCTACTGTATACCATCCCTTATCAACTAATGCCCATCATCCTTTTCTACTTCCTTCCTGTCTCGAAGCCCCGCCCCTTGAGTTAAGGACTTTACGTCACTTCCTGAGCCCACAAACAAACCATATCACAAAAATGTCCTAAATAATTTATCATTTCGAAGAGGTGTTGGCCCTACAGCTTGTTTAGATCTATCAAGTTATCTTATCTTATCTTTAGATTTTTTTTCCTTTATCCCATAATAAATGATAAACCGGAACTAAAGAAATAGGCTTTGTCTTAAGAAACAGTGTACACGAGGACCAATTCCACTAGTCCAAAGACAATGTTTATGGGGAGCTACGAAGGTCTAAAACAAACCAGCATTAAAATTTGTTAACACGGTCATTTCATTTTTTTTTATTTTTTTTATGAAATAAGTTTTAAACTATAGTGAATTGCATTCATTTAGTAAAAATCTAATAACTTATGATTGTTTAATTAGGCTACATACACATACAAAACATGGTTACTGCATTTTTAAACTTTTTTTTTTTTAGTAAAATATTTCTCTTACACAGACACAGTCTCTCTTTCTCTCGCTCTCTCTCTCTCTCTCTCACACACAAGCATAATGCAAGTTTTTTTTTTTTTTTTTAACTTTTTCTTTCTTTTTGTAAAATAACAACAACAAAAACTAAATCATTCTAACATTTCTCCTTCACCCCCCCCCCTCTCTCTCTCTATCTCTTTCTCTTTTTCCTTTCTTCAGTTAGTCTACGCCTCTACGCCTCTTTCTTCCTCTCCGACTGTACTGTTATTCCGATTATAGTTTTTTCGGTACTTTTAATCTAGAACACAGGGCGAAAACATCTCATTCAAAAAAAATGTGTGTCCTAGATGTAAATTGCCATAGTTGTAGTGCCCCCAATCCTATATTTCTTCCAAATCAAGTCAACAAAGAAAAAAAGAAACAAAGACTTTAAATTGTTATGAATGCTGGATGACACATATTTCCTGCTGACAGACACTGCTTCACCACTCTTGGATGCTCTGGACAACATTCTGGAGAACTAGGAAATTATTAAACAAAAAATATACAGAGTTTAAAGTAGGGAAGTGACAGAGACCAGAAGCCATGAAACTTGGGCCAGAATAAAAAAATCATATTAGTTATTGAAGAAATCGAGTCCGAAATGTTCTCAAGAAAGTGGAAAGCGATTTCAGAATCGGGAGGCGCTTGACGTCAAAACCATGCTAAGATAATCCGATTATGTTGACAACCCTAGGAGTTGTCGGCCGTACATCACCTTAAATGGAAGAAACCAAAATCAATTTTTCTTTCCAGTGGCGAAACTCGTTTAGTGTGATTGAACTGCATCTTATTGGAGAGATGGTTTATCAGAGGCTTGGTTTAACTGAGGGATAGTTTAACTGAGGTTTAAAAAGAAACTAAAAAATAGTTGAACGTGTGATATGTTGAGCTGTGGTGTAGTTGAACATGTTTCTAAAAGGGCTTGGTCTATCAGAGTCATGGTTTATTTGAGAGATGCTTAATCTGGGGCTTGGTTTAACTGAGGGATAGTTTCACTGAGATTTTAAAAAAAAACTAAAAATAGTTGAACTTGTGATATGTTGAGCTGTGGTATAGTTGAACATGTTTCTAAAGGGGCTTGGTTTATCAGTCATGGTTTATTTGAGGCTTAGTCTTTTACATGTTTAATTAGAGGCTTCATTCATTTTCATGATTGGTTTAATTGAGACGTAGCTAAATAAAACATTGGTTGAACTGAGATCTAGATGCGTGCGTACGTATGGTTGTTGATCTGGTGGGAGAAGCTTGTTGATCCTTGTCCGAGATACCTAGTTTAGTTAGTTTAGATACGCACTATATTAGACCGATAGTGACGACATAGACGTTGGGGTTAGAGATTAGTGTGGACTTTTAAAATCAGTTATTGCTAGACTTTCAAAGAGGTAACATCTTTGTTAGTGACGGACTTGACTGTGGCCCATTCTGTATTAAAGATTGTTTATAGTTGTCATCTTGAGTGAACTTGGTTATTGAGCCTTTGATCCTGTTGGTACCTGTTCATTCTTTGTCAAGTGATGTTCATGTTTTTAACTCGCATCTGTAATACATCTTACAAGGTACGCACGCATCTAGAATTATCAAGATAGAAATACTTCAAGTACATCTTATTACACATGCATCCGTTACACATATTAAACTGCCCCACTGTACTCTTGTTCATCATCATCCTCTTTCCTTTGCGTTCCTTATGGAACATAGGGCCTCAGTAGAAACACGCCACTCTCCACAGTCTCTTGCTAGTTTTTAATGGCTTCCCAGCTCTTTCTTGTCCTCTCGGCTTCATCATAATACTGCGTCTTGTTCATGTTAGCTCTTTATTCAAAGAATTCGCTAATTAAAACAATCAAGACATTTTCATTTGGATCTCAACCTGTTTTAATTATAACAATATTCTTGAAAGATACCAGAAGCTCAGTTGCATTGGTGTCTCCTCCTTTCCAGCGGCAATGAGAGTGTTTTAAGCACATTAAAATATCCCCTTCTATTGGATAAAGACTCTTACAACTAATTTGCTAATCATTTCAGAAGTTCGTTCTCGGAAACTTAGCTCTAGACTCTAGATTACAATTGACTTTGTAGTGAGTAGGATAAACAATGAGAGCAACAAATGTGTTTCAAATGTCTCTTGTAAGTTTATGTAAAACATTCAGTCATTATAATTACGGCGTGAGGAGACTTTGTTTTTTGCTTCTCTTGAACCCGTTAGGACAATTTCTGCAGGTTAAGATAAGACTACTTTATTGATCCTTAGGGAAATTTGTTGTGATTACGAGGACTCTTTTCTTATATACAGACAACACAACAGAAACATTCACATAAATAGAACAGACACAACATAAAGAGTTCATTCAGCCACTTCACGCCGGCATCTTGGTCCTTTTCATTCCTGATCGAAGGGTAGCGTTGATATAGTCTAACCGAGCTCCTATACTTGTGACAAACAATACACATTTAGCATGTGATTCGGAGTCCTAGCAAGTGACATGGTTGACCAATGACATTGACCTTTCAAATGACCTGAAGTTTGAGGACGTGAACTTTGTCTGTCGTATGTATTGTCTTCTTGGGCATGTGTTCTCACAGTAGATAAGTATAACTCAAGTTGGGTTCAGCCGAGACCATTTGTTATAGAAGGCCTCAACACTGATCTGCAACGTCACAACCTGTGGGCAGTTTAGACCACTAGCTCGTTGCCATGTCGCACAGTCCTGTGACGTGGCAATGAGATGTTTAAAACAGAATCTGGTCAGAGGGAGATTTTGTTAGAGAGAAATTGGGGACTCAGACAAGACAATGTAGAGAATGCCCATTTCTATAGGCGCCCATCTCTTTAAGCGAGCATGGATCAACGGTCTGATTCAACACTTAAAGATTGTTAAGAAAATGATCTTCAGAAAAGAATGTTACAATATAACCTTATAACAAAAGCATAGAACCTTATGTCAGAAACTAATAACCTTATGACAGAAACATATGTATATATCGTCCATCGTGGTTCGATGATGACCACTTTTGTCATCCAGGGTCTGAGGGCTTGGCACTAGAGTTTTGTGCCTCACGATGTGGCTGATGAGACATATGTGAACCTGGAATGTTCGGCTGCACACTAGGTAGGTTATTCCAGCTGGAGCTAGTGTCAGAAACATATAACCTTATGACAGAAACAAATAACCTTATGGCAGAAACATATAACCTTACGGCAGAAACATATAACCTTATGGCAGAAACATATAACCTTATGGCAGAAACATATAACCTTATGGCAGAAACATATAACACTATGACAGAAACAAAAGTCAAAAGTCAGATTATTTGCAGACGATTGCATAATATATAGAAAAATTAAAAACAACACGACACAGATATTTTACAAAGAGAATTAGATGAATTACAGAAATGGGAATCATTTGGAGCATGTCTTTCCACCCAGAAAAATGTCAGTTGTTAAGAGTAACAAAAAAACTAAAACAAATTAATTCCACTTATCTTATTCATGGCAAACCAGTAACACAGACTAAAAACGCAAAATACCTAGGTGTTATAATAAATAAAAAACTGTCATGGAATCCACGTATTGATTAAACTATAAAAAAAATCAAACGAAGCATTAGGATTTATTAAAAGAAATTTCTATAAATCAAATAAGAACATAAAATTAAAATGTTATTTAACCTTGGTTAGGCCAATAATAGAATATGCATCCTCCGTTTGGGACCCTTCAACTCAAGAAAACATTAAGGAACTGGAACAGACACAAAATAGAGCAGTGAGATTCATAACAAATGAATATTCACATTTGACTAGAGTAACACCTTTAGTAAAATCACTAAATTTAGAAAGCCTTCAGGACAGAAGACTCAAAAGTAAAGTAGCAATTATACATAAAACACTGAACCATAATCTTCAAATACAAAAACAAAATTTAATAAAATACTCTGAAAGACACAAAGATAAAGGCACATTCCTTGTCCCATATGCTAGGACAAATTTGTACGAATGCTCCCTCTTCCCTAGTGCTATTAGAGCATGGAATGGGTTGCCTGAGCTAGCCAGGAAAACCAGTGACTAAGCAGAATTAATCATTGGTTAACATGCATGACTAGATGCATGATGCGTAGGACGTAATTGTCTTCTTTTTTGAAGTAACGTCTGTATTATATAAGAAACATAAACCCTTATGATAAAAACATATACCCTTATTACAGAAACATTTAACACTATGACAGAAACATAAACCCTTATGACAGAAACATTTAACCTTATGGCAAAAACATATAACCTTATGGCAGAAAAATATAACCTTATGACAAAAACATATACCCTTATGACAGAAACATATAACACTTTGATATAAACATAAACTCTTATGACAGAAACATATAACCTTTTGGTAGAAACATAATTATAACATTATGGTAGAAACATATAACCTTATGGCAGAAACATATAATCTTATGGCAGAAACATGTAATCTTATGACAGAAATATATAACCTTATTGCAGAAACATAAAACCTTATAGCAGAAACATAAAACCTTATGACAGAAACATGTAACCTTATGGCAGAAACTAATGTATAATAGTGTTTCTCCGTATTGAGAATCTCTTGGTTACAACCTACGCCTTATTACATTAATAATTTGTGAATGAGGTGTAAAATATAAATTGAGTACCGAATGATCTCAGCCTATCAAAGTTAATTAGTGCATTACCTATATGGACTTTGTTGACCTTTCAGCATAAGGTAGACCAAGATGTCATGTCCAATACGTCATGCATGTCTAGACCTATTTAATGCAGCCATGACCTTTCAAGCGTGATACATATTTTAAATCATTCTGAGCAATGATGGGTAGGGGAAGCCAATTAGGAGGGTCCTTAATTTAATAAATAGGCTAGTAGCCCACTGGCGTCATCAGGGCCGGAATTAGTATTTGGTTGGTAGGGGTATCCTCCGATTACATTGCGTGGATAGGGTAATGAAACTTGCAGTAAGTGTAACATCGTGACGTTTGTGATTAGCTCAGTATCTAGATTATTTTTTTTTACATTATTTATTTTTCTTTCATCGCCCCCACATATCTACATATCGCTTATTCTTCTTTTTCTATTAAAAAAAAATCAAAGTGTATTCAGCAGATTAATGTGATTAACTTTTAGTTTTAACAATTGCCGATACACCATCCAACACTCTACCGGTAGAACCAAAGAAAGCAAATGCTAACCAGAAGCCTGAAGTCCATACCTAGTACACTCTAGGAAGCAACTTGATGTGGTCCATACTAACGTAACAACACTCAAATGTTGCTGATATTAGGGCCGGCTTTACGAATTGCGGAGCCCGATTTAATGAATGATTGCGAGGCCCCTCTTCTTTTTTTTTTTTTTAAATAACAACAATTACTGTTAATTAGATCACTATACCAAAGTATTTCTTATACAACATGCATAGGAAGAAACTAAAACGCAAAAGGTGCTTGTGGGTTAATTAAAGTCACGTCAATCCTACGATAGGCCTACACAAAATATGTTAACCCTTTAAGTCCTACATCTTTAAAAGCCCGTGACAAGAGCCATGCCTGATAGTGATCCTTGATCTAAATTGGGAGCCTAGCGCCGGTTCTGGCTGTTATTAGTCATTGAATGATACTTTACACAACTACAGTCCATTAACCACGTCTACGTTATTAGCGAGCGAAAATTTAATTTAAAAAAGAGAGTTTGTGTTAAACTTAAACTCAGATGCGGCCCCCGAAAAGTCTACAAATGGTTCATCTAATCGGTAACGTCTTTAAGCTAATGCAAAACTGAAATAAATTAAAAAAAAAAAAGTTGTAGATTTAAAAAAAATAGTCGTAGATTTAAGTACCAGAAAAAAAAAAAGACTTGGACTGGCCTGACTTGTCACACATTGACTCCACAGACATAAATAAGTCTGACAAGAGGCTGGTCAATTTAACATATCTCACACACGAACCCCTACAAGATGTCAGGAACCATTGTGACTAGTGCTGTGCTCAACTCTATCTAGCACCCTGAGAAAGCCCACGGGTACTCCCCTCCCAAAAATGAAATGTTAAAGGAAAAGCCTAAAATTATATCACACGATCCCGATTTCGCTATTCGTCATTGTCACCCCACGTGACCTTAAACCCACCAATCACAAGCTAATGAAATACGAGACTCGTGGTAGGTGAATGAACATTAAGTTACGAATGTCTCCGAATCTTTTTTTTTTTCGTGCTGGTTTGCTAAGAGAGTAGAGAGAATTTAGTCCAAGAAGCCGCTGTATTGACGAAATAAATTCAATATTTGAGATTAAATCTATTCCTTTCCGGTTTAACTTTAAAGTCCAACTTTCGTATACTTGAACAGAAGGTCAATAAGTCAAAATCAGTTCAGGGGAAAATGAAATGTGCGTGTTTGTCTAGGTAAGTGCACAGTATATTATTAACTTCATTTGTTTTTATAACAATTATAATGTATATTGTTTTTATTACAATTATAATCTTTCGGCATATTTGCAATTTTTCGTTGTTGTAATATCTATCTATCTATCTATCTATCTATCGATATACCTGTCTGTCTGTCTGTCTATCTATCTATCTTTCTCATTCTCTTTATCTCTCTCTCTCTCTCTCTTTTCTCTCTCTCTCTTCTCTCTCTCTCTCTCTCTCGCTATATATTCTTCTCTCTATAGTTACTGTTATTTTTTTTTTACCATGAAACTTTAACATACTCAGTACGCTTTGCTTAAGTTTATTCGCTGCGCTTTCATGCTAATTGCGGTCTGGTTTACATGCTACTTGAACCTACACAGTGGGAAAGGGTTGGACTAGCTAGAAGAAGGTGTCCATACTACTCTAAGGCGCTCAGCAAACAACTCAGCTAGAATTCAATTTCAAATTGAAAAAGTCTAGTCTCCTGCGGGATTTGAACCCGAGCCCTAAATTAAGTAGCCTATTGTTTTATGTCAACACAACTTAATTTTAATTTATCTCCCCTCACGAGTACAAAGTTTTTTTTTATTTAATTTTTTTAGTTAATATTTTTATTATAATTGATGGAAAGCGTGGTCGAGAGGCCAAGTGCGCTTGAACTGTCTCGCGCAGAGTTGTGTTTACTGAGCGCCTAAAGGCAACAGATACCTCCTCCCCCACTGGTCCACAAATGAGATTGGACCAAAAGCGCTCTGAGCATGCTATAAGCATGAAAGTAGCGCTATATAAAAGCTATAATAATTATTCCTTTCTTTTATTTTGTTTTTTTTATTATTATTATTCATTTGCTATATTGATCAAATTTGAAAATCGCACAAAAAATATTATAGTTTACATAAAAAGAAATGCTAGAACTAGTCTGTAACTTTTTGTAGATACTGGTCTTTGATTTGTTGAAATTGAGCAGCAAAAAAAAAAAGTGGCCTACGTTAGTTCTTACGATCCTAGGTAGCGCGCACAGTCTGACAACAGCACATGTAGTGTTGGATAGTTCCTATTTCTTTGCTAAGTGGCCTGTTACTTAAAGTTTGTACAATTGTTTATAGCAGGGGTTCTCAACCCGTGGGTTGCGACCCCTTTGGGGGGTCGATTGACGATTTGCCAGGGGTCGCCTAAGACCATCGAAAATATGTGGACTGTTTTTGTCTATTCTTCTATTGCTGTCTGTGTGTGCGGGGGGGGGGGGGGGCGGGTCGCGGCAGAGCTGGGGATTATAAAAAGGGGTCGCCGAGCTTAAAAGGTTGAGAACCGCTGGTTTTTAGGATTCTTGTTCACCTTTTCGTTCCCTTCAGATCTTCACCATGTTTTGAGAAAATGTGTTTTTTTTTAAAAAAAGCTAAACACGTTTTAAACTTAAGCAGAAAGATAAAAAAAAAAAACTTACTGTCCCTCTTTATTCTTTTCTTTCTTTCTATTTCCTTTTCTCTTACTCCATCTCCTTCGCTCATTCCCTCGTTCTTCTTTTCCCCTGTCTCGCTGTCTACTTTTCTCTCTGTCTACTTTTCTCTCTGTCTACTTTTCTCTCTGTCTACTTTTCTCTCTGTCTACTTTTCTCTCTGTCTACTTTTCTATCTATCTACTTTTCTCTCTGTCTACTTTTCTCTCTGTCTACTTTTCTCTCTGTCTACTTTTCTCTCTGTCTACTTTTCTCTCTATCTACTTTTCTCTCTGTCTACTTTTCTCTCTGTCTACAAGAGAATATTAACATCACCTCCGCTCTATTCAAGGACAATGGAATTGTTGTTCAACATTACTATGTTTTTTGTTACACTAAGCAGCTTCCAACTAAGGTGTAGTTCATTTCTGCAGTTGGCAGGTACTGCCTCTCTCTCTCCCACTCTCTCTCTCTCTCTCTCTTCCTCTCTCCAGTTGTCTCTCTACCCCTCCCCTATCTCTCTATATATATTTGCTTTAATTTCTAATTATTTTGAATTTTCAGAATTGATTTTTAGATTAGTATTTGTCAGTACTGGTACTGGTTTATTTGACTTTCCTTTTTACGTGTTTTTCTGTGGCTAGACAAATAGTAAGAAGCCTAAGCTATTAATAATTCGTATCTTATCATATCTTATCATATCTTATCTTATAAAACACAGACATTACTTCAAAAAAAAAAAGATGATTACGTCCTAGGCATGTTCGTAGGTCAATCTAGTCATACATGTTAATCAATGACTTAAATTCTGCGAATTCACTGGTTTTACTGGCTGCCTCAGGCAACCCATTCCATATTCTAATAGCGCTAAGGAAGAAGGAGCATTTGTACAAATTTGTCCTAGCATATGGAACGAGGAATGTGCCTTTATCTTTGTGTCTTTCTGAGTATTTTATTAGGTTTTTTTTTCTTTTTGTATTTGAAGATTATGGTTCAGTGTTTATGTATAGTTGCTCCTTTACTGTCCTGAAGGCTTTCTAAATTTAGTGATTTTACTCAAAGTGTTACTTTAGTCAAATGTGAATATTCGTTTCTTATGAATCTCACTTCTCTATCTTGTGTCTTAGCATTATACTTGGTCCGTGTGTTTGGTATCGGTATTAGTATCTGTATTGTACATATTGTAGAACATCTATGAATTGACTTGTTAGTTTCAGGCCTTCTTCAGAAGTGAAGATTATTAAGTCCAAGCTCAACTTGCTGCAGGATGGCGGAAAGGGGGGGGGGGAAGTTGCAGTGGCCAAAGTTTGAAACGGGACCGTCGAGAAGACAGCCCGAAGCGCATACCACACGATTAGGCAGCCATCCATTATTCACAACATTGTATTCAAAACTGAAGACAGCCCGAAGCGCATACCACACGATTAGGCAGCCATCCATTATTCACAACATTGTATTCAAAACTGAACAATGGTCATTGTTCAAGAGTTAATTATCAATACTGAACCCAATTCACAAACGAACATTCACCAAATACCTGACTCTGGAGTTGGAACCAAGAGACAAAACCCAGCAATCCAAAAAAAACAACAGGTTCCGGTCATTGTTGAGACATGGTTTGACAAGCATCACGCCACTCTCGTGTGCTGTTCGGGTTCTTGATAATCATCGCTATCATATCACGTGACCAAGCCTGGGCTCTTACCTCTTCAACTGTTTCACCAAATCTCCATCTATCTCCTTATCTCCGTCTTGAGGGAAATAGAAAGTAGACTTTTTAATGACAAGCAAATCGCCGAAAATGTTTTCCGGTAATTTTCGTTTTTATAAGGAACAGACAAACGCTTAGAAGAAGGGAACAAGTAATGAGGAG